>JAYESA010000012.1:134822206-135114706 GCA_036927795.1 Iris macrosiphon
GAGTCAACAAATAACTAACTAATTAATTGAATCAATGGGCCAAGTCAAGTCTAGTTGGGTCCACTTGGGCTCACTAGCACTAAGTCTAATCAATAGACTAACCACTAACCAATACAATATAATTAGCAAAAGTTAATACGATATAATTAACAAAAATATCATTAACACAATATCATTATATGTAAAAAGAAAAAAATACCCCTCTCCCGGAATTAGGTGGTTACACAGTGATCCTATATCATTAAAAAATTTATTAGTATAACATGCGGAGTATGTCATAGACAAGTCACCAGTTAGATCAAATTTTGAGCCTAGTTCTAGGTTTAAACCATTAATAAATTTTGATCTTTATATATCATCCTTAGAAGAATTAAATATGTAATTTGATGATTCCAATGAATTTAAAGAACATTTATGTCTCCTAAATATTTTGAACTTATCCAATAGTTACGCCCGTGAGCGATTTTTATTATATGTTTGTTACAAATAATTGTAATAGTTTGCAAAAAATAATAATTGATTATAGTGATGATCATTTTGCTTTTCTGGTCGTATCGAGACAACCGCAAGTGTCATTCCCTGTTCTTGGTATGCATGTTTGTACGTGTACTATTTTCTATATCCTATATTTTGTGTTTCTGTATCCTGTATCTATACGGTATCCTACACGTGTTGTTCGTACTCGTATCCTTTGGTAGTATTGTACATCTTGATGAGTATTTTGTTATCAGATTTCTTATGGTAGTTCGATGACCATGCAGTTCGATCTGTTTGACTGATTGATTGTGTATCTTAGAACCTGAAAATAGTCTAAAGTAGTACATACCCTGTCTCCGGGTAGTGTGACACCCTTTATCCTTGTTTGGTGTAGGAGTTGTCATGTCCCGACTCCGTAGAGTCAATAATCGTCCCCCAGGATGATGTTGTACGAGTCTAGCTTGTACTCGCACAAAGCAAGAAGATAAAACATAGTGATTATCATCGAAATGACCATGTTGCGACGAAAGAAATATAGTCACAAGAAAACACAATCAAAGTATACGAAATGAAGCTCTTTATTGGATATTTGTAGCGGTTGCAAAGGGTCTCAATCGGCCCAATGAATATACCAAGTTGGATTACAATACTAGTTGATCTCTCTTGCTCACAAATGATCGCGTTATTCCATATATCATGTCTTCTTGTATCCTCAGCCGAACACCTATATGTTGTCGAACCTGAGCTTCCAACAACTTGGGTACGTCCGAGCGATCTTTCATACCTGGGGGGTTCGGTACCGGTACACATCTTATACTGGTGAGCATGTTAACCCGCTCACCTAAACCGATACTAAGTAATCATATGAAAGCATACAAATTATATGGTAATCTTTCTATTTAGAACTAGATAAATTACAGTTCAAGTACATGGCATGTTACAATAGTAAAAAATCATGTTATATATGTTAGTAGTGAAATCATGTAAGCATTGAATTACTTAAGCAGATAAGCATGTTATACTCGATCGCACAGGTAACTAAGCATGCTAGCAGTTTATACTAGAATCGCGTAAGTAAAGCATGAAACACGTTGAGTCACCTCGCTCAATAGCGACTATAAAATATAGTCAATTTGCACACTCTTGCTCAAGCGTCCACCCTTGCATTAGGCAAAGTGACATTCATCCTCCTAGTTGAAACATTCGATAGCCCACCGCATCTTATTTATATAAAGGTCACTGGCGACGATACACGCCGCCATAATGGACTATTGTATTGCGTCTCCTTCTCAACACGGAGTGCGAGTCCCACTGGAAGTCCGCAAGCCACGGTCATTAGTGGCGCCTCTCAGTCCGAGTCGACCTGAGGTCTCTAATATCGTTTTTAAGGTATGCGATGATCATTCCAGCTCTAGGTAGCAAGCCCGCTGGAAGTCTCACTATACCGTGCTAGGAGAGCACTTACAAATTCCTCCTACGCCGAACGATCTCGGTGCCCCGGTGCATCTCGTTCGAGGAATACTGTATGTGCACAGGTTATACATGACCATGATCCATGCAACATTCTCGATAATGTCGGTACGACGAGGTACGTGCCTTCTCTCCCCTCCATACCATACTCGTGATAATAATCGCTCACTATTACAAGGTACCATGCCGCTTCTTGATACAGTATTCAGTAGGCACCATGCCCCTTCCGATGTAGTTGTACGATTTTGAATCGCAATTGTGCACTCTGCTTGACAAAGCGTTCAAATGATTCTCATGCACGGATGCATGCTCCGTTATTACAGTTCCGTGACATTGTACCACAACTGCGTCGCTTTGCTGCTGAAGCGTTCCTATTTGACACTCATGTACTTGACGCACTCTTTGATATGCTTGTTTATATGTTCTATCTTAGTGTTCAACATAATTAGTTACAACTTTTATTTATCCGAACTGCGTACATTAATTCTCCGATGTTACTCTCACACAAGTGGTATATTTTATTAGGCATGAAGGAATAGAAAAGAAGGGACAAGGCCCACCACCTTAATCTTAGTTTTCTGTCATTCTGCTGAATCGATACGTCCTATCGCTTCGTCGAGTCGATACAGCCTATCCCCAAATTCTATAGTCTAATGCAAAACATGATTCACTTAACTGGTATAACCATGCGAGCTGGTCGTGCTTCTCAATCATCCGACCCGACCATATTGAGGGAGACTGCACTATCGCTTAAATTTTGCTATCTCTGCACTGCTCTGAACTAACTCACTGATCCATGCATGTTGCTAACTTCGGGCTTCTGCTCGCATTAGGACAAAATATCGACCTCAAAAAATCTTGCGTAAAGCCTGCACATGAAACCAAACTCGAATCAATACTTGTTCCCAATTCTAACTCATCGTAATGCACCGTGCGATACGAAAAATTACATAATATACCACTAAAAACAAGGTTCGTCCTCGAACTTAAGCCAATACTTATTCTTCCTCAATAATATTGAACCTTTGTTTCAAACTATGCCTCCGATCTACTTTTCTATTTCGTCTGCAATGCTCGTACAAATTCCTTAACTCCATAATTCTTCCTATAACTCAATTTGAGTTTAGCATATCCCTTAGTTTGGATCGTACCAATATTTTAGACATCTCCAAAATATATGTATTTCAGCCAAGCTTAGTGCTAACAAAATCGAACAAGTTACAGGTACAACTTTGTTTTCGAAACACCAACCATTGAACATTCTCGTCCAACTGATTCTTAGTATTCCTTCTTGTAACTCATTAACGCATGCACTATTCTCGACCACTTAATTTTTTTCCACCAATCTCTGCACTCAAATATGATTCATAACACATTCTATCTCTATATATTTCGTTCTGATAATCCCACCTGCGTGTTGTATCAGGTTATTGTGCATTTGATCACAACTAATTTCCATAATGCCTTCTTATCCTCAAATCTTTAAATCAACAATCTCGGGTATGCGTTGCATCAAGCCCTTGCACTGCAGAATAAAAATGGGGTTTCGCACGCTCTCTCGTCCAATTGTTCCATCCCTTGCACGTCCAAGTCTCTGCCCAACTATTTCTGAAATCTTGTTTGGTACGGACTGAGTCTAATATATCCAAGAATTTTCTATCTCAAACCACACTATCGCTCGCACAAATCTATTTCTCACGATCATCACTTTCTGAACTGCCGATATATCAACATCTAGGATTACCCCCGTTAGGCAACTTACCTAGAAACCATATTGAATCCTCCCGACACAAGGGACTAACTTAAATCGACCATACCCACGTTCACCAAATCCGCAATACAAATCTATTCCTCGATAAACTTTTCGTCCATGTCGTGTCTCAAGATTTCTTCGACTATTTATTAACTCGCTCGTAAAATCCCGCAATCACCAATTTTGAATCGAGGCAAAACCTATGTCTCTTGATTTTCTATCCAAACTTAAAAACCATGACTCATTCGACAATTCCTTAAACGTTTTCCATCCCTTACTTCGAATTGATACAACTTTTTAATAAATCAAATCCCTCCAAGTTTTCTCTTAATTTATATTATGGTCCTTACTATGAAATCGACGATGCACAAAGGCAACAATCCACTCGACGCCTAAGTTTTATCCGACACGTGCGATGTTACCTCCTCCATCGAGTATGAAACTACCAACTCAATTCTAAATTCGATCATACTTGTTCATTTCGCTAACTTCGATAATAACTCTGACACACATATGTGTAACCATCCATCTTTATCACTATGATAAGTTCGTCCGTCAATATCGAATCTGATCATCGAGTAACTAAAATTTATTCGCATATTCATTCAACCCACTATTAAAATCTCGCTATGTTATTTTCAGCCGAAGGCTATTCCATTAAATTTTGAAATAATTGTTCGATCGCCTAGACTTATCCTCAACATGCACCATACTATCTTTCGACGCAATTACTAATGCGACATCATCAGGGTCATCCTATGGGTCTCCAATATTCAATTCGATTTGGTGGTCAAGTCTTTAGGGTCAGCTGTCCTGAAGCTACGCTTGATAATTGTAGATCATCACGATGGATATTTAGTAAGAACCGTGCTATATCTTATACCAAAGCCAAACCATAACCAAATGACTTCTATGGGACTCTACCCCAATCTGAGAATGTTCCTCTAAATTTGAACATCGCATGCACTACTGTCAAATATTCGCTAACCAAGAAAATGTCTAGCCGTTGTCACGACCCGCACCCAGAATGAGGATACGAGTACGTGAACAACGCCCAGCCTACGCCGCAACATCGATGATAGAACGCTGTTTGTGTCAACAATACTATCTAACAACTCATACAATATATATAAGGTACCTGTCATGCTATCTCAACTCCAAATGAAGGAACAATATGGTATATGATAATGAAACCAATACTCAATCACAATATCAAACTAAGGAAAGAAATAGTACGATATGGAATAGAGAAAAGAAGTACAAGAGTCACAAATACATCCATAAGTCCACAATATAAGTCTAGGTACAAGCAACTCCCAAAATAATATATACATTCCAAGAGTCTAAAATAAGACTAATATAGTGTCTAACAATATAAGTCTAAGCTTTCTCAGTCACTAGCACTAGGTTCTCCTGCTCTAGAAAAGTATTCTCTAATGGTTCGTCATCCTGCGGTCCGTAGTAAGTGGAACACTGCTCCTCAAGCCAATCATCTGAAAAATATATCCAATAAGGATTGGAGCGAAGTACAAAACTCTGGAAGCAGTTCTTAATACACGATAGAACATATATGATAAGTAATAGAAAAGAATACAAGATGGACTAGCAACATGAAATAAAATGAACTAGAGTAAACAGATAATATAATAGAAAAGAAGAACATGCAATACAAAATAACTGCAGGTAAAGAAAATAGATAAACTAGCTAATGTACTTTAGATTATAAGCTCGTTATGTGATCGTGTTTGATTGAACACAAATATAATATGGTAACTCGATTACACGTTTGATATATAGTCGACATGTACACAAATAAACTGGGCTTGATCACATAACCAACTCCTACTCTCCCATCCCCAACCAATACTTATGGATCCAATCACGACATGTTACGATCAAGAATATAAGCACACTGAACACGAGCAGTGTGTGAATACGAAGTACATAATAATCAATATCCGATACACACAATAAAATACATGTGAAGAAGTACCCACTGAATACGGTAGGGGATAACATTCTATGAAAGAATCCATTTAGTACCAGTCTGTGTAGTCACTGTGTCAGAATCAAGTAAACAGTTCTAGAACATATAATATATAAACTATCATGAAATAAAAGCTAACAAAGATATGTACTTGCCTCTGGTCGGGAACAAATGATGTCACTCGGTGTCCAAACTGGTGTTACACAATCCTATTTAGGAAATATTATGTCAATTTGGTGTAAAGAAGTGATAAAAATGCTAAAATGTACTAAAATATGATGATCTAGGTCAATACTAGGTCATACACCAATTCTAGGTCCAAGCTAAGGTTATTAGTCTATATTGGTCACCATCTAGCTATTACAAGTCAAAACTAGCTATACTAGTTAACTAACACTAATATCTAGATAATAGGATACTCTGATACCCTTGGTATCCATATAAACTAACTTACCTATATATATCTACTACCATATTTACCCATATAGTATCTTAGTATACTCATACAAGATTCCTATTACTTGGTTATCACCAATTCCTTAATAATACTCTAATCTTAATACTTTGGCAACTAGAACTAATATTAATCTAATACTAATACATAACTAGCTAGTGTCATATACTAACATATATACACTCATATAGAACTTACCTTAACTAATTGTCACTACAACTTAGTATAACTACTAATACCTAATACTCATGGTGTTTGAGTATCTAATACATTAAAGTTGAATGATACCAACACCAACAGTTAATACCCTCACCCAAGCATTGATACACACTTAAATATAGATACACTCTTATACCCATACCAATACCTGATCCTCTGGTACACCTCTAGTAATATTATAATTCAGTTTTACACTGATGCAATATGTCAGTAAATTATCCAAGGTCTGATACCAACCTGCCTAAGTCCTAGTGTCAGTGCATATTGCTTCTTGATAATATCTACAGGTGCACACTCCTCTTTACTAACATTGCCATTGCTCATATCAGTGCACCACAGTTATAAATATATTTCTCCCCTTCAGTTACTTGTGTCTATACTAATACTTAGTATCAGTTGGCCTTCACTACTTACCCCTAACTGCATACACATTTGTGTCCCATGGGCATCAGTGCACCCTGATCACTGACCACCCAGTTTCAGTCCTCCATCCACACAACCCGACCACAGCTGCTGCTATCCCTGACCAAAAACTCGATCCTCTCTACCTTGATGTTACTGCTGTTAGGAAGTAACAGTTAGTGCACTATGTGCACTTTCACACTGAGACAGTATTCTTCCTTACTAACCTAAGACTCTCCATACCTGTGTGTATTTGGACTTGAACATCAATACTATATTTTACCCTCATCACACATACATATACACACTAGTATCACTCACAGATGTTTGAATATATATATATACACACACACACACACACACACACACACACACACACACACACACACACACACACACACCATACACCTATGTATTTATGTGCACTAATGTCAATTAGTCGAAAACCTATGGTGTATAATTGAGAAACTCATGATACGTGTCCAAATGAAAACCAAAATCCAAGTTCTTTCACATATATCATTTATATATATATCAAATACAACATAATATAATTAAAGTAACTTGCTACAATGAGAAGAGTAACTGTATAAAATACCCAAAATAAAATTTCGTATTACACGGTATCGCACCATATTGTAATACGGCCTACTCGTGTCCAATTATGGATACATAGCTAGTATTCCAACCCCGATCTAAGTCCAATATAACTAAATTAGTATTATGACACATACTTGATGTGTCAATCTCATAATTTCTCTAAAATAGACACAAAATACCATATAGAAGTCACAATACACATTCAATTAGTCTAGAACTTGTTCCTATAGGTAGTCCTATGCCATGAGAGGTTTCCTAATGGTCAAATACATAATTTGGAATCAATAATGAAGGTGAATTCAGAATTATACATATTGGAAGATGGATTCTCAATAAATTATTTTTACAGACACGATCCGGACATGATCTTCTTGCCAAAGCTCCTACTTCAAGTGCTCCTTGCTACTCCAAGTGCTCCTTGAGTGATGAGAATGAGAGAGAATATGAATGAATTGAGAGAGATTGATGGAGGGATGAAGTGAATAGGGATCTAGAAATTTGTGGATCTAAATTGAATGAACAAATGGAGAGGAGAGAGAGAAAAGACCCCTCTTTAGTGGCCGATCCTATTTCTCCCTCCTCAAGTCACCAACAAATGTCAACAATGTCCCTACATGATGAATTATGAAGAATAATTAAGGATGGCTATTTTGAATTTTTTTACACTAATCCTCCTAATTAATTAGAGAAAATGGGTCTAATGGGCCTAGTCCATGTTGGACTCAACAAATTGTCATGATAAGTCTAATTGGGTTCACTAGTGTCAAGTCTATTTAATAGGCTAGCCTACTAACTATAAATAATTAATACAAACATAAATAAATAAATAAATAAATAAATAAATAAATATATATATATATATATATATATATATATATATATATATATATATATATATATATATATATATATATATATATATATATATATATATAGCAATTTAATTAAATATAATCTCTAAAAATAAAATAACTATGCCAAATTACTAAATTATCCCTATTTGGAAAAATGAGGGTGACAATCCTACCAACCTTAGAAAAATTTTGTCCTCGAAATTAAGGAAGAAACTAACTACCAAAACAATCACAACAAATAAGAAAGAATTATACCTCACGGCTCAAACGTACAAGGATATCGCTCGCGCATCTCAACCTCTCGCTCGCAGGTAGACTTCCTTGGAGAGTGACCCCTCCATATAATACATACTAAAGGAATCGTCTGGTTCTGTTGTACCTTCTTCCTGCGATCTAGAATCTCTACAGGCTTCTCTGGGTAGTTGAGAGTCAGACCCACCTCGATCTCCGAGTGATCTAATACATGGCTAGGATCTACTACATACCATTTCAGCTGCGACACGTGAAACACGTTGTGCACTCCCTCTAGTACAGGTGACAAGTCTAGTTTGTAGGCTACTGCACTGACCCTCTCAAGAATATCGAAGGATTCGATATACTATGGACTAAGCTTTTTGCCTTGTCATGCCCCAGTACCGAAATACGGAGATAGACATTGCCAGCTCCCCCGTACAAGGTATAAAATATCGTACGATTGTCACGGGTGTAACTAGACAAGTGGGTCATACTACAAGCAAGTCACTTAGGGTCACACAACACATCTATTGTCTCAATCAGTCAAGCAAGAACAGTAAACATAGAACATATATGACAAGAAAGTAAGGCGTCCCAAACGCCCTGTCACGATATTCTGGAAACCAGTTGTGCAAAATAAAAAAGCTGAGAGAGTATCAAAATTATATGACCATGATCAGCTGCAGTCTGATTAATTATAATCATATAAAGAAAACTAAATGTCCAGATCTTATGGCTAACAAGTGCCCGTGGCTAAATGCCCAAAATAAATAAAGTGTACAATAACGAGCAAGAGAGAAGAAACCCACTCGTTCCCTTTAACGTCTATCTGCCTGATGTATGCTATTGTTTAGGAGAAGTACACTTGATCCTCGGGTGCTGGCTCTAAACCTGGGCATGCAAAACCAGTGTGGTTAGACCCCAAATAGCAAGTACCACAAAGAAAGCACGAATAAAGAAATAAAAACAGGTTATGAAATATATATATATATATAACTTTGTCTCGTAGTTTTAGTTCATAGCCTATCATGCCACAATAATTTAACCCTACAACCAAACAAAGACAAGGGTTAGACCATCGCACCATGATAGTTCATGTCCCTAGACTATTTGACAGCAAATACGATACACAAATAAGCTCAATTACATAATCGACCAATCATTTATACAGCTTACTAGATGGAGTCCGAGTTATCCCAGAGATATTATGCATATAGGAATCCTCAGATTGAACCAGGTACTAGCAGGGTTAGCTGAGCCATAAATCGTCGTATAGCACGTAGTATTGCGCACCGGTCCCTCGTAAGGCCACTGTGCTAAGATCGTATAGAACATATAGTATAGTATAATAGTCGAATATTGCCATCCACTAATGAAGACTTAAATAATATCCATAAGGACTAGCCTGCACACCCTAATTCATATGACTAGAGGTGGCTAGTAAGGCACGATCTCGAGATTCTATTTCCTCCAATGCTCTACAAGTTTAGTTGCCTATTTAACCCTATTGTTAGTTGGAATCATATGACATGGTCACATGATATTCTTCTTATATGACGTACCAGAATCATATGGCATGGTCACATGATATTCTCCTTATATGACGTACCATAATACGACTACGCTAGATACGAATCCACATTGTCACTTGATAGTTCAATTTAGATTCACCCCAGCATGATACAATAATCAACCGATCCTAGCTACGCTTGGTCATTGATTAACCCTTATGTCCATGTTGGAGATTGAGTCATATCACATGTCACGTAGCACATAAGTATACTGCAGTGTAAACATGTAATATAATCTCGTAAGAACACTTAGCACGTAGGAACACATAGCACGTAGTAAGTGTATCAGCATGGATACAACTAGTCGGGTCATGGCGCATAGATGGGTCCAATACTCTTGTGGTCATCAAAGTCACGCATACATCCCATAAATTTTAAAGGAATATTTAAATAAAACCAGTACAATAAAACATGTGCAAGGGGTCGCATGCGCGTATAAGGATCAATATCGCATGGGGATCATTTGTCGTATAGGTATAGGCCGCATAGGATCAACTACCGCATAAATTAAGTTGTCGCATAGGTCTAGGCCGCATAGGATCAAATGTTGCATAGAATAAGTTGTCGCATAAGTCTAGGCCGCATATAGTAAGTCAAGGTTCACTCTTCGATTTAAGTGTAGAACGACGGGTAATAAATGCTTGGCAGAAAGTGATTGATAGGACAGATGTGACAAGCCATAAAGTGTGTCAGAGGAAAGGACAAAATTATAAAATTTTGTGCAAGGGCAAAACAGAGTTATACTTCCAAAGGAGACTAGACCGCATAGCCTATCTTGCCGCATGGTCTGTCTTGCCGCATAGGTGTCTCTTGGACTTAGCGAATTTCTTATTCATTCAGCGAATAAATATAAGGAGTCCTTTCAGAACACATGTGTATTAGTCAGTCATACGTCCAAAAGAGATGGACGCATGCTAGTATGCGGCAAGGAGTTCAAGCCGCATAGCATTTTTATGCCGTATAGCACTCTCTGTCGCATATGGTGCTGGCCGCATGAAATCTTCATCGTCCCAAATAGCAGGTTCAGCCATGACGAAAGCTCCAAAACCAAAAATTTATTTTCTTCATAAAAACTTTATTTTAATTCTGAATTGAGTGAACCAAAAGCTAAAACGCTCGAAAGGAAGTGCTCCATCCATCCTAAAAACTAATTTTCAAAATACCATATTTTATTAGATCAAAACTACAAAAAACTCAAGAAATCCATGAAACCCTAAATTAGAAAAATAGATCCATACAAATTCATCCATCAAAACTAAAAACACCAAGTAGTAAAAGTGTTTATAATCATTATGAGAACATAATAGACTGATAAATTGTAAGAAAAAAGCAATAATAAGAGATTAAGAGATTTCTCCATGTGATGCAAGGTGTACTTGCCTAAATGAAGGAAGAAGTAAAAATGGAGAGAATGAGGGAAGAGAGAGAAAGATATTAGATTTTATAGTTAGTGTTTGAGGTTTAGACCATGAGTTCAACTCATGAATGAACCAACCCAACAATTAAACCATGGGTCTAATTGAACCAAAGAATGAGTCTAGTCTCCATGCATATAACATAATTAACATGTAATCAATAAATAATATAAGCATGGAAACTAATATGTTCCAAATACGTATATCAAAAATGAGGAGTGACATCTCTACCTACCTTAAAAAAATATCGTCCTCGAAATTCAAACCCAAGGCTAGCTAGAGAAATCAGAACAAGCACTACGCTAACTACAAGCATATCTACACATAAAATTAAATCCAAGCATATAATGAAGAAAAATAGTGTCACATAGCATGGGTAAATGAATTGCGAGATTTGAGATACGAAGGTATAAGAACGAATATACCTTCTGTGTCGAACATGTGCGGATACCGAGACCGGATATCGCCTCGCACTCCCACATTGACTCTCCCAAAGGGTGACGATCCCAAGCAACCCGGACAAGATGGATAGTCCGATTCTTGAGCACATTCTCCCTTTGGTCCAAAATAGATAAGGGTTGCTCCTTGTAAGATAAGTTAGTTCCAACGACTAGCTCAGAATGGACGAGGATATGACTTAGATTCGGGACATACCTACGTAATTGAGACATATGAAATCTATCGTGCACCTAACGTAGTGAAGGCGAAAGGGAAAGACGATAAGAAACATCACCCACCCGCTCAAGAATATCAAACGGATAGACGTATCACGGACCAAGCTTCCCGCGAACCCCGAATCTAATGACTCCACGGATTGGCAAAATCTGCAATAATACGTGGTCGCCGATACAAAACTCTAAAGGCGTACGATGATGATCTGCCCAATGTCGATGCCTATCTTGTGCAACTTGAAGTCGCTCACTGATATGCTTGACAATTTCTACTGTCTGCGTAATCATCTCTGGGCCTAATATCTTTTGCTCACCTATATCATCCTATGCCAATGGTGATCTACACTTTCTCCCATATAATGCTTTGAATGATGCCATCTGGATACTTTCTTGATAACTATTATTGTATGAGAACTCAATATAAATACCCTAATTTTTAGAATTTAATTTTAAAAAATTACATTAATTATTATTGTGATTATAAGAGAAAATTTGCATTATTTTTACTAATTATAATAAATATTCGTTCATGGATTTATATTTTTGTGTATTTAATTAATTATTAAAATAGTACAAAAATTATATTTTTGGGTGTACAATTAATAATAGAATATTGTATAATTTTTTGGAATTTATTGGAGTCCAAAACTATTTTTAGATGGCCATATATATATATATATATATATATATATATATATATATATATATATATATTGATTTAAACAAACCAACCCAAACTAACCTAAACCAAACCAAACTAAACCGAACCAACCCAAACCAAACTAGACCAACCAAATCCGGATCCCATACCCGAAACCCAAAAACCCAAACCCACCAACCCGCCGCTACAGTAACTCAAACACCCCCCCGCACCCCTTCGATTCCTCTCCCCGAACAGCCACACCCCCTCCTTTTTATCTCCCCGTAACCCCCTCACTGTCACCCTATTTAAACCCTAGCCTAGCCGACCACCACCACCATCATCTCCTCTACTACCCCGACCAACCCCACCCATCGATGACAACTGGACAGTTACCGTCGCATGCTGCAAGACGCCTCCGCACAGCCCGCCAGAATCCCCGAGCAGCAGCAGTAACGAGATATACTACTTCTAGCCCCCGTATCTCCCTGCACAGTTAACTAAATATCGACCCATCAAATCCTATGCGAAGACCACATGACCCCCTTGAACCTGTGTAATTAGTTCGGTGTATCGTGTCCTGTGTCGATCGTAATTCGCAATGCAAAACAGGAAAAAAAATTGACCCAGTTTGTAGTTCAGAAACTGTTCCAACCACCCATGTCATGTCTAATTTTCTTCCAATCTAGTTAGTATTTTTAAATTTTACTTAAATAGTAATTTAGATAACATCATCAAGTTTTAATCTCTTTAATTAGTTTATTCTAATTCGTACTATGCTGTATTTTAATTGTTGTTAAAATCTGTCAAGAACTTGGTTTTCTAAACCCAAAATTTTCTTAAACGGGGTACATTATCAGAGCAACTCGATCCTCTTACCTTATGCCCTTTTGCTATAGTTCGTAGATGACGCCTTGATCAAAATTCCTTGCCTATCGATATCTTTGCTGAGATGAGCGTTCCATAAAATGAATCCGTAAATATTGTCAATGATGCCGGCAAAGGTTTTCTGGATTGAGTTATTGCTTGAGAGATGTGATTTCTGATCACTAGAATTTTTTGATTTAGGATGGCGAGGGATGAGGACTATCGCTTCTCTGGATATCAAAAGTTTCTTCTTGAGTTTCGATGACAAATTTTTTTCTCAGTGGGTAAGTATGTAGTACCCCGCTCCACGATGGCACTATGTATAAAAGATATCAGTTTGCTGACTCAAAAATAAATTTTTTCTGAATAGCTCCTTGTTGAACCAGAAGATGACTGATCAAGGTGAGTGGGCAGAACTTCATTCTCCGATTCTTTCACATATAATAAAGAATTTGGTTTTATAAATGCTTTGTTAAGATTAATGTTCATAAGAAAAATGATAGAACATGAACATGCATGCTTAACTAGGAAACTTGTATTGCTTGTCAATGGAGATAGAACCATTGCCATGCTAACTAAAAAAGATGAATATTGCATGCTAAGTATACAAGAACACTGCTATTAAATGAACTGATACCATGCTAATAGAGTAGAGTAAAATATTTCTTGTATATGCCTCTAAATTGTATGCTAAAGATAAAATAAAATCGCATGCTTAGTTAAAGAGATAAAAGAACTGCTTCCAAGCTTGCTTTACTAGAAATTTGCTTGAATATGTTTCATTGATCGCACTGCATAAAAAACTGTATGAATTACTTGTACTGCTGTAATGAGATGGCGGCTTGTCTATACTGAGAACAGATCCTAATAGGCACCCTGAGGCTAGAAGTCCTTATATACTGGGAGTGTAGCTATTAGATCTTTTAAGAGATGCTGAACTTATCGCTTGTCTGATATATAGTTTGCTTGATCACTGCCTACTTGTTTAATAATCTGCTTGATCACTGTCTACTTGCATAATAGAATTATCTGATAGAAGCTGCATGTATTACATTGGTATGACAACTTGTGCATATGGTATCTGGTCTCTCGGGCGGTTCCTGGGGCACTGGGAATCATCCATCCTAGGAAAGATAATCGAATACCCTGAGGCTTGTAGTCCTTGTGTATGGGGGGTGTGGCTATTGGGGGCATAGCTGAACCATGGTCCTGGCTGCCAATTTGAGCGTATTTTGATGCAAAGCAACTATGAGTCTTAGCTTCCAATAGTCGATATGTGTCAATAGCGAGCTTGGGCATGTAGTTCTACTTGCTGATCCCGGGGAACCAACACTCGGGGACCATCATGTAGTTAGGGTGCATGCTAAGATTTTAGCCTTCTTGCATACCTAACTGTTTGATGTAGAGACGAACAGGAAATAATACCCATATGTTTATGTAAATTATGGCTAACTTGTATGTTTGTTGTAGAGATAACCATTCATTCGTAGGTAAGAATCATGGAATAAGTGGTAGTTTATATTCTTTATGTTCCTTATCATAAATTCTAATAAGATATATCTATTTTACTTGAACATGCTGTTGTCTATTAATATGAGATAAATAGTCTACTAGATGCACTCTGTCTTGAACTGAGATGAATAGTCCACTAGATGCTGCTTATGTTCCTTAGAGATTATCGATATGGTTCACAATACATGCTGTGCACTTCACGATAGAATACTTCCTACTTATGCTTGAATAAATTGAACATGAACTCTAATTTCAAAGATGGTTTCAAAAAGAAGAAAATAGACTCTGAACCTTTACTACATGAAATAAACCTAGGTAAAAGTAGCAAGATCACTAGTAATATAATATTTTATCATATTCTTACTTAGTATTAGTTTTAGAGAGTGTTGCTTCTTTTCGTTGCCTTTATACTAACCAGTGCTTTCCCTAAAGTACTGACCCCCTACAAGCCTTGTTCGCAAGTACTGGATCGTCCGAAGAAGCGATAACAGATCATCATCCTCAGGAGCCGGAGATCAGGAGTCGATGCCTTGAGATGTATCGAGATATTTTGAGATATTTTTGTATAAAAGAATGTAATGTATGGAACGATGTCATTGTATTCTGAGAACCTCATGCCTAGAGCTTCGCTTCGTATACTCTAATGGATCTTTCTTTGTGTCGAGACTGCAACACAAAATCCTATAGCTTGACCTGAATCAGAGGATGTATATTATCTCGATGTCATGCCCCAGTCCCAAAATACTTAGGACTAGGACACGTAAGCATGCCAGCCGCATGTATATGACAACTCTAATATATGGAAACTATAACACATGCGTATGCTGTATTATGAACAATAATTCACAAGTGATAAAAACTATCACAAGTCACAGTGTATAATCTAATCCCATCCACAACAATCAATGAATAAATGAATAACCAATAACTATGTAACTAGATCTCCATATAAAGTATCTAGAGAAGATAGTCGGATGGAAATAAATCCACTACCGTACTAGAATATAAAAATAAATACAATATAAGAATATCAACTAACAATCATGAGGCTCGAAGAGAAGGCCTCCTCGAAACATAAGCAACAAGTCCGGATCTGCGCTCCTGCGAATACTCATGAACATCTACACCTGGAAAGGGACCAGGTCCTCAGAGGGACATAACAAGATACATAGAAGCATGCTATAAAGTAAATACTGAATAAATAAAGGGTGCGCTAACCATCTAAGTGAATGCAATTTGAGGAAAACTTTGGTACGTATGGGTAGGCATAGGCATAACGTCCAACGTTCTGTCACGACCCGTACCCGAAATTATGGCACGAGTACGTGGGTATGTCCAGCCTACGCCGCAGCATCGGTAGTAGAACGCTGTCTAGGTCATGATGCTATCTAAACAATCTCACACGAGCATCCAACTCCATAAGGAGACACGGATACCACAATATAATATGAACAACATACTCAATCACATAACTACAGCATGATAGGATCTCGAAGAAACAAGTAAGGTGCAATACAAGTCTAAATAGAAATAGTCTAACTCAACAATATAATCCAAGTCTCAAAGAGTATGCCGGAGACAAATTCGGTACCAAAATAATCTGCTAAAAGAACTAACTAGATAACTAGTGATTCTGGCTAGACCTTCCGGAATCACAACTGAACTACCAAGTCCAAGTCTGCAGCTACTTACCCTGTGGTCCATAAATGTCAGATACCAGTCCTCTAAGGCATAGTCTGGAAAAATATTTCCAGTCAGGAAGGAGCAAAGTACATCTCAAATAACAGTTTCATTTAATTGATAAGGGCTATAAAACAATAAACAGATGATGCTATATACTGAGAGAAGACAATGAATAAATGCAATGGCATAATAAAGAGACATGCAATATAAAAGGGACAGGCAATATAGGCAATATGATACAGTCAGTGCATATATCAAATGAAGAGAACAAGGTACAATATCATATACAGGTGATGTAGTATATGATCTAAAATATAGAACTGTAATTATTCTAAGTGTTTGAAATATCAGTCTATCATGTGATCAGCTTGGGACAAGATCAGGCTGGTTACATATGATTAGCTATGATTCATGTAAGGTCAGGCTAACCATTTGGTTAGCTATGATGCAAGTAGTGGTCAGGCTAATCATATATAACAACTATGAGGTATGTAATGGTCAGGCCGCACCCGACCTGAGGTGTGGGGTGAGCTATGATGCATGTAGAGTTGGATATGATCACATAATCTACTAACATTTTCCCCGCCCTCAACTAGTACAGTGAATCCAATCACGACACGTCACGATACACGAGTAATATCCAATATATCATGTACAAGGTCTAAATATCAATATCGTATACAATATCAATACGATAACCAATGTAACATCTCATGACTGCAGATCCAATCTATATACTAGTCCGTGTAGCACAGTGTCAAGAATCAGATGTAACATTTTTAGTTACTGGAATTATAGATATTATCAAATAATTGGAATTATCAGAGAATGTACTCGCCTTGGGTCCTTAGCTGGTAATACCAATGTCCTGTTCCAGAGTATCGTCTGGATGATCCAACATCCCTATAGACATATCATAAAATATAATATTGCATCAGACATTACACTAGCACTCAATAAAATGCACTGAACTCGGGACTACGCTAGGTATGACTCTGGTCAACTAAGGTCAAGTGTGCGTCAATTGTACGGGTGTCGCGTCTGCGAATGCTGTGCAATCAGACAGTCCATTATACGGGTCTCGCTAGTACGTTAGTGTACATAGCAGTCTGCTAACAGTTCACAGGGTCACAAGGTCATGTGTAGTTACGGGGTATCCGTATTCACACTCGGGCTACCTAGTAGAGATATATATATAATATACATATTATACTCATAATATATATACCAATTAATTACGTACATAATATATGTATATACACTTAATGAATTTACACTATTATATATATGTACACATATACATACTAATCAAATTATACTATGTACATATATACATATATTAAAAAGGGTACTAGGGATGCACGTACAATACGTATACATATTATATATATATCAGTTCGAGAAATACATCATATATATATATATATATATATATATATATATATATATATATATACCAATATACATTTATATATATATATACGTATGCTAATACGTATATGTATACTCGTACGTATGTGCACACTAATAAAAGATATACTCCTCACCTTGGTTTTGGCATGCACGCGCACGAGCGCGGCGACGACGATGATGGTGAAAGTGATCGTGTTGATAATGGTGATGAACACGACGATGGTGGTGACGGGGACTGTGCGGAGGTGGCGTTCAGTCGGGGTGGCCGTTCGGTGGTGGAGATAGATGCTGTGAAGGAGGAAGTCGGAGGAGATGACCGGAGGTTGCTGTCGTGGTCGGGAAGGTGGTTCGTCAGCTGGTCACTGGTCGGCTCGGGGTAACCGCAGGGAGGATGGAATGGGGCCGGGTTCACCGGAGGGGATGAGAATTCCAGAGGTCGAGGTGTGTGTGCAGGCGGAGGATCTGGTCGAGGCGAGGCCGGCGGGACTAGTTGAAGGAGTCGTGGGTGCTGCTGCTCCGGCGTGCTCGACGGAGAAGAAGCTGTGGGCTCTGCGGGGACTGTTCAGGCGACTGAGGACGGCTTCGGTTCAGGCAACGTCGAGACAGCGGGTCAGCGACGGTGAGGGAGATCCGACATTGCAGGAGAACGGAGAGGGAGACGAAGTCGTCGACTTCAGGCGGCGGGAAGAGGAAGTGGTTGGTTGTCGAACGGTGAGGCGGTGGAGAACTGCGGGGTGGAGGCGTCCAATCCGGTGTGGGGTGGTGCAGGAGTTGCAGCGAGGTGCTCGTGGCCGGGGGAGGCTCTCGGAGATGGAGGAGGACAGAACTGATGATGGTGGTGGTGGTAGTTCTAATGGTGGTGATGGTGGTTCTAATGGTGGTGGTGGTGCCGGAGATAGAGGAAGGTGGTGGTTCGAGGCTTGGGGGTGCAGGAGGAGGTCGGAGTAGGGAGCAGTAGCCGGGGTTGAAGGGAGCTCGGCCGGGTGGGGCTTGAGCGGGTGCTGCCGGAGTAGGGGGCCGGCCGGGGATGGAAAAGTAGCACCGGGGGAGAGGTTGGCCGGGGCAGTTGGCCGGTTCAGCTGATGGTGGTGATGGTTTTATTCCCTCCCTTTTTTCTTTTGAAAAAGAGGAGAAGAAGAAGAAGAAAGAAGAAGAAGAAGAAGAAGGGAAGAAATGGAAAAGAAGGAGGAGGCTACGGTTGTGAGGAGGAGTGAGGAGAGAGAGAGGTAGGGGCTTGTTTCCTAGGTTTGAGGATTAGGGCATGTTGGGAAGGATGCATTGAAGAGACATCTTATAGGAGGGATGATGGGAGGTGTGTGGTGATGATGAGCCCCATTTTGAATGGGTGGCTCAGATTTGACATGAAGAAATTACTCATGCAAGGAGAGTATTGGGTTGACTAGTCAAATATTAGGGCTCTCCATTTGGTTTGAACCAATGGGGTATTGACACCTAATGCAACATTTGCAAATTAGCCCCCTTAAATTTGGATATTTGCACAGACACATGAAATGATGAAAAATTGGTGGGCGATTTGGTGTTTGGTGTTTTGTAGGGTGAGAGAGGTGTTGTGTGTTTGGTATGGGCTTAATTAATAGGGCACTTGGATTAAATTGGATTAAAATGGGATTAGTCAAAGTTGGTATCCCCAATTTAATTAGAAACAAATGCAAGCGGTGTTCTAAAATTAATTAGGAGTACATGGGGCCAAAATTAGGTTGGGACACAAATATTATTAGTGAAGAAGACTAAGAACAGAATATTATCCTAATTTGGGTTGCAAGAAAAATGGGTCGAGGTTGTCTCCAATTTTGATTGGAACGCACAACGATACAAAGTCAGATTTTATTTAGAAATTAAATAAACGTCCGCGATGAATATTGTGCGGCTAAAATGAAGCACAAGAGAGCATAATTATGAGTTACAAAAAGGTCAGAATGGAAGGCGGGCACGTCTAGGGCAAGGTTATAAAATTTGTTGGAAGGCAAAAGCTAGTGTAGCGCTCCAAATATCGAAGCAACGGCAAGGCGCAACAATTAAATAAAATTACTGTAATTAATTACAATCTCAATAATTAAATTCTAAATAATACAAATAAATTCACAACCCTATAATTCGGTCAGGTGTTCATCTTGTGGGCTTCTAGGTCAAGTCTACCAGCTCAAACATTAATGAACACTGTATATATATAATATATATAAATACACATCTCATGCAATTATTTAAATTAAATACACACAATATTAATAATATACCAAAAGTCAAAAATACCCCTATTTTTGGAACGTGGTAGTGACATGTTCTCTAGAGTGTGGTATCTGTAAAATCATCAAGTAACGTCCAACACTCTAAGGAACGTGATATTTGTAATGTCCATCATTCCGAAGAATGAGGTATCTGCAATGTATATATATGTCCGTATCGCTCCGAAGAATGCGGTATCTGCATAAAGGAGGTGGGTGTCCCATACGCCTACTAGTTGTCCTCCCCGCCCAATGCAAATGTACAAGTCATGAACACGACGTGGATATCTCGTACTATAATGCAAGTCTCTATAGAAATAAACAACTAAGCGAAATACCGTCACACGTGTTGCTCACACTGATGGCCAGTCGAGTATGAGGCACGCGTCCCTACATGAACTCACTCTGTGACGTACAATGATACGTGTCAAGGCCTGGGGAGTCATACCGATAACTCCATAATTTTATGTGGGTCTACTAGACACTAGGTCAGACACAAGTCCTAACGTCAACGCCTTCGTTGACTGCACCCGAGTCTCTCTCGGACGCGCACAATTATATAATCTAAAATAATAAACATGCAACTAAAATAATAACTAAATTTAAACAGTACAACAAAACAAGGTATACTTGCCTGGCAAAAAAGCTGTGTAGTACCAATAACCTGCTCCTGAAGTCGTGCAGAACAATCTGATATGTCCTATATACATATAATATAATAAATTATAATACAACATCAGTCATTACACTAGCACATACACAACCATAAATATATTGAACTCAGGGCATAGCTAGGTATGACATTGGTCAACTAGGGTCAAGTGTGTGTCTAATTACATGAGTGTCGCGTCTGTAATTGCTGTGCAAGACAGACAATCAAAATGTTACGGGCTCGCCAGTATGTCAGTGTACATAATGGCAGTCTGCTAACAAGTCACATGGTCACAGGTCAATGCAACTACGGGGTATTTGTATTTACACTCGGGTCACCTAGTTCATATATAAATCTACATATTATTATCTAGCATATATCATTAATACTTATGATATATATGTACACCAATTAAATGCATATACAATATATATGTGTATGTAAACTAATTGAATTTTATACTATGTATATATATATATATATACCAATTATATACATATTAGCGTATACTAGAGAATACATATACTATACATATATACCAATCATATATATTAAACATATACTAATAGGATACCTAACTATATACACACACAATCACATGAAATGAAAGAGTAGGGACAGGTTCGAACCTGTGCACGTGCACGAGATCGGCTTGACGACGGCGATGGTGATGATGACGACGATGTCAATGATGATGATGACGACGAAGACGATGGAGGTGATGATGACGATATTGACGTCGATGATGACGACGATGTTGAAGGGGGTGATGATGACGATGGCGATGGTGATGATGATGGTGACGACGATGAGGAAGAGAAGAGTAGGGAGGATGGTGATAACATGGATGATGGGATGATGATGGTGAAGACGAGGCGTTACTTCTCTGGCCAGGGGAGGTCGGCCAAGGAGGAGGCTGGTCGGGGAGGAGGAGCTCAAGAAGGGATGGGGACGGACGAGAATGCTCAGGTGGCCTAGGGAAGGAGAGGACAGGGAGGTGGAAGAGGAGATGGCAATGGTGGTGTGGTGGTCGATGACTGGTCGAGGAGGAGACAACGGGGAAGGTGGTGAACGGTGGTGGACGGAGAAGGAAGCTCAGGGAAGAGGGGAGAAGGATCCGGCGATGGTGTTCAGCACAGCGGGTGCTCCGAGGTATAGCGGGGTCGGGGCCCGGGCGAGTTTGAGGAGAGGCGGGGAGCTCCGGGTGTCGTTCATGCGAGGGGGAAGTCGGCAGGATCTCGGGCGGTCGGGTTAGCCCAGGCGGAGGGGGACTGGTCGAGTGGGGGCGGGTTGGCTGGTCGTGCAATCGGGGATGGAGGTGCTGATGGTGGAGTCGGAAAGAGGAGGTCGGGTCGGCTGTTGGAGGCGAACGGTGGGTCACGACGAGTGCACCGTCGTGTGGAGTGGTTTCAGGCTGAGTCGACGAGGGCGGACGGGAAGGTGAACTCCGGCGAGGGGGTTCGGTCCGGCGGTCGAGGGGTTGAAGGAGGATGAATAGGGAAGTCGGCTGAGAACTTAGGTTGAAGGGAATAGAAAATAAAAATAAAAAATAAAAGAAAGGATGTATTTATATGTACATGGGGTTGGGTTGACCTAGGAATAGTTTGACTTGGTCAACATTCTCTTAGAATTGGGCTTGGGTTGTCATGTAGATATTTAAATGGCTAGGATTTAATGAGGATCGATGTTGCGTGTTGCACATTCCAAAAATTATGAGAAAAATTCATGTGAAGGGAAAAACGAGTTTCTTCATGTATTGTCCAATGGTGTGGACAACTCAATGCACTTTTGCATAAAAGTACCCAAAAATTAGAAAATTACATAAAGATGGAAATTAGATTTAATTACTTAAAATAAATGCGCAAGGTGTTCTGGACTTAATTAGAAGTACATGGGGATAAAATTAGATGGGACAGAAGTGTCATGGATATAGAGGATTCTGTGTAGAATATTATTATAAATTAGGTTGTACGAAACATGTCAAGATTGTGTCTCCAATTTCGATTGGAAGCACAAGGATACAAAGTTGGAATTAAATAATAACGTCTGTGACGAATATTGTGCGACTAAAATGTCGCACAAGAAAGCATAATTATAAGTTACACCGAGGTCAGAATGGAAGATGGCCATGTCTAGGAGAAGGGTGTGATATTTGTAGGAAGGCAATGGCTAGTGTAGTGCTCCAATTATCGAAGCAACGGTAGGGTACGCTACGTGATATAAATATTGCATAATTAAATAAAATGTCGCGTTCTAATTCTAATTGGATTCATCTAGCCCTAATTTCTCTATCTAAGCCAAGTAGGCCTAATTTTTGGCGAGGGGGTTTACAATCTACCCAACTTAAAATAATTTTGTCCTCAAAATTAAACTAAGGCATAGTTTGTTATTCCTTCACGTACATAAGGCAAATTAATCGCAATCTCGTTGCGATAACTAAAATTCTAATCAATTCCATCGCAATCACTTTAAAATTAAGATAATCACTGTTCAAATCAAAATTCAACCTATTGTAATCTCTCCTCACTTTTTCAAATTATCAATATCCAAATTTAAATTGAATCCATATAACGTCTTCAATATTTAATTAACCCACATCAATTTTTATATCACGATCTCCAACTATCATAATCTCCTTTAGAAAATAATTCTAATCAAATATTATTCCTATCTTCAACTTGTGAATTCCGTACTCTTCAAATTTTACTTTCAATTTATATCCTCAATATTTTCAAATAGGAATTCCAACAATCAAAATTTCTTTTAATTCAATCATCAAATTTGGAATTCAATCCGACCATGTTCATATTTAGAGTTCTATTTATTTTCCTCAAGATTTAAATCAATGATTCAACCTCCAATTCTAAAAATTTAAATCCTGCTCAAATTATAAATATTTGGTTCACCATATCCAGGTTTTTAAAATTTTATTAAATCATCATCATCTTAATCCTTCTTTTAAAATTTCTCAAAATTAAAATGGCTTGAATCTCCCAATCTAATCTTACTTGATCATAATCTAAAAGTATTTTATCGCAAGTTAACAATGCAATTTCAACCTAACTTAGAATTTACCTATCTACCACAATAGGCTATACATTTAAGAAAACTATTCCTCAAATTATTTAATCATGTTATTCAATCCTCGAAACTTTAGCACCAATATATCACATATGATATGCCCTTAATTACAAAAAATAATCATCAAGTAATGTGATTGGCCTATGGGGTATATCTAGTACTATCTGTATATCAAGCTTATACTAAGCACGAGGTTTCATATTTCCGAAATAAGGGAAGACGAAAAACAATAATAAAGAGTTCAAGGGGGGAGATAATGGGATCGAAGTATGGGGATCAAGGAGTTTAAGAAATTCAAATAGGAATTGTCAAGGCAGTTGTGGATTGCAATCTTATTTTGGTAGGTTCTTATTCACATGCTCATATCAGTACGGTTATGTAATTGATATGATATGCTCAGACATATCTAAGGGCAAGTACATTCATTTACTAGTCAACTATATATCTCAATCCACGTAAAGTAGTCATGCGAAGAGTGAACCAAGCGCACTAAGGTTAGCTAGACCTTAATACACTGATTCTGAAATGTATTAGTGTGTTAACCCAATAATACATATATCATGATCAAGCTCGATAGAAGAGTAAGCTTGCAAAACTAGGCTATAATAGCAGCATAAGTCACGGTAGTTTAGAAAATATAAATACGCTGGATTATGATGAAAGAAGGTACAAAATATTCCAAGTTCACAAAAAAAAAAAAAGAAGAAGACAAGACTCTACAATCTCTACAGTTGTCATACTAACTCCTTGTCTAAGTCGTTAGTCGACCAAATAGGGGTATGGGCCTCTAAGTTCTACAGTCTAAATAAACATTATCTTCTTATGCAACTCTACAGTTTATGTCATTCAGTTATACTTCATTAATGGGTTCTGAGGACTATGTGATACTATATTGTGAGGCATACTACCCAACTTAAAATAATAAACTAATACTGCAACTGCCTTAAAGGAGATTCTACAAAATAACTTGGTCCTTGTAAATAAAGTAGAAACTATTGTTAGGGTATACTAGGGAAAGATATTGGTACTGATTAGGGTATCCTATTGCATTATATAGGTAATGGTCATCTTAAGTCTTAGTCGTAGTGCCTATAGAACAAGTGTCAAGAGTATGAATGGAAAAGTTGCTGGCCTTCAAGGAAAACGAGGATATAACTCATATCGAGGTGGGGGTACAAATTACGTGATCCAAAACTAAGGATAATTATCAAGTCACAATCTACAAGCATAACTCAAAACTATTATGCTCTAACTACCAAGTACAAAATTTTTAGAATTTAAGTTTAGCAAACTATAATCCTACCACAATATATATCCTAACATAGAATAAAATTACTTGGCCTACAATCATAAGAGTCATGTGGCACGAGTTGAAAGATGAAGAAAAGAAGAACATAATTTAGTCGGCGCACAATTAGCGGACGTTAAGGTTGTAAAGGAACAAGATATAAAATTAAAATAGAGGGACTCTAGATAATATCATGGGTTTCTAAAGGGAAGGTGGTATGCTAATATCTGTGTTCGAGAAAAAATATTATATTCGTTCCTCTTGGCTTCCTAAGGTACTGTCTGCTAGTATCAGGACAAGAACCTAAATTTATAGTTCTATAACACTATCTCACTATAAAAGTTAAGTTTTGGTCCTAATATTCAACCTTGGATTTCTATTGGTCCCTCAATACTAAGGTCAAACAATATGGTTAAATTTATAACTCACTCTAGTTGTGTCTATACTACTCTTAAGTCATCCCTAGTTATCAAGGGATAATGGTCAATCATTCTACAGGTATAGGGTTGCTCGGGTTCATTAGGTAGTCTAAACTTAATGATGTTTCAATGCCCTAGTTGTATTCTTAATAGGAATATTACCCTAATTATCATCCTAACAACAGGGATTCCTATATTCTAGTAGGGGCTATACTCAAAGAATATTAGGGAAGGACAGGATTCAAGCAGGATGCGATTATTCAAATAGAATGGATTGGAAGGAAGATGAGTCATAGTCAATGTGGATGAGATCCTATACTCTAATCCTAGGTGCAGGCTTGCTCGGTATAGTAATATAACCGGGACAATATGCTCTGACCTGCATGGGCCACCACTAAAAATATGTCACGTCCCAGTCGCAAAATACTTAGGATTAGGACACGTAAGCATGCCAGCCGCATATATATGGCAACTCCAATATATGGAAATCATAACACATGCGTACACTGTATTATGAACAATAATTCACAAGTGGTAAAAACTATCACAAGTCACAGTGTATAATCTAATCTCATCCACAATAATCAATGAATAAATAAATAACTAATAACTATGTAACTAGATCTCCATATAAAGTATCTAGAGATGATAGTCGGATGGAAACAAATCCACTATCGTACTAGAATATAAAAATAAATACAATATAAGAATATCAACTAACAATCATGAGGCTCGAAGAGAAGGCCTCCTCGAAACATAAGCAACAAGTCCGAATCTGTGCTCCTGCAAATACTCATGAACATCTACACCTGGAAAGGGACCAGGTCCTCAGAGGGACATAACAAGATATATATAAGCATGCCATAAAGTAAATACTGAATAAATAAAGGGTGCGCTAACCATCTAAGTGAATGCAATTTGAGGACAACTTTGGTACGTATTGGTAGGCGTAGGCATAACGTCCAACGTTCTCTAGAGTGTGGTATCTGTAAAATCACCAAGTAACGTCCAACACTCTAAGGAACGTGGTATCTGTAACATCCATCATTCCAAAGAATGAGGTATCTACAATATATATACGTCCGTATCGCTCTGAAGAACGCGGTATCTGCATAAAGGAGGTGGGTGTCCCATACGCCTACTAGTTGTCCTCCCCGCCCAATGCAAATGTACAAGTCACGAACATGACGTGGACATCTCGTACTATAATGCAAGTCTCTATAGAAATAAACAACTAAGCGAAATACCGTCACACGTGTTGCTCACACTGATGGCCAGTCGAGTATGAGGCACGCGTCCCTACATGAACTCACTCTGTGACGTACAATGATACGTGTCAAGGCCTGGAGAGTCATACCGATAACTCCACAATTTTAGGTGGGTCTACTAGACACTAGGTCAGACACAAGTCCTAACATCAACGCCTTCGTTGATTGTACCCGAGTCTCCCTCGGACACGCACAGTTATATATTCTAAAATAATAAACATGCAACTAAAATAATAACTGAATTTAAATAGTACAATAAGGCAAGGTATACTTGCCTGGCAAGAAAGCTGTATAGTGCCAATAACCTGCTCCTGAAGTCGCGCAGAACAATCCGATATGTTCTATATACATATAATATAACAAATTACAATACAATATCAGTCATTACACTAGCACATACACAACCATAAATACATTAAACTCTGGGCATAGCTAGGTATGACATTGGTCAACTAGGGTCAAGTGTGCGTCTAATTGCACGGGTGTCGCGTCTGTAATTGCTGTGCAAGACAGACAGTCAAAATGTTACGGGCTCGCCAGTACGTTAGTGTACATAATGGCAGTCTGCTAACAAGTCACATGGTCACAGGTCAATGCAACTACGGGGTATCCGTATTTACACTCGGGTCACCTATTATCTAGCATATATCATTAATACTTATGATATATATACACCAATTAAATACATATACAATATATATGTGTATGTAAACTAATTAAATTTTATACTATATATATATATATATATATATATATATATATATATATATATATATATACACATACCAATTATATACATATTAGAGTATACTAGAGAATACATATACTATACATATATATTAAAAATATACCTATGGGATACCTAACTATATACACACACAATCACATGAACTGAAAGAGTAGGGACAGGTTCGAACCTGTGCATTTGCACGAGATCGGCTTGACGACGACGACGACGATGGTGATGATGACGACGATGTCAACGATGATGATGACGACGATAATGATGGAGGTGATGATGACGATATTGACGACGATGATGACGACGATGTTGAAGGGGGTGATGATGACGATGGCGATGGTGATGATGATGGTGACAACAATGAGGAGGAGAAGAGTAGGGAGGATGGTGATGACATGGATGATGGGATGATAATGGTGAAGACGAGGCATTACTGCTCCGGCCAGGGGAGGTCCGGCCAAGGAGGAGGCTGGTCGGGGAGGAGGAACTCAGGAAAGGATGGGGACGGCCGGGAATGCTCAGGCGGCCGAGGGGAGGAGAGGACAGGAAGGTGGAAGAGGAGATGGCAATGGTAGTATGGTGGTCGATGACTGGTCGAGGAGGAGACGACGGGGAAGGTGGTGAACGGTGGTGGACGGAGGAGGAGGCTCAGGGAAGAGGGAAGGAGGATCCGGCGATGGTGTTCAGCACAGCGGGTGCTCCGGGGTATAGCGGGGTCAGGGCCCGGGCGAGTTTGAGGAGAGGCGGGGAGCTTCGGGTGTCGTTCAGGCGAGGGAGAAGTCGGCGGGATCTCGGGCGGTCGGGTTAGCCCAGGCGGAGGGGGATTGGTCGAGTGGGGGCGGGTTGGCCGGTCGTGCAGTCAGGGATAGAGGTGCCGATGGTGGAGTCAGAAAGAGGAGGCCGGGTCGACTGTTGGAGGCGAACAGCGGGTCACGGCGAGTGCAGCATCGTATGGAGTGGTTTCAGGCAGAGTCGACGAGGGCGGTCGGGAAGGTGAACTCCGGCGAGAGGGTTCGGTCCGGCTATCGAGGGGTTGAAGGAGGATGAATAGGGAAGTCGGCTGAGAACCTAGGTTGAAGGGAATAGAAAAGAAAAGGAAAAATAAAAGAAAGGATGTATTTATATGTACATGGGGTTGGGTTGACCTAGGAATAGTTTGACTTGGTCAACATTTCTTAGAATTGGGCTTGGGTTGTCATATAGGTATTTAAATGGCTAGGATTTAATGAGGGCCGATGTTGCGCGTTGCACATTCCAAAAATTATGGAAAAAATTCATGTGAAGGAAAAAATGAGTTTTGTTCATGTATTGTCCAATGGTGTCGACACCTCAATGCACTTTTGCATAAAAATGCCCAAAAATTAGAAAATTGCACAAAGATAGAAATTATATTTAATTACTTAAAATAAATGCGTAAGGTGTTCTGGAATTAATTAGAAGTACATGGAGATAAAATTAGGTGGAACAGAAGTATCATGGACATAGAGGATTCAGTGTAGAATATTATCATAAATTAGGTTGTACGAAACATGTCAAGATTGTGTCTCCAATTTCGATTGGAACGCACAAGGATACAAAGTTAAAATTAAATAATAACGTCTGTGACGAATATTGTGCGACTAAAATGACACACAAGAAAGCATAATTATAAGTTACACCGAGGTCAGAATAGAAGACGACCATGTCTAGGACAAGGGTGTGACATTTGTAGGAAGGCAATGGCTAGTGTAGTGCTCTAATTATCGAAGCAACGGTAGGGTGTGCTACGTGATATAAATATTACATAATGAAATAAAATGCCGCGTTCTAATTCTAATTGGATTCATCTAGCCCTAATTTCTCTATCTAAGCCAAGTAGGCCTAATTTTGGGCGAGGGGGTTTACACTCGATATGGTACAACACTTTTTGTCCTTGTTTGGTATAAGAGGGTCATACTTCCTCGAATATGGCATATACGCCTATTGTTCTTGGTTCAAGCATTATGATATATATATTGAATTACGTTTTTGATTCTTCATTCGTGCTTCCTTGTAGTACTTGCTGTTGACATAAAGTGGTCACAGTCAACCTAATTCTGATAATCGTCAAATAGCAGATCTAAAATACAAATGAAGCAGATACTCGATGCAAAGTATATCAACTCCGTCAGTACTAAAGTCAGACTCTGCACCAGCTATTAGTTCCATATTCAAATATAATATTTTATTTATTTGTGTCTAGGATTGATGTAAGCTGAGTCACACTGACAAATCCAAGTACCTATACCCAGATACCTAATCCACTCAAATAAACCAAAGAACCTATCCACCAAATCAGGCCACATTCATTAACAAAGTCTACCATACTTAGAAACCGAACTCGAGCCGAACTCATGCCGAACTCGGTTACCCTTTTAGTATAAAATCAACCAGTTCAATTAGCTCCTGATTTTCTGGCCCAACGGTTGGAAATTTGAATTAAACCCATCTGAATTTTGGCCGAATTCTATTTGCCTACACACTATAAATAGGATTGGATTTTTATATTCCTATACACTCAACCATTCTTAATCTTCTATCCTATTATGAGCAAATATCTAAGCCTTAACTTTCCCATCTACAACAGCAACTCTCTAGCCTTCCTAGTGCCGAGTGCAGTCTCGGTCTAAAAGTCAACAAAGTTGTAAAAGAGCTTGGTTCTATCAGTTACTCTCTCTCTAGATATGAAGTTGCGAGACTTCGGATCAAACATCGTAGTGCAAAGAAGTGGCAAGCCTTCGGATTAAAGCTTGTGATTCACTATTGGTGATTATAGTAGATAAAACTTCGAGCTTGAGTTCTCTGGACTTGACTAGTCCTCTCAGGAAAAAACCGGTATACATCTTGGTGTTTGCGTTTGCTTTCTCTCACCCTATTGCATATATATAAGTATATTTATAACACTTCTAGTAGTATCACTAACACATGAGATATATTCTAACTGCTAGTAGTTGATTACCATTGCATGCCATAGAATTATATATTTTAACAGGTGATTTTACTCCACTACATACATAAACTCTATTTACCCCCCACTAGAGTTGCCATTCACGGTTCTACAATTGGTATTAGAGCAGGTACTCTTTATATAGGAACTATTGCTCATACTAGTTGCTCATATAATTGGTATAGAGCAGGTACTCTTTATATAGAAACTATTGCTTATAGTAATTGCTCCTACAATTGGTATCAGAGCAAGTTCTCTTGATTATCGGATTAACTTCCAAAGAGTACATCCGAGCCAACTGCTTTGTATATTGTCCCACTCTGAAGGAAAGCAAGGAAGCAACATTTGTGAGTCGATCCACTATTATCCAAATTATATCTGCCAGCTGGGGATCTAGGAAGACCGGTCACAAAATCCATGGTGATATGGTCCCACTTTTATTTCAGAATTGGTAATGGTTGAAGAAGTTCTGCTGGTCTCTGATGCTCAGCCTTGATTTGATGACAAATTAAACATCGGGAGACAAACCGTTCTATCTTTCTCTTCATACCATTCCACCAGAAATGCTGACAAATATCTATGTACATCTTCGTTCCTCCTGGGTAAACGAAATACTGAGAAATGTGGGCTTTTGACATGATATTTTGACGAATATCTTCACTTTGTACACAAGGATGATTACCAAATCGAAGATTTTCATCACTGTGAATTCTTAGTTTTTTTTATGTCCTGCCTCGTATACAGCTCTAAGTCGCTGAAGCTTGACATCCATTGATTGTGCTGCTCTGATCCTTCCTATTATACTAGGCTGAACTTACAGACCAGCCATCAATATTATGTTGCCAGGAAATACTACTTCTATGTCCATATCCTGAAGATCTTCTAAAATCTCTCACTGCGTTGTGAGAAAATAAACTCCTGCTCTCTAGCTCAAAGCATCTACCACGACATTAGTCTTTCCTAGATGATACTGAAGGTCAAGATTATAGTTTGTCATTAACTCTAGCCATCTCCTCTGCCTCATATTGAGATCCTTGTGAGTAAATACGTACTTCAAACTCTTAAGATCAGTATAAATCTCTACTCGATCTCCATATAGGTAATATCTCCAAAGTTTGAGTGCAAAGACAACTACTGCAAACTGCAAGTCATTTGTGGGATAATTCTTCTCATTGTCTCGAAGCTGCCGAGATGCATAAGCTATAACCTTTCTATACTACATAAGAACACACCCTAGTCCTTTTTTTGATGTATCACAATATACCGTAAAACCACCATTCCCGTTTGGAAGCGTCAAAATTGGTGCCGTAATCAACTTCTACTTGAGATTCTTGAAAGAGGTTTAACATTCATCTGTCCAATCTAAGCACACATACTTACGAGTCAATTGTGTCCAGGGTACGGAAATTTTTGCAAAGTCTGACATAAATCTTCGATAATATCCTGCTAATCATAGGAAACTACAAACTTCTACAACTATTCTAGGTACTGGCCATGTCTCAACAGTTTCTATCTTCTGGGGATCCACTTTAACTCCTCCTTTAGCAATAATATGCCCCAAGTATCAAATGTGATCAAGCCAAAACTCGCACTTACTGTACTTGGCATATAACTTATGTTCTCAAAGGACTTAAAGAACTACACGAAGATGTTGCTCGTGCTCTGCTTCACTTTGACTGTAAACCAAGATATCATCGATGAACACAATCACGAACTTGTCCAAGTATAGCATGAAAATATGATTCATAAGATCCATAAATACTACTGACACATTGGTTGCTCCAAAGGGCATTACTAAAAACTCTCAATCTTCATATCTTAATCTGAACACCGTCTTGAGTATATCTTGTTCCCTGAGTCTGATCTGATGATATCTCGACCGTAAATCAATCTTGGAAAACACTGCTGCTCCACTAAGCTGATCGAATAAGTCATCGATCCTTGACAAGGGATACTTGTTCTTGATGGTTACTATATTGAGGGTACGATAATCAACACATAATCGTGACGTTCTATCATTCTTCTTTACTAGAAGCATTGGGGATCCCCAAGGTGATCTACTAGCACGAATGAATCATTTAGTTCTCAATTCTTCAATCATTCGGTACAAGACTTCTAACTTTGATGGTACCATCCTGTAGACTCTCTCTGACACAGGTATTATTCCTAGAAGTAGATCAATGGTAAACTCTTCCTCTCTCTTTCTGGTGGTATACTTGGAAGTTCTTTTGGGAATACATCTAGAAATTTACTGACCACTCTGGGAAATTGTACTCCTTCTGCTACTGCTATTCTCATGATTGCTGATAGAGACTCCATCTCTCCTCTAAAAAATAAGAATTCTTCTACTCTAGGGATACAAAAGATAACATTGCCATCATGGCAATCTAGCGAGAAAATCTCTCCCATACACTACGACCCGACACAAGATATTAACTCTATCTACTCCCACGATACTGTTACCAGTAAGTATACTGAGTCTTACTGATAATAACTCGGATTCTAAACTACCTCGTATCGCAAATCGTACAGACATAAAGGAATATGATACACCAGAATCAAACAATACTGAAGCTGAATGAGAGTTAACGAGAATGGTACATGCCAACACCTCACCTGAATCTAGTTATTCCTCTACATTGAGTGTCATAGCCTCGCCTAATCCTCTCGGTGCTGGTCCTCACTCCTGTGGACCTTCTTGCCTGGCTTTTACTTGAGCTTGGGCCTGTATATACTTATATGGCCTCTGCTGCTGGAATACTTGAGATTGGGCAGGCAAAGGCCTCGGACCCTGGTTCTACTGAACCGGCATTGGAGCCCTATATTGGGGTCCTGCCAGGGAAGATGCTGATGAACTAGCTCTGTGTGGGCTAGATACCACTTTGTGGCCTAGAGCTCCATAAGCTAAGCACAACCCTTATGCTCTGCTGTATTCAGAAAATACGTGCCCAGACTTTCCACAATGAGAATACCCTACTGAAGAAGATGTTATTTGCTATTAAGTTTAAGTTATGGCTGTTTACTGAACTGAGGCTGTTGAAACTGGCATCCTCGAAGATGCAATAGTTAAAGTCCTAATTGTCGAGGCTGGTGTAGAAGACTGGTTATAAGAACTGCCTGAAGTATGGGTCTTCTTACGACCTCCAGTTCTATCCACTATTCTCTGGGAGGTATACTCATGCCTCCTTGCTTCTCTTAACATAACATCAAAAGTCTAGAACTCATGATGTTCCACTGCCAATATGATTTTCAGGTGAAGTCCCTGCTGGAACCTGCTTGTTCAGTCTAATTCGATCGCCACCAAGGTGTGAGCAAACTCACTTAACCTACATAACTCTGCCGCATATCCGTTGATAGTCCTATCCATCCGCTTCAAGTTATTAAATCTCTGTTGCAAATCATAACTCGATACTTCATCAAAGTTTCTGACCTGAAACCTTTCGCTGAATCCGGCCCAGGGGACAGGACTGTTAGTAAAACCGTCTGTGTTGCCCACCAGTCTCGACCATATCTAACAACTACAACTGAACCACCGAGACTTGCTCTCTAGTCGGAACTCTGGCTACCTCTAAAATAGCCTTAGTACCCTAAATCCAAGCGTCTGATGCAATCACATCATCTGTAACATAGAAATACGAGGGTTGGAAGCGCTTGAAGTTGCTTGCCGGGTTGTTTGCACAAGGTTCACCTCTTTCCAAAGTCCCTTGTACTGACTACATGAGTACATGCTCTCGACGTCCTTGAGATTAAAATAATTCCCGAAGGATACCAATTAGCATACTGTTGTCCCCTCCTGCATCAGGTACTAGTTGCACGGGAGGTACTGGCTGGATCTGAGGTTCCTTATTTTGAGTTGTTTTGGACCCGGCCCTGGAATATTGAGGCTGAACCTCAAGGGTTTGCTGGGCATTACGATGTTGTCCTACTACTGGAGAAACTCGAGCTAGATAATTAGAAGGACTAAGAACAAGGTCCCTGAAAGATAAAGGACACAAGGATCATCAAAGGGACAAAAATGATTGATCGAGGATCAAAGCAGATGTTGAATCATGATTTTAGGGATATAAATTTGACACTAGTGGAGGTCAAGGAGTAGCATGATTGAGACATCTAAAATACATTGGTAAACCCTCCACACTTTTGAATTTTCAGACACTAGTAGAGGTCAAGGAGTAGCATGATTGAGATATCTAAAATACATTGGTAAACCCTCCATACTTCTGAATTTTCAGACTTGTATGGGCCACCTCTCAAATTATGTCATGTTCCAAAACCAGAATACTAGAGAGCGGGGGCAGACAAAGCCAGCTACGTATACCAGAGTACTTAATACCCCGAGATACGGTCACGGCTGTCTAGACATGTGAGGGTTTACTCTACAATATATCAGGCAATCCTAGGTCAATAATCTTAGGTATCTCAATCTTAAGCAAGCAACAAGTTTACATGATCTATGATCACCAACATATAATAGTAAGGCATCCCAAACTATACATACCCAGATGATCATAAAGCTAGTTACCAAAATGAAGAACTAGCAGATTACTATGTTACATGATCAGCTCTAGCTATAGTCTAGAATATTATTTACATATAGGCCCGCATGCTAGAATATCAAGTCCCAAAATACGAGCTAAACACGTGCTTAGTGGCTAAATGCCTCAAAATAATAATTATACAAGATCAAGTGGGTGATGAAAGGAGATCCCACTCATGGCTCCAGGTCCTCCTAGTATTCACCATCTTGAGGCAGAAAATATGGAAGATCCTGCGGTCTTGGTCTGAAATCTGGCCATACAAAACCAGTGGGGTCAGACCCAAAATAGCAACTACTACAAGGGAGCCAAAGTTATGAACTAAAACCAGCATGCAGACTAATCACTAAGAATACCAGGTAAAGTAATAGTTAAACAGTTCTGGAATATTTAAATAAGGACATCTGGAATCAGTACTCCGGTTACCATTTTTGGATCAGCTGCTAATTTAAAATCAGGACAAGACTAGACTATACTAGACTGGTAATCAAGCAATTGGCCAATCATGCCCTATGGCTTGCTATCATTAGCTAACTAGGGATATCACATTCCTAGTTACTAACTCATGTAGTTTGAGATTCCTTACAGCCACATACCCTATAAACTATTCGAATTTTCCAGATGAACGGGTATATAGTATAGGTCTATAAGGTATAATTATTTTTTTTGTCTTTTATGATAGTGCAACACTCGTCAATGTGCTGGAAGTGTGTCCCTCATGACGGAGAGCTCCAAATCTATCAAGTGTCATTGGGATACCAGGATTGCATGTAGCTAGAAAATCTCTCTAGATGTTATCCATATTATTATTCTAATTATTATCCTGGATAATTATCAAGAATTCTCGACCATGGTGCTTAGGAATATGCCTTAGATATGATGCATGACAGGATAGTAACTTGATGAGTACAATCAAAATCAACCACGAAGATAACGAGACATGCAATACATGTGCTACTAATAGCCTTGATCATGACAGTACAAGAATTCTCGAGTCGGGAGTATGCTACGTCGAGCCACTATCAAGATTATTAGTAAATTATTAAGATTATCATGGGTCTGCTACGTCGAGCCACTATCAGGAGTATCAGGATCAGGAGTATGTTAAAGATAAACTTGATGGGAATACAAATAATGAGAGTGTTCGAGAGTAATGAAGGAAGCAGTATTATGATCAAACACTGAATTAGGATTTCAAACATGATTGAATGGAACAAAATTAAACCTTAAAGTGATAAGGATTATATAATAGGATAAACTGATTTACAAATAAGAATTAAGGTAAATTGGGGATTAAGCTACAACATAAAGACATTGGTGTTAAAAAAAATGAATCAAGACAAGAATACCAAATACCAGAGAATAGTAAATGAATGGCAAATGAAATAATGTACGAGATATTTTGATTGGACGAACATACATAGTAGATAGAATCTTGAAAATGATACAATGGATTTGAGAACTTGAAGAGGAATTGAATTTCAGAAGATGGACTCTACTATGTGTTGGCCCATCTGGTCAAACCAATTTTAATAATCGATCCAAACTACGACTCGATACATTGCAACTCTGATGGATTTGAGAAGAAGATGTTGCATCACTTCGCCACAAGCTACGACTACAGATAATTTTGTTCGTTTTTTTTATGTTTTGTTATGTAATTTTTATTTTCTTGAGTCTAAGGACTTATGTAAGTCGAAACAGAAATTTGGCATTTAGATTGAACCTTTATCCAAAAGACCACTCATACATAAGCCTATCCAAACCACAAATTTTGTTTGGATTCGAGCCTAAACCCAAACTCACTCAAACTAAATATCAAAATAGTTTGAAAAATACCAACCGAACTCAGACCAAACTCAGTTACTCAAAACTGATTTCCTAGTCAGACTCATCTCATAAAGACCAGGCTCCCAACGTTTAAAATTTTGAATGTTATGCATCGGAACTCGGCCTGAACTATGTCTACAAAAATCCTATAAATAGAGAAGAACTTTTCTATTTCTAAAACAAGAACTCAATCATTCTTCTTCTTCTCTATTCCTAAAAGGAGCCATATCCTTCTTAAATCTTATGACAACTCTATTTTCTTCTACGTTTCCAATGGTCGTTACAATTAGAAGTTGGGTCGAGTTATTCAAGCTTGGTTAAAAAAAACTATTTTTTAATTCCTGTATGAAATCTTCGAGCTCTTCGGATCAAAAGCTCGTGTTGTAAGAAATTGGTGTGTTCTTCGGATCAAAGGTACGTGCGTACCCTATTTCACAAATAGAGGATTAACATCGAGCAAGAGTTCTCGGGCCTGTACTAGTCCTCCACGAGAGAAACCAAGATAAAATTCTATGTGTTTGAGTTTGTTATTCTAAAATTTACTTATACTCTGCTTATTCTCTTTCAAATATTTGTTACTGCAGTTTATAAGAAAAAGAGTAGTAATACACTTATTATAATTAATGATTTAACTGCTAGATATACTGAGTTATATTACTCTTCCAAAAAGTTAAAAATTAGATAAGAAAAAAAGCCTGTACATACTGCTTCCCAATCTAACATGTGTCACTCAAGGCCCAAGAAGGCAAAACCTTCTAATCATGCATTCTATTACAAGTATCCACGTAAATTATAGCATATTGCCTCACATATACATCATGTCTCTGTACCTAGTATCAATACATATGCTATATGTCATTATTGTGGTACTAAAGGACACATATCATGATAATGTAGAATTAGAAATTAGTTGATATGGATGTATGTATCTGGGTTCCAAACACTAACATATCAGGACCCTCAAGAAAGTGGGTATCAAAGGTTACATCTTCAACTTTTGTTGTAGGTGGACCTTCCCTTTCACACTAGAATAAAATAGATTCTCGATAGCGGTTGCTCACGTCATATGACCGGTGATGCAAATCTTTTCGTAACTCTATCGATGAAGAAAGAAGTATACGTCTCCTTCGACAATAATCTAAAAGGGCATATTATAGTAATGATAATATAGGTATTCATCCTTGCCCTATTATTAAAGATGTATGTTTAGTAACAGAATTAAAATATAACCTACTAAGCATTAGTCAATTGGCTGACCATCGTTATGGCATTAATTGTCAGAATGACAAATATTCTATTTATGATAGATCTACCGGTAAGATAACTTACGAGAGAATAAGAGAAGATAATATATATGTTTTCTATCTCTCAGAAAATACTAACAATGCAGGAAGATGCTTATACGCAATCAAAGATGAAAGTTGGTTGTGGCACATGCGCCTTGGACATGCAAATATGGACACTATAGCCAGACTATCTTCAAAGAAATTGGTAAAAGGTTTACCTAAAATTACTTTTGAGAAAGATATGGTCTGTGCTGAGTGTGAAAAGAACAAGACAATAAGATCTTCTTTTTAATCAATATATAATGTTAGTACTTTTAGACCTCTTCAACTTTTGTATTGGACTTGTTTAGACATAGCAGAGTTGTTAGTTTTGGTGGTAAGCTTTATGCCTATGTTATTGTTAATGAATTTTCTAGATATATTTGGGATTTATTTTCAAGCAAATAAAAATGAGGCTTTTTCAGAATTTTTTACTTTTCAAAAAAGGTACAAAACCAAAAAGGTTTTATGATTACTCGTATCTGAAGTAATCATGGAGGTAATTTCAAAAATTCTAATTTTAAAACCTTTTGTGATTCAAATGAATTTATGCGTGCATTTTTCTGTCCTTAAACTCCTCAACAAAATGGTATTGTGGAGCGAAAGAACAGAACTGTTGGCGATATGGCTAGAGTCATATTAAATCAGTATAACCTTCCAAAATATTTTTTGGCTGAGGCTGTCAATACAACATGCCATATTTTGAATAGGGTTCTTATTCGACCTATATCGAAGAAGACTCCCTATAAGCTTTGCTTTAATAGAATTTCTACCATCAGTTATTTTAAAGCATTTGGCTGCAAATGTTTTATCTTGAATACTAAGGATAACTTAGGTAAATTTGATTCTAAGGATGATGAAGGTATTTTTCTTGGTTATGCTGCAAAGAATAAAGGTTTTAGAGTTTTTAATAAAAAGTCATTGACTGTTAAAGAATCGATTAATATTACTTTTGATGAGCTAAACAGTTAAGTAGCAAGTAACAGTGATGATGAAGATATCAGGATAACCTCTAACAAGACCCCTGAAGATTAAACTGGAACAAGTTATCTGGACAGCTTACCTAAAAGATTGAAATTCTCAACCAACCTCCTAGAGAACTTGGTAATTGGTAAGGTATCAAAAGGTGTAAGTACTCGCTCTGCATCTAGAGATTTTTGTAAAACTCCTCACCCAAAAATAGGTACTTTGTGTGTATTCTATATTTATTGTGTTTATTTAGATTTTTTTAAAATTAATTTAAATCTAATTGTTGTATTAGGATACTTTACCATAGTTTTAACATTAATGACATAGGACGACCCCAAAATCTATATCTCCCTTCGTAGAAAGTGGCCTACACGGGAGTCACTACCCGTAGGATCTTCATGTGACAAAAAATTTGACCATTTAGCATTAGTATGGCACTAGCGTAACAACCGTAGTTTATTGTGTTTAAAATTTAGATATTTTTATATATGTAATTCCTATGTAATTAATTTCCAATCCAACCTTCTTCATTAAGCAACCCATAAATTTTTCATGTTAAATTAGGCCACTTTCCTCTTTTGTAGGATTTAATTATTTATTTATTACTATTTTAAACCCCATAGAATCAAATCAAATCTTTTTCATTAATTAATTAGTTGGTTAGTTGTTGACTTTTAAATAACTAACAAACTAATTAGAAAATCTCCTAACTAACTACCAACTAATCCTAATCCTACCCATCCCCCCAATACTCGTGACTACCTCCCTCAAACCCGCGCATACCTCATGCGACCCCCTCTCTCTCTTTCTCTTTCCATATATATATATATATATATATATATATATATATATATATATATATATATATATATATATATATATACTCTTTCTCATCTTTCCTTCTAAAAAATCTAACCAAAATTATTTTTCAAAATCCTAATTTCTTTCCTCCTCCAATAACCCTAGCCGCCACCATCACAACCAAGGCCGACCCCTACCCCCTTCATGTGGACAAAATTACCTTCTTCATCCAAGAACCCTAGTTCTTCATCCTTCTTCTTCTAGTAAGTCTCATTCTTTCTCAAAACCCTATCTAATGTGTATGATTGCATGAATAATTGTTTTTATATATAAATAAATAATTTTTATATTTATTTGTAACCTATTACTATTTTTAATAGTAGAGTTTTATTTTAGGTTTGCATGTAAAGAATTGAACCCATAAATGCATGTATGTACCCATAGGTAGAACCCTTGATTAAACCTTGTTATTAATATAGAAATATAATATTTAAATTATTTTTATCCATATTTTTACTGTTTATTCCAGATTATTAAATTATTATTATTTTTTGAATAAATTGTATGTACAATGGAAATGGTGACCTAGTTTTATGTTTTCTCCAAAATTCCGTATCGAACCCTTCTAAAACATTCTAAATATTTAAATTTTGATGTTATTAACCTATATTAAATTTAGTTTTTAATTTATAATTCCAAAAATATTATTTTTGATTTAAATAGTTTTTTATGCATAAAAGGTCACCTAGTTGACCTAGTTTTCATATAAATCTATTATAACTTGTTCTTTGGCCATATATGAATGTCTTTCCTATTATTTATGTTTTAAAACTTTATTTTCTAGAATTAATTATGATTTTGTATTTTTATGCAAAGTATAATAGTAGGATTATATTGGCAAAATTTTACCAATACTATTGCTAGAAGACTAGTAGGTGTCCAACGGACAGACCAATAAGTAGAATGGATAAAGATGCATGTAGGGACTCATTAAATTATTGTTTTCTAATATTTTATAATTATTCATAGAATTTAATATTTTTATAATTTATTCTTTTGAGAACTTGCATGTCGAAAAAATTCTATTTAGCACATATATTAGCATGACTAGTTGCCAACCTTCGTAGAAACCCTTTGTAGAAGAAAAATTATTGTTTTGATTATTTTTATGATTAATTTCAGAATTATTATTTTTATTAATTAAAGTCTTTAATAAAGGATTTTTTGTAACATTTAACGACTAGTATTATTTTGAGGGCTAGTTACTTGTATGTGCAATCAACGTAAAATTAATAACTAGTTAATAATCAAATTTTGACTAGTTAGTAAGAGTCAAATTAGTGTAATAATTAATTAGTAGGGATTCAAGACGTTCTTGTAGATAGCTTTGGACAAGATTTGTTGTGCTCGCGGCTTGGCTTGGAAGGCAAGTATACCTTGCTTGATTGTATTAATCAGTTTACATTATGCCTAGTTTTGCTAGATGTATGCACGCATCTTAAAAGTAGTTGACTTACATAGTATATTGTAAAGATACGTGGTATCTTCTAACCTGACATTGTTTTAAACACGTTCACTGAGTGAGAGAGTGCATGGACTGGCGTATTGACTGGCCCTTGATACGTGAATTCGCGTCTGGTGTTAGTTGTTGGTGTTAGTTTGGGTTCTAGATTTTATTGACGTCTTGCATTATGTTTGTACCGCGTACACGGTTCGGATAGTACATTGGAAGGGAAAAATCTACTAGTGAGCGTATATGATTTCTGTTTCTAATGGTGTAAATGGTGTATATCGTGTACCCCCGAGTTCTGCGAAACGCCTGGCAGGATGACTATTCTTTTATTTCTTCCCCCTCATACACCTTTAGAGATGTCTCGAGTTCATATCACATAGATGGTTAGTTACCCTATTATCGTTTACTACTTTACTTTCATACATGTCGATTCTTGTGTACTTGTTATGTCCCTCTGAGGACCTGGCACCTTTTTCAGATCCCGACGAGCACTTATACCCGTCGGACTACGGAGTCGGAGATCTTGCTGATGAGGACCTTGAGGTGGAGCCACTGGAGTTTTCTTGAGCATCCTGGACGACAGTTGCATAGAGTCTTGGGTGTCATTATCTAGTTAGCTGACGCCCAGACTATTTTTATTATTTCTTTATTACTTAGTTGTATTCTTTCAGTAATTATTTGAACTCATTTTTCGTGGATTGTTCTCCACTAGACTTTATATGTAGTGGACTTGAGACTTATCTAACAATTCAGTTCCTTATTCTATGATATTTGTGGATAAGACTAGATTATACCTACCTGTGTTATTGTGGCTTAGATATATTTTATAGCGTACTACGACTGGTTAGGTCCATTAAATTGGGTTCCTATACTTATCCGTACAGCTGGCATGTATACGTATACCTAGTCCTACATATTTTGGGACTGGGGCATGACATATTTTTAGTGGTGGCCCAAGCAGGTCCTGTTAGCCATTTCGGTTACGTAACTGTACCGAGCGGGCCTGTACTTAAGATTAAAGTTTTAGGTCTCATCCACATTTGACTATAACTCACCTTCCACCCAATCTCTCATATTTAAAAATGCTTGCATCCTGCTTGATTCATGTACTCTTCCTAATCTTTCATTCATCTCTTGTAGAGAGATAAATTTATGTAACAGATGTGCCGCTACCAGGGGAAACACGTCTCCTGGGGTCGATGGCCACACACAAGGAGAGACCTCGATGACTCCTCTACTTCTAGGACCGGATGGACTTACTAAAAATTTGGTTCCACCAGCTCCTCCGGTAGTGCCTAATGGAGTCCCCCAGATCCAGCAACACCAAAGGACAGCTAGACGCAGATGTTCTAATTCTTCCAAATGATGATACAGGAATAGAGACAGTAGGTTGCTGCACTGGATGTAGAGCAGAGGCAGCAAGCGGCAGAGTAGAGGCAGGAAGATGTCAAGATGAGGCAGGGATTCCTGGCAGCACTTGAGAGGATGGCTACACCAGCACCTGCACCAGCCTAGACATTAGCTCCAGTGCCATAAGGGCTTATTGGTTTAGTTATAGACTTTTTGCAAATGAACCCCAAGCCATATAAAGGCAATGAGAGTCCAGAGGAGACCACAACTTGGATAACCAGCACCAAAAACTTTTAGAGGCATCATAGCTGCATACAGACTTATGGATGACAGGCGTAAGGACTCAGTTAGAAGGGGACGATCATCACTAGTGGGAATCGATGGAGCGCCAATATGGTACACACCAGACTTCGAAGCAATTCTTGGAGTACTTTGAGAAGAAATACTTTTTGATCTCAGTGAAGGATGCATTGTACAATCAGTTCCTCCATCTAGAGCAGGAGAACAAGACGATCGATGAGTATGACTTAGAGTTTAGCTGCCTCAGTAGATATGGCATCGTTCTGATACCCAATGACTTAGAGAAAGCTAAGAGATTTTATCATGGGCTGACTCAGGAGCTTTAATACTATACCAGCTCATAATTTCGGATCTCTTATGTTGAATTATTGACGGAAGCCAGGGTTCAGGAGGCCATCAGCAAGGGAAAAAGGGAATCTGTCATGCCCCAGTCCCAAAATACATAGGACTAGGACACGTAAGCATGCCAACCGCATGTATATGACAAATCTAAAATATGGAACCCATAACTGACGCGTACGATGTATCATGAACACTAATTCATAAGTGGTATATATTTATCACAACTCACAGGGCATAACTAAATCTCATCCACAAAAATTAAATAGAAATAAATAACCAATATCTATGAAATTTGATCTCAATATAAAGTATCAAAAGATGATAGTCGGATGGAAACAAATCCACTACCAACTTGAATATAAAAATAACCACAATATAAATACATCATCTAAGTATCACAAGGCTCGAAGAGAAGACCTCTTCGAAATATAAGTAGCCAGTCTGGATCTGCACTCCTGCGAATACTCATTAACATCTATACCTGGAAAGGAACCAGATCCTCAGAGGGACATAACAAGATACATAGAAGCATGCCATAAAGTAAATACTGAATAAATAAAGGGGGTGTGCTAACCATCTAAGTGAATGCAATTTGAGGACAACTTTGAGTGTATAGGAAAGTGTAGGCTAGACATATGCTGACGTAATTCACCAATCGTGACAACTGGATAGTATATGCCACATATGCCCCCATAACAAGGGCGCTCTGCAATATAATAACGTCCATATCGTTCCATAGAATATAGAATCTGAATAGTATAATATCCATATCGCTCCGTAGAACATGGAATCTGAATAGTATATCGTCCATATCGCTCCGTCAAGTGTGGCATCTGAATAATAACGACGGGGTGTCCCATACGCCTACTAGTCATCCTCCCCGCCCAATGATCTATGCATGTTGTATCCACAATACGCTTTAGCTACTACGTTGAGGTGGCGTAACTCTGGCTCATAGTCTATCGTTAGAATAATAGTCCAGCCTTACAACCAAACAAGGACAAGGATTGGACCACCGTACTACGACAGTCTATGCTCCGACTACTAATAACTGCTAAGTCTTCTAACATGCATCACTAATAGCAGTTATTCCCTATCTGTCGCACGACCTACACGTACAGGTGGCCAGCCGATTACGCAAGTTCGTGCCCTACATGAGACTCACAACACGTGTAAGAAATGTGTCAAGGCCTAGGGAGTCATACCGATAACTCCACAACTTTAGGTGGGTCCACTAGACACTAGGTCAAACACAAGTCCTAATGTCAACGCCTTCGTTGACTGCACCCGAGTCTCTCTCGGATGCGCACAATTATATAATCTAAAATAATAAACATGCAACTAAAATAATAACTGATTTAAACAGTACAAGAAGGCAAGGTATACTTGCCTGGCAAGAAAGCTTCGTAATACCAATAACCTGCTCCTGAAGTCGCGTAGAACAATCCGATATGTCCTATATACATATAATAGAATAGAAAACAATATTAGCCATTATACTAACACATACACAACCATAAATACATTGAATTCAGGGCATAGCTAGGTATGACATTAGTCAACTAGGGTCAAGTGTGCGTCTAGTTGCACGTGTGTCGCATCTGAAATTGTTGTGCAAAACAGATAGTCAAAAAGATACGGGCTCGCTAGTGCGTCAGTGTACATAATAACAGTCTTCTAACAAATCACATTGTCACAGGTCAATGGTAAATACGGGATATCCGTAATTACGCTCGGGTCACCTAGTACATTTATAATTATACATATTATTATCTAGCATATAACATTAATACTTATAATATATGTATATATACACTAATTAAATACATATGCAATATATATATTGTATATACACTAATTGAATTCACGTACTATATATATATATATATATATATATATATATATATATATATAGATTTACCAATTATATACATGTTAAGCCTATACTAATGGAATACATATACTAATACATACATACTAATTGAAGGAGGGCAGGAACGAACCTGCGCGGGCATGCATGGGATCGACGATGACGATGATGACGACGATGACGATGGTGATAACTACGATGATGACGATGATGATGTTGATGATAATTACGATGATGATAATTATAAAACCCCTAATTTTTAAAACTGTATTAATTATTTAATTAATTATCTAATTTATTTATAGTATTTATTAGTTAATTAGAAGAAATATAATTTATTGGATTTTAATTATTAGTAATTATACATTTATAAATTATTAAGCAAACTATTATTTTATCTTATTTTATTTTATGTAGAAAAATCGTTGTAGAAAGGTGATAGAATTTTAGATGTACTAATAATATTTTTCTGAAATTTTGATACCATATATACATGTATAAATAATAATAATAATAATAATAATAATAAGTGTTAATAAATAATAAATAGTGTAATAATAATAATAATAAAAATAATAAAAATAATAATAATAATAATAATATTATTATTATTATTATTATTAGTAGTAGTAATAATAAGAAAAATAAAACATTATGAAAAAGAAATAGAAAGAAAAGAAAAAGAATAAGAATAAGAAATAGAAATAGAAAAGGAAGAAAGAAATGGAAAAAGAAGGAAATAGAAATAGAAAAGGAAGAAAGAAATGGAAAAAGAAGGAAAAAGAAAAAAAAAGAAAAAAAAATGAAAGAAACTAATAAAACCCTGACCACTACAGACCCGCTGAAGTCCTTAACCTAAACCCTATGCTTAATTCCCTTAAGCCCAACCAATACCCCCACCTAAAATCCCATAAGAAGCAAGCAAAGTCCTTATAAAACCCCTACCTAAATCACTAAATCCCGCAACCTATCACTAAAGCCCTAAGGTCCAAAGCCCCTTCCCCCGCAGCCAGAACCGCGGAACCGCGGAATCACACGCGAGACCCCCCTGCTTCCCTTCTCTGCTCTCTGTATATATAAGTTACATCACATAAACCCTAATCCTAAATTTTCATCTCCCCCTCGACCACGCCGCCGAGACACCACAGCCGCACAACTGCCTGGACCGCCGAAGAACCGCCGCTCGTCCGTGATCGCGATCCCGCACCGCGATAGATTCTGAACTACAACTTAGCTGTGTTCACGTCTCGATTTCCGTGCCATCGCTCGACCAAACTCGACCCCGTCTTCACCGGTATGTTCACGACCTAACCCCCTTCCATAACTGTATATTAGTTGACCTCGAACAACGCGTAACCCTAGGCAAAAACAGCGACCAAGTTGGCTAAAAACGATAACTTTTGGATCTAAAAAACTGCGGTAACTACCCATGTTCACGGACTCGTATCTCCCACCACAGAGATCCAAATTTAGTTTTTCTTTTTGGTATACAAAGACCACCTATCCTAGTTTATTTTTATTAAATACAATAATTTATTAGTTGCTGTATGTTGAATTAAATCAGATGGAAAATCCCAAAAATATACTTTTTCTAATTTCCAGAAATTATGATACGGAGCGCACCCCGCCAAACGGGACCACCCCGTCGTGTACCAAGTGTACCAAAAGGTGCGCACAATATACCCAGACGTGTGGGCTTTCGCAAAAACTGATTCGGACGCATGTGCGCGTCGAAATAAGCCCGTATCCGCAAAAATTCTCCGTATCGCAACTTTTGTAAAACACCACCCTATTTAGTGTACGCTCGTCAAAATGTGACAAAACTTGCGTAATTGGATTTGTAATATCACGCTGGTCTAGTGACCCAAGTTTCACGCGATTCTGAGACAGTTGACCAATCCGCCTATTTGCGGGCCCCACGATCGACTTTTTGGGCAAATTTGTGTTCGGCTCACCGAAATTCAAAATTGGACGTACCGTTGAGTTCGTATTAACGTTTAGAATTGGTTTGACCTATAATTTATCCTATTTAGAGACCTTTAGCCCTGGCACATTTTTTGGTGCAAAGTGGGCCACATGTGGACCCTGCTTTTACCCGAAATTACTGTTTTACCCCTGTGTCCAAATTGGACGAAAGGGTAGTATTTTCTGGATATCTCGCTTATTCTGGAAATATTGGTGATGTTTATTTCAGCATCCGGAGACGTTCATTCTGAGATCGTAGCTTCTGATCTTGTGTGCTTGACTCCTAGACGTTACACTTTGCAGCTTTCTTACCAGGCAAGATACCTTGCCAAATTATTTATAGTACTTTGCATGCTTATTATATTTCTGTATATTTATTGAATTTTTGTATATTCATTGCATATGTAGTTTCCTTCAGTCATTAATATATATTAGATATGTTGACACACACATGACACTTAGTATCATGAGAGGATAATCAGTAAGCGTATGGGCTTTAACCACTCTAGTGAACCGTAGTAACTAGCACGCACTATGGTAGTCATGTCCGATGGTCGCTACCCCCGTGGTATGTCGATTAATGGAGTCACGAGGGTCGCTACCCCCGTGGTATGTCGGCTGATGATATTCTAGACGGGTGTGTGAGTTGTGAGGCTTAGATCGAGTAGCCTACCCTTGCCCATACGTCAAAAAGTTATCCTCATTTGCATTCATATAGATTATCTTGTATATCATACTTATATATTTTTAAATATTATGCATGTTTACTGTATTCAAATTGGCATACTTCTATGTATCTTATTACGTCCCTCTGAGGACCTGGTCCCTTTCCAGGTATAGATGTTCATGACTATTCGCAGGAGCACGGATCAGGACTTACCACTTATCTCTTCCGAGGAGGTCTTACCTTCTGAGCATCAGTGATTATCTCTAGCGATGGATCGCTTCACTGATACACTTCTATCATCATCTTATTTATATTGGTGATTTATCCCTCTCCCTCATTTTAGTATTGATATAGTCATTGGTAGTGGATTCTCCACCCGACTATTAGTTTTGGATTATTCAGACTCATTATTCTAGTTTAGTTATTTTTTTTTGTGACTTGTTGTATGGATGAGATTTAGTATACCTGTGACTTGTGACCATATATATACCACATGTGAGTTTATATTCATATTACAGTGTACGTGTGTATTATGGTATCCATATATTGGAGTTGCCATATACATACGGCTGACATGCTTACGTGTTCCTAGTCCTACATATTTTGGGACTAGGACGTGACATATTTTTGTGTGGCCCATGCAGGTCGAGAGCATATTGTCTCAGTTACGTTATTGTACCGAGCAAGCCTGCGTATAAGATTAGAATATAGGATCTCATCCACTTATTTAATCATCGTCCTTGATTTTATTTTGCATTCTCATTTGATTGCTTGCATTGCATCTTGCTTGATCCATTCTCAACGTCAATCTTCTTTCGTGCTTGATAGGGGTTAGGAAGGTGCCTTGTGCTAGGTATATACACTATATTGTTTAATTATACTATTATTTAAATTATTGTAAGTTGGATAATATGTCTCATAACCTAGTAACACGTAGACCTATTGCCCCATTAATAAAGTGTAATTGAATGACACCAACTATAAACTTGCATAAAAAGATAGTGTTTACCCAGACTGTAGAACTTAGAGGCCCATACACCCATTTGGTCGACTAGAGACCTTGACAAGGAGTTATTATAAAAATTTTAGAGGCACAACACGATCTTCTTGGTGAACTTAGATTATTCTGTACCTTCCTCCATCATAATCAAGCGTACTTATATTTTTACTACCTCGACTTATGGTGCTATTATAGCCTAGTTTTACAAGCTTATTCTTTTATTGAGCTTGTTCATGACATATGTATTATTGGGGGCCCACACTAATACATTGTCTAAATCAGAATCAGTATATTATGGTCTGATCAACCGTAGTGCGCTTGGTTCGCTCTTTGTATCACTACTTTATGTGGATTGAGATATAGTTGACTCAACTTGTTAGACAAATATACTTGTCCTCTAGACTGGTCAGAGCATATCATGTCAGGTACATAACTGTTCTGATGTGAACATGCGAATAAGAATTTACCAAAATAAGGTTTTAATCCACAACTGTCTTGGCAACTCCCTTTCGAATTCTCTAATCCCTTTGAATCCCGTACTTGTATTATATCACCTCCTCCTTGAATTCTTTATTATTGTTTTTCGTCTTCCCTTATTTCGGAAAGACGAACATTCGTGCTTAATATAAGTTGATACACGGATAGTACCGGCCAAGCACTCATTATGACAAATATAGGAGAGCAGACACAGGAAGTCGTAGATACATGTACGACCTTAGTTATATATGTTATTTCATACTCATTATCCCTTTATGACACGGGATCTTAGGTGCATAGTAGACGTAGAATTATATATAAGGTAGTTTAGCAGATATGAGGATGTATTAATATTCTACCCAGATGGCATACACGTAATGCTAATAGATAACCCGCATAGCAGTAGTAGTATTCTCTTTCTATCACCATCTCGCCCCTTTGGGTGGCTCATCTTCTCTTCTATGTCAATTCCTTATCTCGTGCTTAACTCTTCCTATTATAGTCGTATCTTTTCGTGCCATTATGAAATGTTTGATTTACTTCAACCTCACCCTTATTTGGTTAGTTAAAACATAAATCGTTTAGTAAATGATTAATAACTAAAAGATGAGTACATAATGATAACCCTTATGTATATGTCCTATAGAAATATTTGTATCCTCTTATTATTATTTAAAAAAAAACATGTATAACATCCCTTAGTCTAATAGGAATTTGTTAGACTGTTTGAAATAGTTCATACTCCTAATAGTTTTATAAAGTTAGTCAAGACCTAAAGTATTATCCTAAAACTTAGACTATGCCTAGGAAAGAATTGAAGGCACTTGTTACGAACTGACAACTATGACAAATCGCTGACAACGTAGCGACAACTGCAGCTAGACCGTTGTAGTAGAGTATTCGAAGTATTTGCAGACATATTGGTCAGGTGGCATGACAGTATTAGACTACGATACTTGATGGTTACAAAGAAAATTATGATTGTGAGATTCAAGACAAGTACCCCAAGATTCTCGACCCAATAAATAAATTCGTCTTACAACCTAGACAATAGCCGCAAGAGACTTTGACTACTAGTAGAATTTTTGTAAGTTGGGTAGTGTAGATGAGTTAGAAATCGAATAGTATATGGACAATAAATGAGAAGGTGTTAAATTGGGTAACGATGATTTTCAGGAAGCACTGCTAGATATCAATGAAGTGTAATAGCTATAGTGAATATGGGTTAGTGTCAATTTCGAGGACAAAATTTTTGTAAGTTAGGTAGAATGTAAAACCCCTAATTTTAAAAACTGTATTAATTATTTAATTAATTATCTAATTTATTTATAGTATTTATTAGTTAATTAGAAGAAATATAATTTATTGGATTTTAATTATTAGGTAATTATGCAATTAGACAATTATTAAGCAAACTATTATTTTATCTTATTTTATTTTATGTAAAAAAATCGTTGTAGAAAGGTGATAGAATTTTAGATGTACTAATAATTTTTTCCTGAAATTTTAATACCATATATACATGTATAAACAAATAATAATAATAATAATAATAAGTGTTAATAAATAATAAATAGTGTAATAATAATAATAATAATAATAATAATGATATTATTATTATTATTAGTAGTAGTAATAATAAGAAAAATAAAACACTATGAAAAAGAAATAGAAAGAAAAGAATAAGAATAAGAAATGGAAATAGAAAAGGAAGAAAGAAATGGAAAAAGAAGGAAAAAGAAAAAAAAGAAAAAGAAATGAAAGAAACTAATAAAACCCTAACCACTACAAACCCGCTGAAGTCCTTAACCTAAACCCTATGCTTAATTCCCTTAAGCCCAACCAATACCCCCACCTAAAATCCCATAAGCAGCAAGCAAAGTCCTTATAAAACCCCCACCTAAATCACTAAAGCCCGCAACCTATCACTAAAGCCCTAAGGTCCAAAGCCCCTTCCCCCGCAACCAGAACCACGGAACCGCAGAATCACACGCGAGACCCCCCTGCTTCCCTTCTCTGCTCTCTGTATATATAAGTTACATCACATAAACCCTAATCCTAAATATTCATCTCCCCCTCGACCATGCCGCCGAGACACCACCGCCGCACAGCCGCCTGGACCGCCGGAGAACCGCTGCTCGTCCGTGACCGCGACCCCGCGCCGCGACAGATTCTAAACTACAACTTAGTTGTGTTCACGTCTCAATTTCTGTGCCACCGCTCGACCAAACTCGACCCTGTCTTCACCGGTATATTCACGACCTAACCCCCTTCCATATCTGTATATTAGTTGACCTCGAACAGCACGTAACCCTAGACAAAAACAGCGACCAAGTTGGCGAAAAATGATAACTTTTGGATCGCAAAAAACTGTGGTAACTACCCATGTTCACGGACTCGTATCTCCCACCACAGAGATCCGAATTTAGTTTTTCTTTTTGGTATGCGAAGACCACCTAACCTAATTTATTTTCTGTCAAATAAAATAATTTATTAGTTGTTGTATGTTAAATTAAATCAGATAAAAAATCCCAAAAATATACTTTTTTTAATTTCCAAAAATTGTGATACGGAGCGCGCCCCGCCAAACGGGACCACCCCGTCGTGTACCAAGTGTACCAAAATGTGCGCACAGTATACCCAGACGTGTGGACTTTCGCAAAAATTCTCCATATCGCAACTTTTATAAAACACCACCCCATTTAGTGTACGCTCGTCAGAATGCGACAAAACTTGTGTTATTGGATTTATGGTATCACGCTAGTCCAGTGATCCTAGTTTTACGCGATTCTGAGACAGTTGACCAATTCGCCTATTTGCGGGCTCCATGGTTGACTTTTTGGGCAAATTTGTGTTTGGCTCACCGGAATTCAAAATTGGACATACCGTTGAGTTCGTATTGACGTTTATAATTGGTTTGACATATAATTTTTCCTATTTAGAGACCTTTACCCCTGGCACATTTTTTGGTGCAAAGTGGGCCACATATGGACCCCACTTTGACCCGAAATTACTGTTTTGCCCCTGTGTCCAAATTAGACGAAAGGGTAGTATTTTCTAGCTATCTCACTTATTCTGAAAATATTGGTGATGTTTATTTCAACATCCGGAGACGTTCATTCTGAGACCGTAGCTTCTGATCTTGTGTGCTTGACTCTTGGACGTTATACTTTGCAGCTTTCTTACCAGGCAAGATACCTTGCCAAATTATTTATAGTACTTTGCATGCTTATTATATTTCTGTATATTCATTGCATTTTTGTATATTCATTGCATGTGTAGTTTCCTTCAGTCATTAATATAAATTAGATATGTTGACACACACATGACACTTAGTATCATGAGAGGACAATCAGTAGGCGTATGGGCTTTAACCACTCTGGTGAACCGTAGTAACTAGCAAACACTATGGTAGTCGTGTCCGATGGTCGCTACCCCCGCGGTATGTCGATTAATAGAGTCACGAGGGTCGCTACCCCCACGGTATGTCGGCTGATGATATTCTAGACGGGTGTGTAAGTTGTGAGGCTTAGATCGAGTAGCCTACCATTGCCCATACGTCAAAAAGTTATCCTCATTTGCATTCATATAGATTGTCTTATACAGCATACTTATATATTTTTAAACATTATGCATGTTTACTGTATTCAAATTGACATACTTCTATGTATCTTATTACGTCCCTCTGAGGACCTGGTCCCTTTCCAGGTATAGATGTTCATGACTATTCGTAGGAGCACGGATCAGGACTTACCACTTATCTCTTCCGAGGAGGTCTTACCTTCTGAGCATCAGTGATTATCTCTAGCGATGGATCGCTTCACTGATACACTTCTATCATCATCTTATTTATATTGGTGATTTATCCCTCTCCCTCATTTTAGTATTGATATAGTCATTGGTAGTGGATTTGTCTTCACCCGACTATTAGTTTTGGATTATTCAGACTCATTATTCTAGTTTAGTTATTTCTTTTTTTGTGATTTGTTGTATGGATGAGATTTAGTATACCTGTGACTTGTGACCATATATATACCACATGTGAGTTTATATTCATATTACAGCGTACGTGTGTATTATGGTATCCATATATTGGAGTTGACATATACATACGGCTGGCATGCTTACGTGTTCCTAGTCCTACGTATTTTGGGACTGGGATGTGACATGTTTTTGTGTAGCCCATGCAGGTCGAGAGCATATTATCTTGGTTACGTTATTGTACCGAGCAAGCCTGTGCATATGATTAGAATATATGATCTCATCCACTTATTTAATCACTGTCCTTGATTTTATTTCGCATTATCATTTGATTGCTTGCATTATATCTTGCTTGATCCATTCTCAACGTTAATCTTCTTTCGTGCTTGATAGGGGTTAGGAAGGTGCCAGAGGAGTCAGGCGGGTGGTCTGCTCGAGTCATCGGCGGGATGGTTGGAGTTCAGGTGAGAGGATGATGAGGAGGTCGACGGTTGGAAGTCGGGGAGAAGAACAGTGAAGAGGATAACGGGAGAGGAGGACATAGGCGAGGTGGTTCAGACGATCTCCGGCGTTGGCAGCGGCTTGCCGGCTCCAGGGATGGACTTACGGTCGAGGTCGAGGGTGGAGGCGTCAGGGAGAAGGGGCCGGAGTCTGTGCAGGCGGAGGAGAGCTCAGGGGAACATAAAAAGGACGGCGGTAGATCCGGTCGAACTCCGGTGGGTGGTGGTCGACAGTGAGGTGGGTAGGAAGAAGAAGATGAATAGGAAGAATAGTCGGCTGCAAGCTTTGGTGAAGGTAAAAAAATAAGAAAAGGAAAAAATAAACAAAGGAATATTTATATACACATGGTGTTTTGGGTTGACTTAGAATTAGGGCTTGGTCAAACCCTTGGAAAAGGCCTTGGCTTGCCATGTGGGTATTTCAAAGGGCTAGAATTTGTTTTGATTCAAAATGAATAGCTCGGATTACATCGGTTCAAAATTAAGGAGGGCTATGGTCTTAAGGAGGTCGATGTTGAATTACACACTCCCAAAAATTATAGAAAATTTTACATGAAGGAGAAATGGGTTTATTCACGTGTTGTGTCCAACGGGGTGGACACCTTAATGCATTTTTGCATAAAAGCGCCCATTAATTAGAAAATTGCACAAAGATGAAAATTAGATTAATTTAATTAAAATTAATGCGCATGGTGTTCTAAAATTAATTAGAAGTACATGGGATTAAAATTAGGTGGGACACAAGTATCATGAACGTAGAGGACTCCGAATAGAATATTGTCATAAATTAGGTTGTATGAAACGGGTCAAGATTGTGTCTCCAATTTTGATTGGAATGCACAAGGATACAAGGTTGGAATTATTTAGAATTAGATAATAACGTCCGCGATGATTATTGTGTGGCTAAAATGAAGCACAAGAGAACACAATTATAAGTTACACAAGGGTCAGAAGGAAAGGCAGGCACGTCTAGAACAAGGATGTGAAATTTGTAGGAAGGCAATGGCTAGTGAGGTGCTCCAATTATCGAAGCAACGGTAAGGTGCACTATGTGATATAAATATTGTATAATTAAATAAAATGCCGTATTCTATTTCTAATTGGATTCTAATTAGCCCTAATCTCTCTATTTAAGCCAAGCAGGCCTAATTTTGGGTGAGGAGGTTTACAATCTATCCAACTTAAAATAATTTCGTCCTCGAAATTAAACTAGGGTATAATTTGTCAATCCTTCACGTACATACGACAAGTCAATCACAAACTCTTCCAAAAATAACATAATCTTTTAAATTTTATCGCAATTACTTTAAATTTAAAATAACCACTGTTTAAATCAAATTTTACATATTGTAATCTCTTCTCGAATTTTCAAATCATCAACATCCAAATCTAATTAAAATCTATATGACATCCCACATCAAAATTTACTTTGCAATTTCCAACTATCATAATCTCCTCTGGAAAATAATTCTAATCAAATATTATTTCTATTTTCAACTTGTGAATTCCGTACTCTTCGAATTTTACTTTCAATTTACCTCCTTAATATTTCAAATAGGTAATCCAACAATCAAAATTTCTTTTAATTCAATCATCAAATTTGGAATTCAATCCGACCATGTTCATATTTAGAGTTTTATTTATTTTCCTCAAGATTTAAATCGATGATTCAACCTCCAATTCTCAAAATTTAAATCATGTGCTCAAAGTATAAATATTTGGTTTGCCATATCAAGTTTTTTTTTAAAATTTATTAAATCATCATCATCTTAATCCTTCTTTTAAAATTTCTCAAAATTAAAATGGCTTGAATCTCCCAATCTAATCTTACTTGATCATAATCTAAAAGTATTTCATCGCAAGTTAACAATGCAATTTCTATCCAACTTAGAACTTATCCATCTATCACATAAGGCTATACATTTAAGGAGATATTCCTCAAATTATTTAATCGTGTTATTCAATCCTCGAAACCTTAACACCAATATATCACATATGATATGCCCTTAATTACAAAAAATAATCATCAAGTAATATGATTGGCCTATGGGGTATATCTAGTATTATCTGTATATCAAGCTTGTACTAAGTACGGGGTTTCGTCTTTCCGAAATAAGGGAAGACGGAAAACAATAATAAAGAGTTCAAGGAGGAGATAATGGGATAGAAGGATGGGTATCAAGGCGTTTAAAGAATTCAAATAGGAATTGTCAAGACAGTTGTGGATTAAAATCCTATTTTGGTAGGTTCTTATTCACATGCTCATATTAGTACAGTTATATAATCTATATGATATGCTCAGACATGTCTAAGGGCAAGTATATCCGTTTACTAGTCAACTGTATATCTCAATCAACATAAAGTAGTCATGCGAAGAGCGAACCAAGCACACTAAGGTTAGCTAGACCTTAATACACTAATTCTGATTTAGACAATGTATTAGTGTGGGTCCCCCAATAATACATATGTCACGAACAAGCTCGATAAAAGAATAAGCTTGCAAAACTAGGCTGTAACAACAACATAAGTCGAGGTAGTACAAAAAAAAATAAGTACGCTAGATTATGATGAGAGAAGTTATAAAATAATTCAAGTTCACAAAGAAGATAAAACTCTATAATCTCTACAGTTGTCATACTAACTCCTTGTCTAAGTCGCTAGTCGACCAAATAGGGGTATGGGCCTCTATATTCTACAATCTGAATAAACATTATCTTCTTATGCAAGTCTACAGTTAATGTCATTCAGTTACACTTCATTAATGGGTCCCGAGGACTATGTGATACTATGTTGTGAGATATACTACCCAACTTAAAATAATTAACTAATACTATAACTGCATTTAGGGCTTCTACAAGATAATATTGTCCTTGTAAATAAAGTATAAACTCTTATTGGGGTATATGCGGAAAAGGTCTTGGTACTTATTAGGGTATCCTATTGCATTATATATGTAATGGTCATCTTAAGTCTTAATCATAGTGGTTATAGAACAAGGGTGTCAATAGTAGGTATGGAAAAGTTACTGGCCTTCAAGGGGAAAGGAGATATAACTTATATTGAGATGTGGTTACAAATTACGTGATTCAAACTAAAGGATAATCATTAAGTCACAATCTACAAGAATAACTCAAAACTATCATGCCCTAACTACCAAGCACAAAATTTTCAGAATCAATATTTACAACTATAATCCTAGCAACTATATATCCTTAACATAAGAGAATTTATTTGGCCTACAATCAGAAGTGTCAGGTGGCACAAGTTGAAAGATGAAGAAGGAAAAGCATAATTAGTTGTCGCACAATTAGCGAGCGCAAAGGTTTCAGAGGAACAAGATATGAAATTATAATAGAGAGACTCTTGATAATCTCATGGGTTTCTAAGAGGGAAGATGGTAGCCAATCTCTGTGTTTGAGGTATGATTAAGGGAATATTCTATCCATTCCTCTTGGCTTCCTAAGGTATTGCTCGGCTACTATAAGACAAGGAGCTAAAGTTGTAGTTGTCTAGTACTATATCACCATAAAAGCTAGGTTCAGTCCTAATGTTTAACCTTGGATTCTATTGGTTCCTCAATACTAGGGTTAAATATTATGGTCAAATTTCAAACTAATCCTAATAGTGTTTATACTACTCTCAAGTCATACATAAACACATCAAGGGATAATGTTAAATTAATCTATAGGTAAGGGATGCTAGGGTTTATTAGGTAGTAAGGAAGACTAGGGTTCATTAAGTATTCTAAACTTAGTGATGTGTCAATACTCTAGTTGTGTTCTTCTTAGGAATGTTACCCTATTTATCATCATAACAACATGGATTCCTATATTCTAGCAGAGACTATACTCAAGGAACTATTAGGGAAGCACATGAATCAAGCAGGATGCAATTATTTAAATAGAACAAACTAGAAGGAAGATAAGTCATAGTCAATTGTGGATGAGATCCTATACTCTAATCCTAGGTGCAGGCTTGCTCGATATAGTAAAGTAACTGAGACAATATGCTCTCGACCTGCATGGGCCACCACTAAAAATATGTCATACCCTAGTTCCAAAATACGTAGGACTATGACACGTAAGCATGCCAGCCGCATGTATATGGCAACTCCAATATATGGAACCCATAACACATGCGTACGATGTATTATGAACAATAATTCATAAGTGGTATATATTTATCACAAGTCTAAATCTCATCCACAGAAATCAAATAGAAATAAATAACCAATATCTATGAAATTAGATCTCAATATAAAGTATCTAAAGATGATAGTCGGATGGAAACAAATCCACTACCAACTAGAATATAAAACAACCACAATATAAATACATTATCTAAGTATCACGAGGCTCGAAGAGAAGACCTCCTCGAAATATAAGTAGCCAGTCCGGATCTGCGCTCCTGCGAATACTCATGAACATCTACACCTGGAAAGGGACCAGGTCCTCAAAGGGACATAACAAGATACATAGAAGCATGCCATAAAATAAATACTGAATAAATAAAAGGGGTGTGCTAAACATCTAAGTGAATGCAATTTGAGGACAACTTTGAGTGTATGGGAAAGTGTAGGCTAGACATATGCTGACGTAATTCACTAATTGTGACAACTTGCTAGTATATGCCATATATGCCACCATAACAAGGGCTCTATGCAATATAATAGCGTCCATATCGCTCCGTAGAACGTAGAATCTGAATAGTATAATGTCCATATCGCTCCGTAGAACGTGGAATCTGAATAGTATATCGTCTATATCACTCCGTCGAGCGTGGCATCTGAATAAAGGAAGTGGGTGTCCCATACGCCTACTAGTCGTCCTTCCCGCCAAATGATCTATGGATGTTGTATCCACAACATGCCTTAGCTACTACGCCAAGGCGTCGTAACTCTGGCTCATAGTCTATCGTTAGAACAATAGCCTTGGCTCATAGTCTATCGTTAGAACAATAGCCTAACCTTGCAACCAAACAAGGACAAGGATTGGACCACCGTACTATGATAGTCTATGCTCCGACTACTAATAACTGATAAGTCTTCTAATATGCATCACTAATAGCAGTTATTTCCTATCTGTCGCATGACCTACACGTACAGGTGGCCAGCCAAATACGCAAGTTCGTGCCCTACATGAGACTCATAACACGTGTAAGAAATGTGTCAAGGCCTGGGGAGTCATACCGATAACTCCATAACTTTAGGTGGGTCTACTAGATACTAGGTCAGACACAAGTCCTAACGTCAACGCCTTCGTTGACTGCACGCGAGTCTCTCTCGGACGCGCACAATTATATAATCTAAAACAATAAATATGCAACTAAAATAATAACTGAATTTAAACAGTACAATAAGGCAAGGTATACTTGCCTGGCAAGAAAGCTGCGTAGTACCAATAACCTACTCCTGAAGTCACGCAGAATAATCCAATATATCCTATATACATATAATATAATACAATACAACATTAGCCATTATACTAACACATACACAACCATAAATACGTTGAACTCAGGGCATAGCTAGGTATGACACTGGTCAACTAGGGTCAAGTGTGCGTCTAGTTGCACGTGTGTCGCATCTGAAATTGCTGTGAAAAATAGACAGTCAAAATGATACGGGCTCGCCAGTGCGTTAGTGTATATAATGGCAATCTTCTAACAAATCACATGATCACAGGTCAATAGTAAATACGGGATATCCGTAATTACGCTCGGGTCACCTTGTACATTTATAATTATACATATTATTATCTAGCATATAACATTAATACTTATAATATATGTATATATACACTAATTAAATGCATATGCAATATATATATTGTATATACACTAATTGAATTCACGTACTATATATATATGTATATATAGATTTACCAATTATATACATGTCAAGCCTATACTAATGGAATATATATACTAATATATACATACTAATCGAAGGAGGGCAGGAACGAACCTGCACGGGCATGCACGGGATCGATGATGACGATGGCGATGGTGATAACTACGATGATGACGATGATGATGTTGATGATAATTATGATGATGATGATGATAATGACGACGACGGTGACGATGATGATGGTGATGATGATGGTTATGATGATGATAATGATCATGGTGAAGACGAGGCTGCCGGAGTGGAGGGGCTCGACGAGGTGCTCAGGTGGTGGTCGAGGGGATTGGGATGAGGAGATGGACGGAGCTCCGACGAGCGGGACTGGAGAAGAACGGGACAGCGGGTCGAGGGGGTCGGCAGGTGGTCGTGGTGGGCTTCCGACGGGTTGGCTGGTGGTCGTGCAACGACGGAGGAGTCAGGCAGGTGGTCTGCTCGAGTCATCGGCGGGATGGTAGGATTTCAAGTGAGAGGATGATGAGGAGGTCGACGGTTGGAAGTCGGGGAGAAGAACAGGGAAGAGGATGACGGGAGAGGAGGACGGAGGCAAGGTGGTTCACACGATCTCCGGCGTTGGCAGCGTCTTGTCGGCTCCGGGGATGGACTTACGGTCGAGGTCGAGGGTGGAGGCGTCAGGGAGAAGGGGCCAGAGTCTGTGCAGGCGGAGGAGAGCTTAGGCGAACAGGGAAAGGACGGCGGTAGATCCGGTTGAACTCCGATGGGTGGTGGTCGACAGGGAGATGGGTAGGAAGAAGAAGATGAATAGGAAGAATAGTCGGCTGCAAGCTTTGGTGAAGGGAAAAAAATAAGAAAAGAAAAAATAAACAAAGGATTATTTATATACACATGGTGTTTTGGGTTGACCTAGAATTAGGGCTTGGCCAAACCCTTAGAAAAAGGCCTTGGCTTGCCATGTGGGTATTTCAAAGGGCTAGAATTTGTTTTGATTCAAAATGAATGGCTCGGATTACATCGGTTCAAAATTAAGGAGGGCTATGGTCTTAAGGAGGTCGATATTGAATTACACATTCCCAAAAATTATGAAAAAATTTACATGAAGGAGAAATAGGTTTATTCACGTGTTGTGTCCAACGAGGTGGACACCTTAATACATTTTTGCATAAAAGTGCCCATCAATTGGAAAATTGCACAAAGATGGAAATTAGATTAAATTAATTAAAATTAATGCACATGGTGTTCTAAAATTAATTAGAAGTACATGGAATTAAAATTAGGTGGGACACAAGTGTCATGAACGTAGAGGACTCCGAATAGAATATTATCATAAATTAGGTTGTATGAAATGGGTCAAGATTGTGTCTCCAATTTCGATTGGAACGCACAAGGATACAAGGTTAGAATTATTTAGAATTAGATAATAACGTCCGCGACAATTATTGTGCGGCTAAAATAAAGCACAAGAGAACACAATTATAAGTTACACAAGGGTCAGAAGGGAAGGCGGGCACGTCTAGAACAAGGATGTGAAATTTGTAGGAAGGCAATGGCTAGTGAGGTGCTCCAATTATCGAAGCAACGGTAAGATGCACTATGTTATATAAATCTATTCTACTATATAATATCAAAACTAGGCTTCACCGTGAAAAAATTTTGTTCCAAAAATACCCTTCATTATATTTCAATATGTATTAACGTTGATAAGGATATCTAAGTAATTAAAAACAGTAATTAAATATGTATTAAATGTATGTATGCATGCATGAGACAACTTGGGAAATGATAGTTAATAAAACAAAGATATGCATGTATGCAAAGTAGGTAGTTTGGAGAATAAAACAAAAGTTAATAAATAATGCATGCAAAGTAGGCACATGAACCCAAGAGATAAGAGAAATCTTTCATATTCCCGTTGTTTAATTTCTTCCAACTTTCATGCTCCTGCCTATTATATTTTCACCTATAATAAAATTAAGAAATTATCGTTTGCTCTTTTAATAAACTATTATTTTTTTAAGTAATATAAAGTACGTGCAACGCACGTGCGTATATACTAGTATTGTATAATTAAATAAAATGTCGTGTTCTATTTCTAATTGGATTCTAATTAGCCCTAATCTCTCTATCTAAGCCAAGTAGGCCTAATTTTGGGTGAGGGGGTTTACAAAATCAGCAAAAAATTTGGCAAGGACCAGCAAAGATGCAATAAAGAGGGCCTATCAGACGACCAATGGGACATCAACAACAACAACAACAACAAAGGATAGGACCCTACCAGCTTAGAGAACCTCCGACTTGTCACTTCAGTGGTAAGAAGGGGCATGTGCAAAGGGAGTGCAGGAAGAGACTGGGAACTTGCATGATTTATTGATCGGGACAACATCAGACTCGGGAGTGTCCGCAGCGTGGAGCCATTGTACCTGTAGGAGTTCAAAAAATAGCAGTACCGACACCAGGAGCAACCATCCAAGGAGGAGGATTACCTCATTTACCAGCACCAGGAGGCTAGCAGAGAGGACCACCCTTGGCATCATAGGCAGTCTAGTTCGAGAGAGCCAGACGGCAGATAGGAGCTAAGAGGCAAGAACAGGTGTTTTCACTTACTCTGGGAGGAGCAGAGACTGGAGGAGAGGCTATTACAGGTATTATTCTAGTCGGATCAGTACTTGCTACTATTTTATTTGATTCTGGGGCCACTCTTTCATTCATATCATCTAGATTTATAGCAAAGCATAGAATAGCTACTTCACCCTTGCCTAAGAGTTGGAGGATTCTTACCAAGGGAGGAATAGTTTTTGTAACTAGTACATGTAGGACTTGTTCAGTTATTGTTTATGGTTGGAAGATAAGAGCTCGACTTTTGGTATTCCCAATGCCAAATTTTGACGTAGTACAGGGGATGGATTGACTTAGCCAATATCATGCAGTATTAAATTACCATAGAGGTTGTACTATCATTAAGCTACCGGGCCAGCTAGAGTTTGAGTTTATAAGAGGAACTATGGAGAAGGGAGTAGGCCAGTATGGTGGAGCTTGCATGACAATGGAAGTTACGCCACCACCGAGTATTGAGGAGTTTGCAAATGTCTTTTCAAATGAGTTACTAGGTCCGCCACCGGACAAAGAAGTCGAGTTCACTATTGAGTTGGTGCCGGGAGTTGCACCAATATATTCTAATGTGTATCGGTTGGCAAAGAAGGAGCTAGATGAGCTGAAAGTGCAGATGCAAGAGTTATAGGACAAGGGATTCATTTGGCCAAGTGCATCACCTTGGGGAGCCCCAGTTTTGCTTGTGCCAAACTAATATGGAACAGTTCGCATGTGCATTGACTACAGAGCGCTTAATGCGGTGACTATCAAGAATAAGTACCCTCTGCCATGGATTGATGACTTATTCGACCAACTAACAAGAGCACAGGTGTTTTTTAAGATTAATATGAGATCAGGATACCATCAGGTGAAGGTGAGGCAAAAAGATATTCAGAAGACGACTTTCAGGACTCGCTATGGTTATTACGAGTTCTTAGTAATGCATTTTGGGTTGACAAATGTACCAGTTGTGTTCATGAACTTAATGAACCGATTATTCCACCAATATTTGGATAAGTTTATGGTAGTGTTTATTAACGACATTTTGGTGTACTCAAAGAGCAAGGAGGAGCACGAAGAGCATCTGAGGAAGGTGTTGGAGACATTAAGGCATCAGAAGTTATATATTAAGCTGACCAAATATGAGTTTCTCCTAGATCATGTCTTTTTTTTTGGGTATGCTATCTCGGGAGAAGGCATATCAGTGGATCCAGATAAGATATCAGCAGTAGAGACGTGGCCGACCCTAACCAATGTCTTAGAGGTACGGAGTTTTCTAGGACTTACCGGATATTATCGGAGGTTTGTGGAGAATTTTGCGAGGATTGCAGAGCCTATGACAAGTTTGACCCATAAGAATCAGAAGTTTATTTGGGTAGTGGATTGTCAGATGGCGTTTGATGAGTTAAGTGCCTGACTACACCACCGATCTTGACCATACCTACTAGACCGGGAGGATTTGTTATTTATAGCGATGCTTCCAGAAATGGATTATGTTGTGTCTTGATGCATCATGGGAAGGTGGTAGCCTATGGTTCTTAGCAGTTGAGGATCCATGAAAAGAACTACCCCACTCATGACTTGGAGCTTCCAGCAATAATCTTTGCTCTGAAGCTTTGGAGGCACTATTTATTCGAAGAGATTGTAGAGATCTATATAGATCATAAGAATTTAAAGTATGTCTATACTCAGAAGGATCTAAATCAGAGACAGAGACGATAGTTTGAGTTAATGACAGATTTTGACATTGAGCTGTAGTACCATCCAGGCAAGGCTAATGCAGTAGGAGATGCATTGAGTAGGAGACCCGATGACATACTTCTTGACAACACAGAAAGAATTATTCTATAATTTGGAGCAGCTGGGCATAGAGGTGGTTATGCCAGAAGAAGTCACAAAGTTGATGAACCTTCAAGTACAATCATCATTGGTGGAGCATATCAAGGCAACTATGCCGATTGATGCGAGATTTCAGAGGCTTAGACAGAGGACTGAGGCTGGGTTGTAGACTAGGCTTAGGATACATAAAGATGGGACTTTGAGGTATGGGGATCGCCTATATGTTCCTAATGGAGAGCTTCAGTAGGAGCTAATATCGGAGGCTCATAGTTCAGTATACTCTATTCATCCGGGAAGTACGAAGACGTATAGAGACTTGAGATAGCGTTACTGGTGGCACGGGATGAAGCGAGAGATAGCACGATTTACGGCAAAGTGCTTAGTGTGTCAGCAAGTTAAGGCTGAACATCAGAGATCAGCAGGACTACTCTAACCACTTCCAATTCTGGAGTATAAATGGAGGCACATTACCATAGACTTCGTTACAGGTTTTTTGAGGAATTCAGCTGGCTGTGATACAGTTTGGCTGATTGTGGAGATTGACTAAGGCGGCACACTTCTTACCCTTTTGAGTTGGGCAATCTATAGAAGCTTTGGCAGAGATATTTATGAAGGAGATTGTACACATACATGGAGTACCAGTCAGCATAGTTTTCGATAGAGATTCGAGGTTCACGTCAAACTTTTGGAGAAGTATGCCGGAGAGCCTAGAAACTAGATTAAAGTTTAGCACTTCTTATCATCCGCAGGCAGACGGACAATCATAGTGCACTATTCAGACATTGGAGGACATGTTGAGAGCGTGCATGCTTGACTTTGGAGGATCTTGGGAGGATCACTTACATTTGGTGGACTTCTCTTACAATAATAGCTACCAAGCAAGCATTCAGATGGCTCCTTTGGAAGTATTATACGGAAGAAAGTTTCGATATCAGTATGTTGGAGTGATGTGGGCAAGAGACAGATACTTGGACTGGAGTTGGTGACTTATACAGTAGAGAAGGTCAAGAAGATTCAAGGTCACCTTCAAGCAGCACAGGATAGACAGAAACAGTGGGCAGATACTTACCGTCAACAGCTAGAGTTCAAGTCGGGAGATCATGTGTTCTTAAGGATCTCTCCTACTAGAGGAACCATCAGATTTGGAGGTAGAGGGAAGCTTAGTCCGAGGTACATCGGACCGTTTGATGTATTGGAATAAGTTGGAGAGGTTGCTTACAGACTAACATTACCACAGACCTTGGAGGGTGTCAATGATGTGTTCCATATCTTATAATTGAGAAGCTATATGGCGGATCCTATCCATGTATTGGATTATTCAGAGATCACTATAGGACCGAGTTTGTCGTATGAGGGGTTGCCGGTTGAGATTCTCGACCGTGGAGAGAAGGTGCAAAAGGAAAGACCATTCGACTAGTCCGCGTTGCTTGAAAGCATCATTCACCAGGTGAATCGACTTGGGAGCGGGATGATTCGATCTTAGAGCATTTTCCTCACTCACGTGAGTCTTCAGGTATGGACTTTACATACTGCATTATTATTTTTTTAGATCATGCCATATTCTTAGTTTAGAGGACAAAATTTTCTAAGGTAAGTAGGTTGTAAAATCCCTCACCAAAAAATAGGTATTTTGTGTGTATTCTATATTTATTGTGTTTATTTAGATTATTTTAAAATTAATTTAAATCTAATTCTTGCATTATGATACTTTACCGTAGTTTGAATATTAATGACGTAGGACGACCCCAAAATCTATATCGTCCTTCGTAGAAAGTAGTCTATACGGGAGACACTATGTCACCCCCATATTTTCATTTTAGGGTAGTTTGGTAATTTATACGGGTATTTTAAATTTTAGGATGTATTGTATTTAAATATTGTGCATGCATAATTAATTAATTGTTGTATTATTTGTTGATTGTTAGTTGTAGATTTATTTTAGACTTGTGTAGTAGACCTAACCTATTTAATTAGATGCATGGACCAACATTTCCTATGAGTTGAGATTGAGCCCATGAATTAGGCCTATGGATTAGGAGGTTGGATTAATTAGTGAAACCATTATACTAGAACCTTCTCCCCCTAATTAATTTCTTCATGAGAGGCCCCAAGGGATAATTAGGACATTTCACATAGCATGGAGAGGGGTATATGGCCGACCACATACTAGGAGGAGAGAGAAATCTTTTTTACTTCTCAATTTCCAATTCCTTTAGATCTATATTTTTCCACTTTCAATTTTCTTCATTCCCTTATCATTCCTTCACCAATTCTTCACAAATTCCTTCCCTATTCTTTATTGGAGGCTTCTACATCAAGGATCTACAAGAAGGAAGCAAGGAGCAAGAAGGAGGAGGCCAAGATCTACAATGAGAGGAGCTACTTTTTATTTGGGGACTTTTTATTGGGAATCCATCTCCCAATAGGTACATTTTAGTTTTTCTCCTTCTAATAGACTCTAAATCTAAGATTTAACCATTAGAAACTAATCCATATGTATAGGCTATCTATAGGAATTGGTTTTAGGTTCATATGAGACCTACGGTGGAAGTTATATGCATTTTGGTATCAATTTTGGAGGAATTTCGAGATTGACACATGTGGTATTTGTCATATGGTCTAATAAATCAAATTGATATATGATTGCTTGTTTGTGACTAGTGTCGTATCCACAATTGGATACGTGTAGGTCGTATCTCGTCAATTTGACGAAATTGGTTGATTTTGGGAGTTTTTCTCCGACACGGGAACTGGTACATATCACATTATGACACGGAAACGTAGTTAATCTAATTACTATATGTATGTTCATATTTAGTATATTAGACTTGCTCATATCCTCTGGGACTTGTGCATATCACATTATGACCCAGGGACTCGGGCACCAATAACCAGTGTGTGCAGTTTTCAGTGTCTGCACAGTGATGCCTTCAATGTGTAGTCAGTGACTGAGGAGGGACAACAGCAAGGTTTGGAAGAAGGAGGTACAATCGGGTATCATGCATAGCATATTGCTTCCTTCACTGTGCAGTTCAGTTTCAGTACCAGTTCACTGTGCATTAAGCACATATCCAGTTTTAGAGTTTCAGAATAGTTTTAGTATCAGTGTTCACTATTCATTAGTTATAATGCAGTATTAGTGTTCAGCTTGGGCAGTGTATTGGATACTTGGGTTTGGGTATTCAAGGTATTAGAGTTAGTTAGTGATTAAGGTATTGGTATAGTTAGTTGGTTATATATATGTATACTTGTTATATAATAGATAGTTAGTGTGATACTTGATATATATAGTTAGCTATATGAGTATATATGTATATATGTAGGTATATTATATATGGATATGTATATAGTGTATTATAGTTAGTTTCCTTTGTACTGATATCTATTATAGTAGCTTAGTATATATTGGTTATAGTTAGGATATTGGTTGGGGTATTTATATATATGTATTAGCTATTATGTAGAGGTTTTGGATTACCTTGGGATACCAAGGTAATACCAAGGTTTTGGGTCGATACCCAAGGTATTGAGTTTGGGTATCAAGATAGGTATGATACGCATTGGTGCAAGGCCAAGGTATCATATTTATTTTGTTTTGTTATAGTATTATAATATTTGACTTGTATATATATATCTAAAGTACTATTTTTATATAATTAAACTTGTGTATCTTAGGATACGACTTTTTTAGTGTCTTTTAGTTTCTTATATTAGCTTGTATAGTTTAGTTTCGTAGTGTATCGACTTAGTGACCTAGTATTAGACTCTTGCATCCTAGATTTCATCGATTTGACCTAGAAATGGCTTATTGACCTAGAATTGCATCAACTTAATTGATTTTTATTTTTGAACCTTGTATTGATACAACACACCATATATAGGTCTGTGTGACACCAGCTTGGACATCGAGAGACACACCTTGCTCAGGACTACAGGCGAGTATATTTCTCTAAAAGTTTTCAATTCATAATATTGTATATATGTATGTTCTAGAATTGTATACTTGATCCCGACACAGTGATTTTACAGACTTGTACTACATGGATCCCGTCAGGAGATGTTATCCCCTACCGTATTCAGCGGGTATTCATGTATATGTATCTCATCGTGTATATTGGGTATTGATTATATTTCGTGTTCACACACTGTTCGTGTTCAGTGTGCTTATTCGTGTACACCCACTGCTCGTGTTCGATGGTTATGATATTCGTGTACACCCACTGCTCGTGTTCAGTGGTTATATTTCGTGTTTGTAGCGTGTCATGATTGGATCCATCGGTATTAGTTGGGGGTGGGACAGTAGGAGTTGATTATGTGATCAAAGCCCCATTGTTACATCGTGTACATTCTGGTTACATACCTCACTTATAATCGTCTTACCTGATCATGTTCACCCAACCCGATCACATAATAAACTTGTATTCTGAGGCACATTAGCTAGTTTAGATTGTAGTTATTTCATCATATTGCTGATATTCATATTGTTGATCTATATTCTCGTACATTACCTGTATATCTATTGCTTATTCATTCATATGTTTAGTGATCTTGTATTTTATTTCTATTATCTGTTTATATACTTGATTATGCTATTGAAACTGCTTTCAGAGGTATATACTTCGCTCCAATCCTGACTGAATATATTTTTCCAGATGACTGGCTTATAGAGCAGTGTCCCACATTCTACGGGCCGTAGGACGGCATACCTTTAGAGGATACTCCTATAGACCAGGAGGACTTAGTAGCAGAGCCCGAGGAGGTCTAGTTTATTTGAGTTGGCATGTATTAGACTATTGTATTTGTGGAGATTCACAACTTGTATATTATTTCATATTGTGGATTGTATCTTATTATTTTCCTTCGCTATTTTATTCATGCATTATCTTCCTTAGTTTGTTTTGTGATTGAGATTAGTTATTCATGTAAGATACCATATTTTTTCTCTGTTTGGAGTTGAGATGATTGACAGGTACCATATTATATTGTTGAGATGTTAGATAGTTATAAATGACCCAGACAGCGTTCTACCGCTGATGCTGCGACGTAGGCTGGGCGTAACCACATATTCGTCCCCGAATATCCGGTGTGGGTCATGACACACTACCCGTAGGATCTTTATGTGACACAAAATTCGACCATTTAGCATTAGTATAGCACTAGCGTAACAACCGTAGTTTATTGTGTTTAAAATTTAGATATTTTTATATATATAATTTTAATGTAATTATTTTCCAATCCATCCTTCTTTATTAAGCAACCCATCAAATTTTTATGCCAAATTAGGCCACTTTCCTCTTTTGTAGGATTTAATTAATTATTTATTACTATTTTAAATCCCATAGAATCAAATCAAATATTTAAAATTAATTGGTTAGTTGGTTAGTTGTTGACTTTTAAATAACAAACAAACAAATTAGGAAAGCTCCAAACTAACTACCAACTAATCCTAATCCTATCCATTCCTCCAATACCCGCAGCTACCCCCTCAAACTCGTGCACACCTCACGTGACCCCCCTCTCTCTCTCTTTCTCTTTCCACCTATATATATACATATACTCTCTTTCTCTTTCCACCTATATATATACATATACTCTCTTTCTCATCTTTCCTTCTAAAAACCCTAACCAAAATTCTCCTTCAAGACCCTAATTTCTTCCCTCCTCTAAGAACCCTAGACGCCACCATCACCACCAAGGTCGAGCACCCCTTCACGTGTACAATATCACCTCATTTATCCAAGAACCCTAGTTCTTCATCCTTCTTCTTCTAGTAAGTCTTATTCCTCCTCAAAACTCTCTCTAACGTGTATGATTGCATAAATAATTATTGTTATATATAAATAAATAATTTTAATATTTATTTGCAACCTATTCCCATGTTTTTAATAGTAGAATTTTATTTTAGGGTTTGCATGTAAAGAATTGAACCCATGAATGCATGTATGCACCCATAGGTAGAACCTTTGATTAAACCTTGTTATTAATATAGAAATATGATATTTAAATTATTTTTATCCATATTTTTACTGTTTATTCCAGATTATTAAATTATTATTTTGAATAAATTGCATGTATAATGGGAATGGTGACATAGTTTTATATTTTCTCCAAAATTCCGCATTGAACCCTTCTAAAACTTTATAAATAATTAAATTTTGATGTTATTAACCTATATTAAATTTATTTTTTAATTTATAATTCCAAAAATATTTTTTTTCATTTAAATGATTTTTTATGCATAAAAAGTTACCTAGTTGACCTAGTTTTCATATAAATCTATTGTAACTTGTTCTTTGGCCATATATGAATATCTTTTCTATTATTTATGTTTTAAAAATTATTTTTCAGAATTAATTATGATTTTGAATTTTTATGCAAAGCATAATAGTAGGGTTATAATGACAAAATTTTGCCAATACTATTACTAGAAGACAAGTAGGTGTCCAATGGACAGACCAATAAGTATAACAGATAAAGTTGCATGTATGGACTCACTAAATAATTATTTTCTAATATTTTAGAACTATTCCCAGAATTTAACATTTTTATGATTTCTTCTTTTAAGAACTTGCATGTCGAAAAAACTCTATTTAGCACATATATTAGCATGACTAGTTGCCAACCTTCGTGGAAACCCTTTATAGAAAAAAAAACCATACTTTTGATTATTTTTATAATTAATTCTAGAATTATTATTTTTATTAATTAAAGTCTTTAAAAAGGATTTTTTGAAATTTTTAACGATTAGTATTATTTTGAGGGCTAGTTACTTTGTATGTGCAATCAATGAAGAATTAATAACTAGTTAATAACTTAATTTTGACTAGTTAGTAAGACTCTAATTAGTGTAATAATTAATTGGTAGGTGTTCGAGATATTCATGTGGATAGCTCCGTACCAGATTTGTTGTGCTCGCAGCTTGGCTTGGAAGGCAAGTACACCTTGCTTGATTGTATTTTTTAGTTTACATTATGCCTAGTTTTATTTTGCTAGATGTGTGCACGCATCTTAAAATTAGTTGACTTACCTGGTATATTGTACAGATACGTTGTATCTTCTGACCTGACATTGTTTTAAACACGTTCACTGAGTGAGAAAGTCCATGGACTGGTGTATTTATTGGCCCTTGATACGTGAGTCTGCGTCTGGTGTTAGTTGTTGGTGTTAGTTTGGGTTCTAGATTCTATTGACGTCTTGCATTATGTCTGCACCGCATATACGGTTCGGATAGTACATTGGGAGGGAAGAATGTACTAGTGGCCGTATGAGATTTCTGTTTCTAATGGTGTAAATTATGTATATCGTGTACCCCCAAGTTCTGCAGAATGCTTGGTGGAATAACTATTCTTCTATTTCTTATCCCTCATGCCCCATTAGAGATGTCTCGAGTACATATCACATAGATAGTTAGTTACCCTATTATTATTTACTACTTTACTTTCATGCATGTCGATTCTTGTGTACTTGTTATGTCCCTCTGAGAACCTGGCACCTTTTTCAGATCCCGATGAGCACTTTTACCCATCGGACTACGGAGTTGGAGATCTTGCTTAAGAGGACCTTGAGGTGGAGCCACTGGAGTTTCCTTGAGCGTCCTGGACGACAGTTGCATAGAGTCTTGGGTGTCATTATCTAGTTAGCTGACGCCCGGACTATTTTTATTATTTATTTATTACTTAGTTGTATTCTTTCAGTAATTATTTGTACTCATTTTTCGTGAATTATTCTCCACTAGACTTTATATTTAGTGGACTTGAGACTTATCTAACAATTCAGTTCCTGATTCTATGATATTTGTGGATAAGACTAGATTATACCTATATGTGTTGTTGTGGCTTAGATATATTTTATAGCGTACTACGACTGGTTAGGTCCATTAAATTGAATTTTAATACTTGTTCATACAGCTGGCATGTGTACGTATACCTGGTCCTATGTATTTTGGGACTGGGATGTGACAATTTTATTACAAATATTGCTTTAATTTCTCAAGTAGAACCTAACAAAATTTAGAAGCTTTTGATGATGAATTTTGGATTTCCACAATGCAAGAGGAACTCAACCAATTTGTACGAAATCAAGTTTGGGAACTCGTTCCCAGAACTAATGATTATCTAGTCAATGGTACCAAATGGGATTTTTGAAATAAACTTAATGAGGATGGTATAGTCACTCGTAACAAAGCATGTCTCGTAGCTCAAGGTTATAATCAAGAAGAATGTATTGACTATGATGAGACCTATGCTCTTGTTGCGAGAATAGAATCTATCCGCATGCTTTATGCTTTTGCAAGTTTTCACAATTTTAAATTATTTCAAATGGACGACAAAAGTACTTTTTTAAATGATACTATAAAAGGGGATGTTTTTTGTTGAACAACCCCCTAGTTTTGAAGATTTTAAACTTTATAATCATGTTTTCAAGCTTAGAAAGGCTCTATATGGACTCAAACAAGCCCCTCGTGCTTGGTATGAGCTTCTTATCTCCTTCCTACTTGAAAATAGTTTTTCTAAAGGGAAAGTTGATACTACCTTATTTATAAAATCTCATGATGATAATCTCCTATTAGTGCAAATTTACGTAGATAATATTATTTTTGGATCTCCTAATGAGATGTTATGTAACGAGTTTGCTAAGGTATGCAGAAGGAATTTAAAATAAGAATGATGGAAGAACTTACCTTCTTCCTCTGATTACAAGTCAAGCAAAATTCTCAGGGAATATTCATCAATCAAATGAAGTACACAAAAAATATGCTAAAGAAGTTCGATATGGACAATAAAAAATCTATTGGAACTCCAATGGCAACATCAACTAAACTTGATCTTGATGAGAATGGTAAACCAACAAATATACGTAATTATCGAGGTATGATTTGTAGTCTTGTATACTTAACTGCTAGTCATCCAGATATTATGTTTTCTATAAGCCTATGTGCTAGATATCAGGAAAATCCTAAGGAATAACATGTATGTGCAGTTAAGCATATTCTTAGATACCTTAAAGGTAATCAGACGACAGGCTTGTGCTATCCCAAAATCACATCCTTTTACGTTGTTGGTTATTCGAATGCTAATTTTGCTAGATTTAAGGTCGATCGTAAGAGTACTAGTTGTACTTGTCATGTCTTAGGAAAGTCTCTGGTCTCTTGGTTTTCTAAGAAACAAAATTATGTCGCATTATCAACTACTGAGGCTGAGTATATCGTCGCAGGACGTTGTTGTGCACAAATTTTGTGGATGAGACAAACTTTAGAAGACTATAATTTATCATTTAAAAATATTTTCATCTTTTGCTATAATACTAGTGCTATAAATCTTACTAAGAATCTAATATGTCATTCATGCACTAAACATAGTGAGATCAGATACCACTTTTTAAGAGATCATCAATTGCATGGTAATATCTGTTTAGAATTCATTGACACAGAACATCAACTTGCAGACATTTTTACTAAACCCTTAGCTGAAGATCACTTTAATTTTATTCGTCAATAATTAGGCATTTTGGACTCCGATACTACATAACTTCTTTATTTTATTTACCACTCTATATTTTTATAAATATAAAAATTATTTTGGGTACAAGCCGAAAGGACCCTTTTGTCAAGGAGGTATAACCACCTCTAAATGGGAACTGTCCCCTACAGCTAATCCAAGATGATGAATATAATATGGAATACAGAGTAATAATTAATTTCAACAAATTATAGTATTGAAGCCAAAACCCTAGGCTCTAGACTTAGAAAATTAACCAACAAAAATATAAAGAATTGAGTCTCAAATGAATTATGGTTCAAAGGAACCAAATTCGAACACAGTTTTGATCGAACTCGGTTACATCTATTTCAGAATTCTAAACGAAACCCAACTCCTTATATTTTTGGCTACTTGTCATCATAAACCCTAACCTCCGAACAACAACCCATCTTTTCATCTTCTTCCTCCTTAGAACCCTAGGTTTTCAAACCCTACATTTTTTATTCTCTCTCCTCGAGACCTCTCACCTCTCCAAACTTTGGATTCTGGTGTTTCTCACGGTTCTCTATCACATTCTCTGTCTATTTTCAAGTATAATCATTATTTTTTTAAATGGCTCCTAAGTTGTTTAAGAAAAGAAAAGTAGTTGGGGATGCATCCTCTTCAAATATTCAGGATGAGATAACCCATTCCATCTTCAGTCCATCAATGTCCGATGAGGGTGATTATGATGGCTTCCTATTTTCATCTCTTGAGCAATCCGTAGAGTGCTTTGATGACTTTGTTATTAGAACTTTTTGTCCTGGAAACCCTATTAATTTCACTCTATTTCCTGTATATCTACCTACTTTACACACTTTGGGATTGGATGAATTAGTTGTTTCTAGATTTCCAATTTATATCAATGCTATCAGAATATTTTACTGTAATCTAATCTTTGAAGATGATTCTATTCATTCTCGTATCAGCGGGATAAATATTAAGTTTGATGCTGACAATTTGGGGGAGATACTTTATATTCCAAACGATGGTGTACCCCTTGTCGATATCACCAAATTTACGTTTCTCGAAGGCATGACTCTAGACTCCTTTAAGGATTCCCTTTGCCTTTCTTTCCCTCATTCCCTGGGTAATCTTAAAGCCAAATACCTTAAAAATAATTTTATGACTTACATCATTTTTTTCTATGATCATTTCCAAGCAATCCTCCACAGATGATATCACTAACTTAGAACTGTGTGATATCAACCATCTCCACTTTGAGATTCAATTTAGTTTTTCAAAGACTATTATTCAGACTATGGTTCGGGTACGTAAGAACATACGGATCTTGTACGTTATGTACTTACCTATCATATTTCTACACTAATATGCAATTAAACTCATAACTTATAACAATACTAGCTACTAATTATACTAAGTTACTATGTTTACCCTTTACCTTGAGATACCCTATTTACCTTGACTAAAATCTCAAGGTAATACCCAATACATTGGTCACATATCTAGTCATTAGATATAACTATATATACACTAACATGTATTTAAACTCATAACTATACTATACCAACTAACATATATATATATATATATATATATATATATATATATATATATATATATATATATATATATACACCAATTAACTAACTAACTTATATAATACTAACATACTATTTAATACTAAAATCAATACCTACAACTAACATAACTAGCATACCCATTGGATATTCAATACCCATACCCAAGATACCTCAACTCTCCTTACCTTGGTGTAACTCAAGATAATCTAGAAATAAATACTAACCTAATATTAACTAGTGCTTATATATATATATATATATATATATATATATAACTTACTAACTTATCAATATATACACTAACTTATCAATATATATAACATTAAGCACTACTTACTGCAGTATACTGCAGCTTACTGCAACTCATAGCAGCTTACTACAGCTTACTGTAGCTTACTACAGCTTACTGCAGCTTATCGTTGCTTATCGCTGCTTCTGCTGCTGCTTCTGCAGCTTCTGCTGCTGCTTATCACTGCTTTGCTGCCGTTTTTGCCTACTTTTTCTGCTGCTTTTGCCTGCTTTTATTGCTGCTTTTGTTTGCTTTTCTCCTGCTTATTGGCTGCTTTCACTGCTTTCTTCACTATTTTTAATGCTTTCTTCTCCCCTCTAGCTCACACACACACACACACACACACGCACACGCACACACACACGCACAAATATATATATATATATATATATATATATATATATATATATATATATATATATATATATATATATATATATATAACCACAATATCACTATACATATATATACGTATAATCATACTAGAGACGCACATGAACTCCTACTCTCCCATGATCACCAACACATCAACAGAAATTATGGAACATACATATAAATATATATATACATATATCTCATATAATAATTATATTTAGAATATTATAATAGCAATAACAAAAGTGAATTAAATTAAAATGCAAAGAACAAACACGTGGAGTGCACCGTACACGTATCACACTAGATCTATGATACGCTTGCAATACAGCTCCACCACACAACCAAATATACCTCGAAGGACACGAACAAGTCTAGAATCATAATTAAAGCAACACGAATAGCTAGCTACTCATCTACGTGTCCGTGTTAAAATATGACATGCTCAAACCTCCGTGTCAGAAAAAAAATCCCTAATCAACCCGTATCTCCAAATTATCGGAATACGACCTACATGTATCCAATTATGGATATGACACTAGCCACACACAACTAAACACATATCAATTTGGTCTAATTGACCTATTGACAAACACATGATGTGCCAATCTCGAAATTCTCCCAAAATTAATACAAAATACCATATAACTTTCTCCATATGCCTCCTCTGAACCTAATTCCACTTTCTATGGTTAGCCTTAGTATATGGGAGGGTTCTTAATGATTAAATTATAGATTTAGAGTCTAATTAGAGTAGGAAAACTGAATTATACTTATTGGAAGATGGATTTCTAATAAAAATCCTTAATTTAGTGTCAAGAGCCTTCAAATTGTAGATCCTTACTCCTCCTTGTAGATCATTATTTTCTCCTTGTAGATCCCTGCTTCTTTCTTGTTCTAATAACCTCCAATGATAATTAGGTAAGAAATTGGAAAGAAATTTGGGTAGAATTTGATGTAGGAATGAAGGAATTTGGAAAGGAAATTTCTAGATCTAAATTTGGAATGAAGAAAAGAGATGAGAGAGTCTCCACCCCTCTTATGTAGTGGCCGGTGTCACGACCCGCACCCAGTATAGGGGCACGAGAGCGTGGGTACGTCCAGCCTACGCCGCAGCATTGGTGGTAGAACGCTGTCTAGGTCACAATAATACTAGATAACTAAACACCTGTCAATAATATACATCTCCATAATCTCACAATATAACTCAATCACCACAACTATAAGGCACGATAAAAGATAAAAGGAAATGACATAGTTAAACACCATGTCCCAAACATAAAGATACTCACAGTCTAGCTGTCCAACACAAGTCTCCAATTAAACTTAACATAGGACTAAACATAAACTGAAATATCCTCCATAAGTCTCAAGCATAAATAAATAATATCTAAATAGCTGTAGGCAAAGTCTCATCTAGAAGCATAGTCTCCTCTAGGATCTCTGGTACATAGTCTGCTTCTATACCTGGTCCGTAATGCATAGTACAGAAATCCTCAAGGTTCTCTGGAAAAAATATCCAGTCAGGATTGGAACGAAAATACACCTCTAACAGCAGTTCCACATATATTGACAAAAACTATAACACAGTGTAAAGAAATACAAGACAGATATGAAATAACTGGAAATAAGAAATACTGGAATAAAGAATGCTGGAATAAAGTACTTGTCACGCCCCAGTCCCAAAAATACGTAGGACTAGGACACGTAAGCATGCCAGCCGCATGGATATGGCAACTCCAATATATGGAAACCAAATCCACACGTACGCTGTAATATGAATATCAAATCCACAAGTGGTATAAACATATGTCACAAGTCACAGGGTATAATCTAGATCTCATCCACGAAAATTAAATATGAATAAAATAACCAATGTCTATGAAACTAGATCTCAATAAGGAGTATCTAAGGATGATAGTTGGATGGAAACAAATCCACTACCAACTCAAATGGGAAAAGTAAATACAATATAAGTACAACACCATCAAACAATATAAGTACCAGCTATCAATCACGGCTCGAGAGAAGACGTCCACGAAGCATCTATAACCATCCAAATATGCGCTTCTGCAAATACTCAAGAACAGGTACACCTGGCAGCGGACCAGGTCCTCAGAGGGACGTAACAAGATACAGAAAATATGAGCCAACTTGAATACAGTAAACATGCATATAATTTGAAAATAAATAAGTACGCTATACAAGACAATCTATATGAATACAAATGAGGGCAACTTTTCGACGTATGGGCAAGGGTAGGCTACTCGATCTAATCCTCACAACCTCACGCTTGTCAGTGGACATCATCAGCCGACATACCTCGGGGGTAGCGACCCTCGGACTCCATCAATCGACATACCTCGGGGGTAGCGACCATCGGACATGACCCACCAAAGTGCGTGCTAGTGACTACGGTGTTACCAGAGTGGTTAAAGCCCATACGCCTAATGATTGTCCTCTATGATACTAAGTGCTATGTGTGTGTCAACATATCTAATACATAGTAATGACTGAAAGAAAACTATACATGCAAGAATAAAAAATGCAATAAATATAAAGAAATATAAATAGCATGTAAAGGTACTGTAATAATTTGGCAAGGTATCTTGCCTGGGGTCCTGCTGCTGGTATGAATCAGAGTCCAAGTCACAGTCCAAATAGCCTATGTATTACAAATTTATCACGTCAAAAAATAATTTATTTTAATTTATTTAATTCTGAAATAATTACTCTAAAATCCTATTTTAATCTTATTATTCTAATTTTTAGGTTAATGCCTAAATTTTGTCCAAAGGAATTGAATTTTATCGACTCGGGACTCATGGCACGCAAATCGAGGCGATCTGTCGACCGAAAAGTCAACTGACACAAACTTGACTTTCATATATGAATTCCTGTAGATTTCAGCGTCAAAAACATGCTGGAATTTATGGCTCATCCGAATTCAAATTCGTTTGGAAATTATGGCACATACAAGTTTCGTATTGTGCACCGATGGTTAAATTTTACCCTAGAAGTTCTACAGAATTAACAATATAAAAATACTTCGAAATAAATTCTGAAAAAAACATATTTCAATGATCTCGACATTAGCTTTCCGAAACTTTAAACGGTTAGTGATTCTGATTCCTGGTTCTCCCGAAATCACGAAAACATCGAAACACGTCTATTTTCGGACATGCTATGTTCTACGAATTTTCCAGAATTTAATAATAATAATTTCGTAAAACAAATTATATAATCAGAAAGCTAACCTCAATATCTTTCTAACACAAAAAACTAGGTCTCATTTGGAGTCCGGAGCTATGCGCAATGGCTTCTGAAGATGAAGGAACCCTAGATGGCAATTCTCCAAAATTCGGCTGAAGAAAAACCCTAGAAATAAACTTAAACTAATATATATATAGAGAGGAGAGAGAAAGCAGTCGCGGCTCAGATCTTGACACGTGGCAGCCATCCAACGCTGCCCGCCCCGCAGTCACTGACAGGCGGGCCCGGCACTGTTTGCTGCGGGCGGCTGACAGGTGGGCCCCCTGTTTGCTGACTGGACAGAAATAATTTCTTTTTGGGTTTTCTTTTTCAGAAATTAGTTTTTAATTCAGTTTTTGATAATTAACTCAAAATAAATGTTAAAATAATCAGAAAATTTCCAAAAAATTATAGAAAATATATTTTATTATTTAGAACCTAAAATAAAAGTTTGGAATATTTTTATCTAAGTTTGAACATAAAATAAATTCTTCAAAGTCCTAGAAAATTAGTGTTACTAGTTTTTAATTAACTAAAAATTATGGAAAAATCCCAATAATCTAAAATAGCCTAAAATAATCCTAAATAAATATTTATATAAGTAAATATACTAAAAAAATTTATTTTCTAATTAACTAAGAGAATATTCTAAATAAATTCAATATCTATAATAAATATAATAATATAAAATATACATAAATTACCTATTTTGGGTGAGGGAGTTTACAATCTACCCAACTTAAAACAATTTCATCCTCGAAATTAAAATAAGGCATAATTTGTTAAATCCTTCACATTCATACATAAGGTACGTCAATCGCAATCTCTTCCAAAAATTTAAATAACAAAATCTATTCAAATCTATCGCGATCATTTCAAAATTAAGATAATCATTGTTCAAATCAAAATTCAACCTATTGTAATCTCTTCTCACTTTTCCAACTCATCAATATCCAAATTTAAATTGAATCCATATAATATCTTCAAGATTTAAATAACCCATATCAAATTTTACCTCACGATCTCCAAGTATCATAATCTCCTCTAGAAGTAATTCGAGTCCAATATTATTCCTATTTTCACTTATAAATTTTTTTTTGTATTCTTCAACTTTTTAAATTCCATTCACATCCTCAATATTTCAAATAGGTAGTCCAATCATCAATTTTTAATTCTTAATTTAAATCATCAAATTGAAAAATAATTTAAATGCAGTCCACCAATGTTCAAGTCTGAAATTATATATTTATCCTTCAAATTCAAATTGATGATTTTACCTTCAATACTCAAAAATTTAAATTATGTAATTAAGGTATAAATATTGGGTCCTCAATATCAATATTTTTAAAATTCATTAATCCTCATCATCTTAGTCATTCTTCTAAAATTCTCAAAATTAAATGGCTTGAACCTCTCCCAATCTAATCTTACTCGATCACAATCTAAAAGAAATTCCTCTCAAGTTGCCAATGCACTGCTACCCAACTTAGAATTTACCCATCTATCACAGAAGGCTATATACTTTAAGAAAAATATTCCTTAATTTATTTACTCATGCTATTCAATTATCAAAGTTTTAACACCAAACATATCACCTATGATATACCCTTAATCAATTATAAAAAGTGTCACTAAGTCATGTGATTAGCCTTATGGGGTATATCTAGTACTATCAGTGTCAACTTATACTAGCACGAGGTTTCGTCTTTCCGAAATAGGGGAAGACGGAGAGCAATAATAAAGAATTCAAGGTGAAGGTGACAGAATACGAGTACGAGGTTCAAAGAGATTAAGGAATTCGAAAATAGAGTTATCAGGACAGTTGTGGATTGAAATCCTATTTTTGGTAACTTTCTATTTACATGCGCGTATCAGTACAGTTATATAACCGATACGATGTGTCAGACATGTCTAAGGGCAAGTATATCCGTCTACTACCATATATCTCAATCCACGTAAAGTAGTCATGCGAAGAGCGAACCAAGCGCACTAAGGTTAGCTAGACCTTAATACACCGATTCTGATTAGGCAATTATATCATTGTGTGTACCCAATAATACATATGCCATGAGCAAGCTCGATAAAAGAATAAGCTTGCAAAAACTAGGCTATAATAGCAGCATAAATCAAGGTAGTACAGAAAAGATAAGTACGCTGGATTATGATGAAAGAAGGTACAAATTAATTCAAGTTCGCAGAAGCAAAAACAACATAAGCAATAATAATAAAAGACCCTACAATATCTACAGTTGTCATACTAACTCCCTGTCTAAGTCGTTAGTCGACTAAATTGGGGTATGAGCCTCTAAGTCCTATAGTCTGAATAAACACTGTCGTCTTACGCTAGCATACGACAAATGTCATTCAGTTACACTTCAATAATAGGGCAAAAGACTATGTGATGCTAGATTGTGAGGTATACTACCCAACTTATAATAATAAACTAATACTATAATTGTCTTAAGCATACCGTAGAAACTTTTGTTAAGATCTACGAGAAGGGGTCTTGGTACTTATTAGGGTATCCTCTATACTAGGTCCAAACATTATGGTAAAACTTCTAACTAACTCTAGTAGTGTCTATACTACTCTCAAGTCTTCATAATACATCAAGGGGTAATGGTAAACCAATCTATAGAAAAGGAATTCTAGGGTTCACTAGATATTCTAAACTTAGTGGTGTGTCTATATTCCCGTTGTATTCTTAATAGGTGTGCTACCATAATCATTATCCTAATAACATGGGTTTCTATATTCTAGTAGGAGGCTATACTCAAAGAACTATAAGGGAAGTACAGGAATCAAGCAGGATACAATTGTTCAAATAGAACAGATAGGAGGAAGATGAATCATAGTCAATTGTGGATGAGATCCTATACTCTAGTCCTAGGTGCAGGCTTGTTCGGTACAATAACGTAACCGAGACAATATGCTCTCGACCTGCATGGGCCACCACAAAAACATGTCATGCCCCAGTCCCAAAAATACGTAGGACTAGGACATGTAAGCATGCCAGCCGCATGGATATGGCAACTCCAATATATGGAAACCAAATCCACACGTACGCTGTAATATGAATATCAAATCCACAAGTGGTATAAACATATGTCACAAGTCACAGGGTATAATCTAGATCTCATCCACGAAAATCAAATATGAATAAAATAACCAATGTCTATGAAACTAGATCTCAATAAGGAGTATCTAAGGATGATAGTTGGATGGAAACAAATCCACTACCAACTCAAATGGGAAAAGTAAATACAATATAAGTACAACACCATCAAACAATATAAGTACCAGCTATCAATCACGACTCGAGAGAAGACGTCCACGAAGCATCTATAACCATCCAAATCTGTGCTCCTGCAAATACTCAAGAACAGGTACACCTGGCAGCGGACCAAGTCCTCAGAGGGACGTAACAAGATACAAAAAATACGAGCCAACTTGAATACAGTAAACATGCATATAATTTGAAAATAAATAAGTACGCTGTACAAGACAATCTATATGAATGCAAATGAGGACAACTTTTCGACGTATGGGCAAGGGTAGGCTACTCGATCTAATCCTCACAACCTCACGCTCGTCAGTGGACATCATTAGCCGACATACCTCGGGGGTAGCGACCCTCGGACTCCATCAATCGACATACCTCGGGGGTAGCGACCATCGGACACGACCCACCATAGTGCGTGCTAGTGACTACGGTGTTACCAGAGTGGTTAAAGCCCATACGCCTAATGATTGTCCTCTATGATACTAAGTGCTATGTGTGTGTCAACATATCTAATACATACTAATGACTGAAAGAAAACTACACATGCAAGAATAAGAAATGCAATAAATATAAAGAAATATAAATAGCATGTAAAGGTACTATAATAATTTGGCAAGGTATCTTGCCTGGGGTCCTGCTGCTGGTATGAATCAGAGTCCAAGTCACAGTCCAAATAGCCTATGTATTACAAATTTATCACGTCAAAAGATAATTTATTTTAATTTATTTAATTCTGGAATAATTACTCTAAAATCCTATTTTAATCTTATTATTCTGATTTTTAGGTTAATACCTAAATTTTGTCCAAAGGAATTGAATTTTATCGACTCGGGACTCATGGCACACAAATCGAGGCGATCTGTCGACCGAAAAGTCAACTGACACAAACTTGACTTTCATGCATGAATTCCTGTAGATTTTAGCATAAAAAACATGCTAGAATTTACGGCTCATCCGAATTCAAATTCGTTTGGAAATTATGGCACATACAAGTTTTGTATCGTGCACCGATGGTTAAATTTTATCCTAGAAGTTCTACAGAATTAACAATATAAAAATACTTCGAAATAAATTCTCGAAAAAAACATATGTCAATGATCTCGACATTAGCTTTCCGAAACTTTAAACGGTTCATGATTCTGATTCCTGGTTCTCCCAGAATCACGAAAACATCGAAACACGTCTATTTTTGGACATGCTATGTTCTACGAATTTTCCAGAATTTAATAATAATAATTTCGTAAAACAAATTATATAATCAGAAATCTAACCTCAATATCTTTCTAACACAAAAAACTAGGCCTCATTTGGAGTCCGGAGCTATGCGCAATGGCTTCTGGACCATGAAGGAACCCTAGATGGTAATTCTCCAAAATTCGGCTGAAGAAAAACCCTAGAAATAAAGTTAAACTAATATATATATATAGAGGAGAGAGAAAGTAGTCGCGGCTCAGATCTTGACACGTGGCAGCCATCCAACGCTGCCCGCCCCGCAGTCACTGACAGGCGGGCCCGGCACTGTTTGCTGCGGGCGGCTGACAGGTGGGCCCCCTGTTTGCTGACTGGACAGAAATAATTTCTTTTTGGGTTTTCTTTTCCAGAAATTAGTTTTTAATTCAGTTTTTGATAATTAACTCAAAATAAATGCTAAAAATAATCAGAAAATTTCCAAAAAATTATAGAAAATATATTTTATTATTTAGAACCTAAAATAAAAGTTTGGGATATTTTTATTTAAGTTTGAACATAAAATAAATTCTTCAAAGTCCTAGAAAATTAGTGTTACTAGTTTTTAATTAACTAAAAATTATGGAAAAATCTCAATAATCTAAAATAGCCTAAAATAATTCTAAATAAATATTTATATAAGTAAATATACTAAAAAAATTATTTTCTAATTAACTAAGAGAATATTCTAAATAAATTCAATATCTATAATAAATATAATAATATAAAATATACATAAAATACCTATTTTGGGTGAGGGAGTTTACAGTACTGGAACATCATCATCAATAGCATCTGATATGGAATAGAACTATAAGTGTACGCAAGTACAAAGAACTGGTAGGTAAGTGTATGTAAGAACAACAACTAGAACATGTGGAAATACAAGATCAATCTATCAAGATACATGTCAAGAATCATCTAACTAAGTGTGTGAAACATCAGTATATCATGTGATCGGCTTGGGTTATATGACTCATTACATGGATTAGCGATCATCCTCAACAGGTCAGGCTAACCAGAATGTAACAGCGATGAGGCATGTAAGGGTAAGGCTGCACCGACGTAAAATGTGGGTGAGCTAATGCTGCATGTAAGGGGTATGATCACATAAGCTACTAATACTTCCCCGTTTTCCCTGCTAGCACGATGGATTCCCATCACGACTCCTCATGACAGGTCTCAATGATGCCAACTCGTGTAAAGAACAGTGTCAGAGTCATGTACGCTATACAACAAAAATTATAGAGATAATCAACATAATGTAAACTGTCAGAGAATGTACTCGCCTGTGGTCCTTAGCTGGCAATACCAAAGTCCGGGTTCCAAGGTACCGTCTGAGTGATCCAACAGTCCTATAGATATATCATAAACATAATACTGCATCAGGCATCACACTAATACACAATCAACAGAATGATCAAGGATTATACTAGGGGTCGCGTCTGTAATTACTGTGCATAACAGACAGTCAATGGTACGGTCTTGCCAGTACGTCAGTGTACATATGGCAGTTTACTATCATGCTATATGGTCACAGGTAGATGTGGCTACGGGGTATCCGTGGTCACAATCAAGACATCTCGGACATGTGATACATAGGACTTAATATGAACTAATCTCTCATCGTACTAATTAATTACATTTATAATAGATATGTATAAGTGTATTAACCTAATTGAGCATTATACGGTTCATAGGCATATATATTAACCTATATTAATTATGATTATAATACACGTATTGATATACTAGGGAATACCTACACATTACTTATACGCAAGTATATAGATATTAGTTGGAAATATTATATATATACACCAATATACCAATACGTATGCAAATACGTATATACATACGTCCCTAGTTACTTGTATATCATCGCAGGAAATGATGGGAACGTGGACAGGAGCTAACCTGCGCTTGGCACGATGATGATTATGAGGCGATGGCCACGAACAGGGAAGGCTGGTCGATGTGCAGGGTCGGTCGTCGAACTCCGGTCGGCAGCGGCGGTCTCCGCGGAACTTCTCGGTCGGCATCGTCGGTCTCCGCGGGAACTTCTCGGTCGGCAGCGTCGGTCTCCGCGGGAACTTCTCGATCGGCAGCGTGCAGCGCTCGGGGCTCGGGGCTCGGGTTCAGCGCTCGGGGCTCGGCGATCAGCGCTCGGCGATCGGCGCTCGGTGCTCGGCGTTTAGCGCTCGGCGCTCAGGGGCAGCGGGTGTCCGGCGCTCGGGGGTGTCCGATGAGGAATAGCAAGGTCGGGGGGGTTTGAGATGGTCGGCTGGGGTGTATTAGGTTTTGGTTGAAAAGAATAAGGAAGCTATACTTATGTATATATATGATCATAGTAGACTTTGGGTTGACCTAGAATTAGGTCTGGTCAAGGCCTTCCTGGAATTGGACTTCTCATGGGTATTACAATGGTTGAAATTTTAATAAAGAAATTGCTAAGATGCATTGGTTCGATGGTCTGAGGCCATGGTTCAGGAATTTTGATGTCGTATTACACACTCCCAAGAATTTATGGAATTTACACCTAAAGGAGAATTTGGGTTTATATACGTATCGTTCAACGGAAAGGATACCGCAATGTACTCTTGCACCAAGGTGTCTAAACAATGAAAGGTTGTACAAGTTCGACTTATGAATCAATTTAATAGAAGTGAATGCACGTGGGGGTTAAAAATTCAAAACGACGGTGAGGTGCAACAAATTAAAATTACCGAAAATTAAGAATAATCAATTATCATGCAATCATTTACTCATTAATTATGAAAAGACGAAAATACCCCTAATCCAAAAAGTGGGGGTGACAAGTCTGCCCTCCTTAAAAGAATTTTGTCCTCGAAATTAAAATAAACTATCACATGAATCAAACAATCAATTAATGAATTATACCTCAAGTCTCGAAGAGATATGGATACCTCTCGCGCATCTCGTCCTCTCTCTCCCAAGTTGATTCTCCTGGAGAGTGATTTCTCCATGCAACACGAACCAAGGGAATAGTCTGGTTCCGTAATATCTTCTCTCTTCGATCCAAGATCTCCACAGGTTGTTCAGGATAGCTGAGTGTCGGTACAACTTCGATCTCCGAGTGATCTAATACGTGACTAGGATCTGCCACGTACCGTCTCAGCTGTGACATATGGAACACGTTATGCACTCCATCTAGAGCAGGCGGCAAGTCTAGTCTATAGGCCACTGCACCGACCCTTCTAAGAATACTGAAGGGCCCGATGTATCATGGACTAAGCTTCCCTCCTCTACCGAAATGAATCATGCCCCGTGTCGAAGAAATCCGTAGGAACACCAAATCGCCAATCTAGAACAACGATCTTAACACGCAATATAAACAAAACAATCACAAATCAAACCAAACAAATCAAAACAATACCTGAAACTCTAGGGGTCTACGGTGACTATCTACCCAATGCCGCTGTCTGTCCTGCGCCACTCGCAGTCTATCTCTGATAAGTTTTACCTTTTCTGCTGCGTCCACGACCATTTCTGGTCCTAACAAGGCTCTTTCTCCAATATCATCCCAAGATAAAGGTATACGACACCTCCGTCCATATAAGGCCTCGAATGGTGACATCTCAATGCTGGCCTGGTAGCTGTTGTTGTAAGCAAACTCTACCAAGTGTAGATGATCCTCCCAAGAACCTCCGAGATCCAATACGCAAGTGCGTAACATATCTTCTAGAGTCTGAATAGTCCTTTCAGACTGCCCGTCTGTCTGAGGGTGATATGCGGTACTGAACTTGAGCTGAGTGCCCAAGCTAGACTGCAGGCTCCTCCAGAAATGGGAAGTGAAACGACTATCTCGATCTGAGACAATACTCACAGGAACTCCATGTAATCTGATAATCTGCTGTACGTACATCTCTGCTAGCTTCTCCGTCGAAGTACCCACTTTGAAAGGTAAGAAGTGGGCTGATTTGGTCAACCTATCCACGATGATCCAAATTGCATCCTTTCCTCCTGGAGAACGAGGAAGTCCTGAAATGAAGTCCATGGTCACGTGCTCCCACTTCCATTCTGGAATGGGTAAGGGTTGAAGCAATCCCCCTGGCCTCTGTCGATCTGTTTTCACCTGTTGGCACACTAAACATCGGGATACGAAGCGTGCTACTTCGCGCTTCATACCATACCACCATACATGCTTCCTCAAATCTTGATACATCTTGTTGGCTCCGGGATGCATCGAGTACTGAGAGCGGTGTGCCTCCTGTAAAACTTCTTCACGCAGCTCTCCACTCGGCACACATATTCTCGTGCCATATCGTAAGGATCCTTCATCCGCAATAGTGAAATCGTCTATCAATCCTGCCTGAACTTGTGCTCTAATATTTCGTAGAGTCTCATCATCATACTGTGCCGCTCTAATTTTGTCCATCAGTTCTGATTGAATCTGCAGTCCCCACATCTGAATCTCAACTCCTGGAACTAATACCTCAATTTCCAAGCTCTCAAGATCAGCTAATAAGTGTCTATCCGAAGTCAAACACATAGCCATTGGGTACCTGCTCAAGGCATTCGCGACTACGTTGGCTTTCCCTGGATGATACTGTAATGAGATATCAAAGTCTTTCATCAATTCCAACCACCTTCTCTGTCTCATATTCAGCTCCTTCTATGTAAACACGTACTTTAAGCTCTTGTGGTCTGTGAAGATTTCCACACGCTCTCTGTACAGATAGTGCTTCCACAGCTTTAGGGCAAAGATAACTGCTGCTAACTCCAGATCGTGAGTGGGGTAGTTCTTTTCATGAGGGCGTAATTGTCTTGAAGAATAGGCAATTACTTTCCCGTGTTGTTGAATAACGCATCCCAAACCTTTTTCCGAAGCATCACTGTAGATAGTGAATCTACCTGTCCCTGATGGCAACGTCAAAACTGGCACTGTCGTCAATCTCCTTTTCAGCTCATCGAATGCGGCTTGACATTCTTCTGTCCAAACAAATTCCACATCCTTCTTGGTCAGCCTAATCATTAGCTCTGCAATCTTGGAGAAGTCTTGTACAAATCTTCTATAGTATCCTGCTAGTCCGAGAAAGCTCCTGATTTCAGCTACCGTGCTGGGGGTAGTCCATGACTTCACTGCCTCTATCTTCTTTGGGTTAACTGAAATTCTGTCACCTGTCACCATGTGTCCAAGAAATTCAACCTCTTCAAGAAAGAACTCACACTTCGAAAGCTTCCCGTACAATCTCTCTTCTGAGAGTTTCTAAGACTATTCTCAAGTGCTCTTCATGCTCTTCTGGGGTTTTTGAATATACTAGAATGTCGTCAATAAATACCACTACGAACTTGTCAAGGTACTGGTGGAACACCTTGTTCATCAAGTTCATAAATACTGCTGGTGCATTGGTTAAACCAAACGGCATTACTGTAAATTCAAACTGGCCATATCTGGTTCTAAAGGCGGTCTTCGGTATGTCTTCTTTCTTCACTTTCACCTGGTGATAGCCTGACCTCAAGTCTATTTTTGAAAACACCTTTGCTCCGTTCAATTGATCGAAAAGATCATCTATCCTCGGCAGCGGATATTTATTTTTGATAGTGAGGTTATTCAAAGCTCTATAATAGATACACATACGTACCGTGCCATCCTTCTTTGGTACAAATAATACCGGTGCTCCCCATGGCGATGAACTGGATCTAATAAAACCTGAGTCTTGCAGCTCCTCAACTTGTTTCTTCAGTTCTACCAACTCATTGTTGTTAACTCTATAGACATGTTGTGAAATAGGCTCTGCTCCTGGTATCAAGTCTATAGAGAAATCAACATCTCTGTCTGGTGGCAAACCTGGCAACTCCTCTGGAAATACATCCAGGAACTCCGCTATAAGTGGATGCGGTAACTCTTCTTCTTCCGCCCTGGCTCCGCAAAAAGTGCCTCTGCTCCGCTCCTCTGCTCCTCTGGCAATCTCGAACTTTGGCTCTCCTAGTGGTCGAAATACTACTCTTCCTCCGCGACAATCTATAGAAGCATGGTGTTTACTCAGCCAGTCCATTCCGAGTACCATATCATATTCCGGAAGTGGCATAACGAGTAAACTCACGCTCAACTCTCGGCCTTCTAATGACACTCTCCGATTCTTGCAACAATCACGGACTAGGATAATGCCTCCTCCTGTCGTGATCTTGCAAGTCCTATCTAATGGTTCCATTTCTAAATGATGTTTAAGGGCATAAGATACAGATATAAAACTATGGGTAGCGCCAGAATCATATAATGCAAGTGCTGGAATAGAATCGAGTAAAACTGAACTTGAAATCACGTCTCCAGCTGGCTCGGCCTCCTCAGTGGTCATGGCGTAAGCTCATCCTTGTGGTGCTCCTCTTTGTTGTTGCTGCTGCTGAGCAAACCTCTCCTGCTATGATGGAAGTGGAGGTCCTCTCTGCTGGCCTCCTAGTACAATAAGTGCTCTGGCTGGTCCTCTCTGAGCTGCTCCTCCTCCTTGGCGAGTCTGAATAGCTGGGCAGTCCCTCAGCTGATGTGCTGCTGATCCACACGATAAGCAAGTGCCTAATCTTTTTCTGCAGATGTCTCTTGTATGTCCCATCTTTCCGTAATACGAACATGGGGTAGCGAGTTGATTACGCCTCTGTGGTTGCTGTTGTTGAGCATGTCCTCGAACTGGTGCCTGTTGCTGGTGTTGCTGCTGGTACGGCCTATGTTGTTGTTGTTGTTGTTGTTGAAAGTGTGGGCGCTTGGCTGGTCCTGTGTTACCTCCTGTTGCTCCAGACGTATCGCGTCCTCTCTTGGGCCTAAGGTCCAAGTCGTCTTCGACAATCTGGGCATCCATCAGAATACCCTCAAATGTAGCAGTACGTCGTCCCGAAGTACGAGACTTGATCTCCCTATTCAATCCTTTTCTGAATTTTTGAGCTCTGTCTCTTGGGTCTCGAATCATCGATGGCGCAAATAGACTCAATCGGCAAAACTCTGTAGCATACTCGTCGACTGACATGCCTCCTTGGACTAAGTCATGAAACTGACTTTCTAAAGCTCCCAAGGCTACGTCAGGAAAGAATTTCTCTTTGAAGAGTTCTTTAAAGTTCTCCCAAGTAAGTCCTTCAGCGGTGAGTCTCGGCTCTGTACGATACCACGTCAGTGCGATATCAAACATCTGGCTGCCAGCGGCCTCTATCTGAAGAATCTCTGGAATCTGTGATAAGTGAAGATTCCTTTCTATATCTTCTAACCATTTGTCAGCATATAGTATTCCTTCTGTGCCTTTGAACTCTCGAGGCATCATCCTCTTAAAGTCCACTATGGTACCGGGCCTCTGTTGTTGCTGACCTTGATGTTGCGGTTGTCGTGCTACTCTCTCCACAGCCTGGAGAGTCATCTGATTAGCATTCTCCATGCTCTCTCTCATCAGTTTGGTCTGCGCCTGGTGTACTTCTGCTTGCATTTTCTGAGCCTCAGCTTGAACACGTTGAGCTTCTGCGGTTACTCTCTGGGCCTCTAGCATGCCCTGCATCAATATGAACATCTGTGCCCTGTCAGCGGGAACTCCTCCGGAAATTGGTGTCGGTAGTGGTGGAAGGTCGTCTGTCATAGTTGGGGCAATCCTCTGTATAGGTGGAGGAGGAATCCCGTAAATTGCAGACACTCCTACACGAACAGGAGATGTAGGAGAATCTCCAGGTATCTGTTCGTCAGGTTGAGGGGTGGCAGTCCTCTCTGAATTGGCTGCTCCCATTCTCATGGATCTAGTATTCGGCGACATCCTGAATACGGATCAAAGAATCAATTAAGGTGATAGATGTGATATTATCAAGGAAGGACACTAAAGTGCTAAGGAAGCAATTCATTAGAATAGCAATAAGAAGTTCAGAATTTCCTAGTGTGATTGAGCATACTCTCATCCTAGATCCTATTCCTATATCGTAGCACAGGCTCATAGCAATACAACTAAGTTGTCGCACTACCACGATATCGCATAACTTATAAAAACCAGACCTGCATGGGCCACCACTAAAAATGTGTCATGACCCGCACCCAGTATAGGGGCACGAGAGCGTGGGTACGTCCAGCCTACGCCGCAGCATCGGCGGTAGAACGCTGTCTAGGTCACAGTAATACTAGATAACTAAACACCTGTCAATAATATACATCTCCATAATCTCACAATATAACTCAATCACCACAACTATAAGGCACGATAAAAGATAAAAGGAAATGACATAGTTAAACACCATGTCTCAAACATAAAGATACTCACAGTCTAGCTGTCCAACACAAGTCTCCAATTAAACTTAACATAGGACTAAACATAAACTGAAATATCCTCCATAAGTCTCAAGCATAAATAAATACTATCTAAATAGCTGTAGGCAAAGTCTCATCTAGAAGCATAGTCTCCTCTAGGATCTCTGGTACATAGTCTGCTTCTATACCTGGTCCATAATGCGTAGTACAAAAATCCTCAAGGTTATCTGGAAAAAATATCCAGTCAGGATTGGAACGAAAATACACCTCTAACAGCAGTTCCACATATATTGACAAAAACTATAACACAGTGTAAAGAAATACAAGACAGATATGAAATAACTGGAAATAAGAAATACTGGAATAAAGAATGCTGGAATAAAGTACTGGAACATCATCATCAATAGCATCTGACATGGAATAGAACTACAAGTGTACGCAAGTACAAAGAACTGGTATGTAAGTGTATGTAAGAACAACAACTAGAACATATGAAAATACAAGATCAATCTATCAAGATACATGTCAAGAATCATCTAACTAAGTGTGTGAAATATCAGTATATCATGTGATCGGCTTGGGTTATATGACTCATTACATGGATTAGCGATCATCCCCAACAGGTCAGGCTAACCAGAATGTAACAGCAATGAGGCATGTAAGGGTAAGGCTGCACCGACGTGAAATATGGGTGAGCTAATGCTGCATGTAAGGGGTATGATCACATAAGCTACTAATACTTCCCCGTTTTCCCTGCTAGCACGATGGATTCCCATCACGACTCCTAGTGACAGGTCTCAATGATGCCAACTCGTGTAAAGAATAGTGTCAGAGTCATGTACGCTATACAACAAGAATTATAGAGATAATCAACATAATGTAAACTGTCAGAGAATGTACTCGCCTGTGGTCCTTAGCTGGCAATACCAAAGTCCGGGTTCCAAGGTACCGTCTGAGTGATCCAATAGTCCTATAGAAATATCATAAACACAATACTGCATCAGGCATCACACTAATACACGATCAACAGAATGATCAAGGATTATACTAGGGGTCGCGTTTGTAATTGCTGTGCATAACAGACAGTCAATGGTACGGCCTTGCCAGTACGTCAGTGTACATATGGCAGTTTACTATCATGCTATATGGTCACAGGTAGATGTGGCTAAGGGGTATCCGTGATCACAATCAAGACATCTCGGACATGTGATACATAGGACTTAATATGAACTAATCTCTCATCGTACTAATTAATTACATTTATAATAGATATGTATAAGTGTATTAACCTAATTGAGCATTATACGGTTCGTAGGCATATATTAACCTATATTAATTATGATTATAATACACGTATTGATATACTAGGGAATACCTACACATTACTTATACGCAAGTATATAGATATTAGTTGGAAACATTATATATATACACCAATATACCAATACGTATGCAAATACGTATATATATACGTCCTAGTTACTTGTATATCATCGCAGGAAATGATGGAAACGTGGACAGGAGCTAACCTGCGCTCGGCACGATGACGATTATGAGGCAATGGTCACGAACAGGGAAGGCTGGTCGATGTGCAGGGTCGGTCGTCGAACTCCGGTCGGCAGCGTCGGTCTCCGCGGAACTTCTCGGTCGGCAGCATCGGTCTCCGCGGGAACTTCTCGGTCTGCAGCATCGGTCTCCGCGGGAACTTCTCGATCGGCAGCGTGCAGCGCTCGGGGCTCGGGGCTCGACATTCAGCGCTCGGGGCTCGGTGTTCAGCGCTCGACGCTCGGCGTTCAGCGCTCGACGCTCGCCGTTCAGCGCTCGGCGCTCGGGGGCAGCGGGTGTCCGGCGCTCGGGGGCAGCGGGTGTCCGGCGCTCGGGGGTGTCCGATGAGGAACAGCAAGGTCGGGGGGGGTTTGAGATGGTCGGCTGGGGTGTATTAGGTTTTGGTTGAAAATAATAAGGAAGCTATACTTATGTATATAAATGATCATAGTAGACTTTGGGTTGACCTAGAATTAGGTCTGGTCAAGTCCTTCCTGGAATTGGGCTTCTCATGGGTATTACAATGGTTGAAATTTTAATAAAGAAATTGCTAAGATGCATTGGTTCGATGGTCTGAGGCCATGGTTCAGGAATTTTGATGTCGTATTACACACTCCCAAGAATTTATGGAATTTACACCTAAAGGAGAATTTGGGTTTATATACGTATCGTTCAACGGAAAGGATACCGCAATGTACTCTTGCACCAAGGTGTCTAAACAATGAAAGGTTGTACAAGTTCGACTTATGAATCAATTTAATAGAAGTGAATGCACGTGGGGGTTAAAAATTCAAAACGACGGTGAGGTACAACAAATTAAAATCACCAAAAATTGAGAATAATCAATTATCATGCAATCATTTACTCATTAATTACGAAAAGACGAAAATACCCCTAATCCAAAAAGTGGGAGTGACAGCCGGCTATGCCCTCTCTTCAAGGCACTATGAAATGTCTATAATACCCCTTGGGTCATGTCATAAAGAAATTAATTAAGGGAGAAAGGTTCTACTCCTAATGGTTTAACTAATTAATCATCCTCCTAATGAATGGGCTTACTATTGGACTCAATTCTAACTAGAATTAAATGTTGGTCCATGGATCTAATCTAAACTAGTTAGGTCCACTAACATAAGTCCAAAATAAAATCTAATATCTAACAATAAATAAATAATATAATAAATAAATAAATATTCAATATGCGTAATATTTAATTAATTATAAAATGACCAAAATACCCTTTCTTAGAAAATATGGTATTGACATTAGCCTCCGCCTGGGCCCTCTGGGCCTCCATCATCTCCCAAAATAGCCTAAACATCTATATGGCGTCGACTAGTACTGGGGGTGGTGGAAGCTCATTAGAAACTGTGGGTATCGTCCTCTGAACTGGAGGTGGAGCATCCCCAAAAGCTTCTGCAAAAATCTCCACCTGGACCGGTGAGGCAACCCTCTCAGCGAAAAAGCGAAACAATAGTTGTTGTCTCTCTCTGAGGTGATGAAGTAACTGACCTCGCTGAAACTTCTCCAGAGCGCTGTGATCGGGTCTTCGACGGTATCCTGAAGATAGCTTTAAAACAAAGAAATTAATATTACGCAAGATACGATATCATCAAGAAAGGACAATAATATTTCAAAGAAAGTAATCTTTCCGAATAATAAAGGTAATAAACTCAATAGATTGGAAATATTCCTAGTTGTGATTGATTATCCTTTCATCCTATATTCCCAGTCCTATATCCTATAGCAGGCTTGTAGCAATACTCCAAGTCTGAGTACTACTACCTTGACCTGCATGGGCTACCACAAAAATATGTCACGACCCACACCTGGTGTAGGGGTACGAGTACGTGGGTACGTCCAGCCTACGTCGCAGCATCGGCGGTAGAACGATGTCTAGGTCAATAATTATATTGAAATATCTCATAAAATATATATAATATACCTGTCAAGATATCTCAACTCCCAAATGGAGTACAATATGATAATATGATAAAAAAATATCATAGAATATACTCGTATGTGGTCCTGAGCAAATGGTATAAATCGATGTCCGAGCTGGTGTCACACCTACCTATATATGAATGGCATGTCAGTGGGTGTAAAGAAGTGATAAATAAGCTAAAATACTCTAAATATGCTTTTCTAGGTCAAGACTAGATCACACTAGTTAAACTAGGTGTTTACCTTCATTCTAGGTCAAATTTTAGTTTCTAGGTTGATCATAAGGGTAAACTAGTTGTTATTAAGTCATACCTAAATTTTCTACGTCAATATCTTGAGGTATTAGGTAATCTAGCTAATATACTAAGTAACATGTATATAAGCTTATATATATACTAGTTATACCATTATCTGATATTAACTTAGTGTATACTTAATACTTTACCAAACCTTAACATATACCTATTTGCTTAGTTATATAAAACTATAGTACTATACTTCTTAACTTTAATTGTCACACTAGTGTATCTTGACTGATATTATTAGAGTCTTCCTAATAACTAGTACCTATAACTGTCAAGCCTATTCAAAGATGCACCACTCACTCACATACTTGCTACACAAACATACATACTATTTGAATCACCAAGGCACTAAATCACACACACTCTATCTCTACTATGTACCCAAGTAAACTGATGCCAGTGCTCCATGAACTGGAACCACCCCTGAGCTGATACTCTATCCCCTTGACTGACACACTTGCTCACCCCTCACCCTTGCCTCCAATCACCAACCTACTAGGTACTCCTCATGCTCCCAGGTCTGGAGCAGACCCTGCCCTACTACTGAAACAGTGTAACTAGTCTACTGTCATGCCCATTACTTGAGTCTACTGATACAAATGTATCAGTAGCTTACAACTAATCTTAGTATCAGGGTTCACTCTCCATGCTCCACTATTTGTAGTGCCCTAAACCAACTTATGTGATGCACGATTGAGTGCACAGCATGCACTGTTAGTGCTATATGCTTTTAAAGCACGACCCCCCCATGTCTGATACCACTTACCCAATTCCTATATCACCAGGTAATCGAGTTCCCCCCTCCCACAAAACCATTTACTAGTTGTTATTGCTTGCAAATAAAGCTACTTTTGCTGTATCAGTTATAACCCAAGCCATACTATGGCACCAGTGCACATACACAATGTCCATACACTGACCCAAATACTTCTCACATACAGTCACTTACCCAACACTGATACACCACATGACCACTCTCAAGTATCAGAACTGACACCATCATCACACCAACCTTATAACCTGATCCCCCCTTCAGGTAACTGCTGCTGCTCTATGAACTAGATATTGCTGCCAATATCACAGCTGCTGCTTCTTCTAATATAACTTAAGGTTGCTGCTACTACTCTTGCTATAACTGCTACTGCTCTTGATATAACTTTCCAACCTGAGCACAATCAAACCATATCATGCATTTAACTATATATATATATATATATATATATATATATATATATATATATATATATATATATATATATATAATGACACACATATATATGGTTCATATATATAACTAGATCTATATTTAGTATATATACTAGCTAGCCAATTCAACAAACACATATAGTGCATCATTAGGATTCTTATGATACGCACCCAAACTAAGTATAAAAATCCTAACTCTTCATAATTAACATCCACACATATCAACTACACATATATATAACTAATGCAACTAGTTACAATAGGAATTTGAAGAGTAATAACACAAATCACCCAAAATAAATTATGTATCATACCGTATCACAAAATAGCATGATACGCTCTACTCGTGTCCAATTCTAGACACGTATCTAGTCACATATCATCAATCTAAGTCTAATTAGATCTAATTAGTCTCATAAGATATACTTGATGCATCAATCTCAGAATTTCCCTAAAATGAGCATAAATTATCATGTAGAAATCAAAATAGAGATCCTATGAACCTAGTTTCTATGGGTAGTCCTAAGCCAAAAAAGGTTTCCTAATGGTTAAATACATGAAATATAGTCTAGATTATAGGAGAAAATTATAATTTACCTATTAGGAGATGGATTTCCAATAAAAAATCCAAATGGACACAAGCTCCTTGTCAATTCCTCCTTCTTCAAGTACTTCTTGCAATCCAAGCTCCAATACTACTTAGCGATATAATTGGAAGGGAATGAGGATAAATTAGGATAAATTTGGTGGAGGGATGAGTTAATTTAGGGAATAACACAATTGGGGATCTCTAATGAAATGAATTAATGAGAGAAGAGAGAGAGAGAGAGAGAGAGAGAGAGAGAGAGAGAGAGAGAGAGCTCCCTCTTGTGGCCGACCCCCTTTTCACCCTCTCCAAGCAATATGTAATGAATAATATACCCCCCACTAATTAGTTATGATGTTTAATTAGGGAGGTCTATATTAGAAAGCTTGTAATTCTACATGAACTAATCTAATCTCCTTAATTAATTAAAGGAAAAGAGTCTAATGGGCCTAACCCAATGTTGGGCTCAATGTGTCATGACAAGTTCTAATGGGTCCACTAATAACAAGTCCAAATAAATAGGCTAGCCTACTAACTAATAAATAAATAGCATAACACCAAATAAATAATTAGTAGCACAATATATAAAAATTTAATCACTAAATATAGAATATGTTAAATGATAAAAATATTCCCATATAGAAATGTGGTAGTGACATGATGAGCCAAGCTATTACAACTCAAACAACTTCTATCGAGATCGCACTTTGGCACTTAGAGAGCTGATGAGTTGATCTTGGGGATAGAAAAGTTTAAGTTTAGGCTCAGGATATTGCACATACTAGGATAAAATGATGAAAGATTTGATGATATAAAATATGGGAATTTTAATCCTATTTATAGGTTATGAGCAAACAGAATTTGGCCAGAATTCGGGTATGTTTTAATTCAAATTTTCGATATTAGGCTATGAAATCAGGGGTGTGATAACTAAGTTGATTTCATACTATAAAGGTGACCGAGTTCGGTCTGAGTTTGGCATGAATTTGTTTCGAGTTCGGTTGCCTATTCAGGTAAGGTTTGAGTATAAATTTGGACTAGTTTGGTGAATAGGTTTGATAGTTTATTTGAGTGGACTGGGTAATCTTTCTGAGATAGGTATTTGTGAGTGGTCAGGTACTTCAAATTTCCAGTGCGACTCGACTTACATTCATCTTAGACTCAATAAATAAAGATTATATTTGCTAAAATCATATAAGATTTAGACACATGAGATCCAGAAGCTGGTGCAGATGTCTGTCTTTAGCAGTGATACAGTTTGATCTCAGTCACTTTTTTTTGCATCTAGTATATGCTTCTTTGTATTTAGTTCTAATATTTTATCAATTATCAGAATCAGGTTGACCGTGACCACTTTGTGTCAACATCGCCATGGTTTAAGGTATGTTATGCCTTCATCAACTCCTGAAGGTTCCAAAGAGGAAGGCAAACTGCATTCTCATTCTTCATAATCCTCCTCTTGGGAATCCGATACCATCATCGAAGAATATTCAAGAAGTCGCTATCCTTCAACATGGCATTCGCTCACCCGAAAGAAGACGATAGGGGCCCACTTGAACCCTTCGAGGTCGAGCCATGGGCCCAACTCCTTAACACACAGTGGGAGCTACGGTTAGAGCAACGAGAACCTTCCACTGAGGATGAAGTCATACAAGTCAATCTAGGTAATAAATTCATCCATAAACCTATCTTCATCAGCAAAAGTCAGTCCAGTGAGGATCATGAATCCCTACTGCAACTCGTAAGGGAGTATATCGATTCTTTGCTTAAAGCTATGAAGGCATCCCGGATTGGATTCCTATATCGCAGTCCACAAACTCAACATCTTGCCAAATGCTAAGCCATCAAGCAATAGCAGTGGCGGTTCCGTCCGGACATCATGAAGGCTTTAGAGTCTGAAGTAAATAAACTGATAGCCAGTGGATTCATTTACGACAAACAACATCCAGATTGTGTAGCCAGCATTGTGCCCATCATCAAAAAGAATAAAAAGATTCGGATCTGTATTGACTTCTGTGATCTAAATATGGCATGTCCGAAGGATAATTTTTTCCTCTCGGTCACGGACATCATGATCAATAACAATTGTGGCTTCGAGGTTATGTCCTTCATGGACGAATTTTTGTGCTATAACCAAATCAAGATATTTCCAGACGACGAGAAGCATGCATCATCCTTCGGGCATTCATATAGACCCCGAGAAGACCCAGAGAAGACCAAAGCAATCCTAGAAATTCATCCGTTGAAGAATCTCATAGAGCTCCACAGTCTTCAAGGGAGATTGGCATACATCAGGAGGTTTATATCAAACCTTTTTGGTCATTGTCAGCCGTTCACTTAGCTCATGAAGAAGAGAGTCTCCTTCGTCTTGACTGAAGAATGCCAGTAAGCATTCGACGATATCAGAAAGTATCTTACAAGTCCCCCAGTCTTGGTGGGCTCCGTTGTGAGAAGACCCTTCTTGCTATACATGCGTGTGATAGATCACTCCATCGGTGCCCTACGAGCCCAAAAGAGTGATGCAGAGCAGACCATCTACAATCTCAGCAGAATGATGGTCGGTACGGAGCACAGATACAATCCTGTTGAAAAAGAGTATCTAGCTATGGTCTTTGCCATTTAGAAAATCTGATATTATGCGTCAGGGTAAACCATTCATTTAGTTTCATAAATTAACCCTCTTAGGGTTCTCATGACCAAACCCCAGGGCACTCAATTCCTGTCTAGCTATGTGGGTCATACTGTTGTCACTATACGACATGGTATGTCCCAAAAAAGGCCGTCAAAGGCCAGGCATTGGCAGATATCTTGGCAGCCCACCAGGTTCTAAAAACCTCGAAGCATTACGAAGAGATCCCAAAAGAAGTAGCTGACTCCAACATGACGAGCGCAGAGGCCGTTTGGCGAATGTTCTTTCGACAATACTTAAAGAACAGGGCCCAAAGACGATATCATCGCTGGAGTTGAAGTAGTATTAATCTCCTCAGACGACCTGGTCATCAATCGTGCCTACTCTTTTACAGAGTCATACTCCAACAATATGGTAGAGTACAACGCCCTCATTATTGGACTCCAACTCGCTAAGCAAGTAGGAGTATACTACTTAGAGGCCTACGACGACTTCAAGCTAATAGTCAGTCAGGTCCTAGGCGAGTACGAAGTCCGCCATGAGAATTTACTCCCTTACCACCAAGACATACTTGGTATAATATCTACCTTCGATGGGTTCTTCATAGAGCATGTACTCCAACTGCAAAACATCGAGGTTGACGCCCAGGCTGGTCTCGCTGCTTCTTTAGCTGTCCTAGTCAGCACTTATCAGTTAATCACCGTGGTCGGCCAGGAATTAGTCTGCCTAAAAAATAATCTCTGTATGTGTCTAAGCTACTCAACGGAGGTGAACACCAGTATCCAAGACTGGTGACTCACATTCAGAGACTACGTGGTCTATAGATTTCTGTCTGAGGACCCGAAGGCAGCTACTTCTATCAGGAGACGTTTCCTCCGGTTCTATTATGATGCAATTACTAAAATAATATATCGACATTCCTTTGATGGGCTTCTACTATGATGCTTATCGAATGCAAAGGCGAAGCAAGCACTCTGTGAAGCTCACGATGGTGTTTGTGGCGCACATCAACCTGGTCTGAAGCTACATGACCTTCTTCGTATGATGGGTTAATATTGGCCAATAATGGTAGCAGATGCCATTGACTATGCAATAAAGTGCCAAACTTGCCAAATTTACACAGACTTCATCTACTATCCCTCAGAATTCTTGTACCCTATGGTAGCATCTTGGTCGTTTGAAGCAAAGAAAATAAACATTATTGGATCGATTAGTCCACATTCGTCTAAGGGGCATCGGTTTATCCTGGCTATTACAGATTACTTCTCCAAATGGACGAAAGCTATACCACTTGCTGAAATAAAGACTTCAAACATGATCAGCTTTGTCAAGCATCACGTTATATATCACTTCATCTTGCCACGGAGGATCATCCACGACAATGGTCCGTAGTTTGCAAGTCACACTTTTCTGCCGATTTTGTGACAAGAACCGAATCCAAAATGTAGCCTCGAATGCCTACAACCTAGTAGTGAATGGTCTGGCATAAGCATTCAACAAGACCATTACAAATATACTTAAGAAGTTCATGGCATCTAATAAGCGCGACTGAAATAAGAAGTTGGACGAATGTCTCTGAGCCTATCGTACAATGGTCTGAACACTAATTGGCAGTACGTCATTCACTCTAGTATACGAAATCGAGATCATGCTCTCTCTTATGATCCAAATTCCCTCACTCCAGGTGGCTCTCTCCAGCCAGTTAACCGCTGACGACAACTACTACCGACAACTACAAGGGTTAGAAGCACTCGACGAGAAGCGTCTCCTAGATCAACAGCGCATTGAGCTGTTATCACAACCCATACCCGGTGTAAGGGTACGAGTACGTGGGTACATCCAGACTACGTCGGAGCATCGACGGTAGAACGCTGTCTAGGTCAACAATACTATCTAAATATCTCATTATATATATATATATATATATATATATATATATATATATATATATATATATATATATAATATACTTGTCAAGATATCTCAACTGCAAATGGAGGATAATATGATAATCAATACTCACTCACAATAAAACTAGAGGAAGATGTAGCACGATATGGAATAGAAGAAATAAATCATAGTCATAAATATAATCGAACCAAATCTAATAGTCTATCCACAACACAATAGTCTCCAATATAATATATATGCCAAAATGTCTAACTAGAAAGATATCTGGTACAATAATCTAACTATCTGCAACTAGATGATCATCTCCCTAAACCCGTATCGGCTCCACCTAAGCCACCATCTCCAACTCGACATCCACTACTTCCTAAGGTTCATAGATTATAAGGTACCAATTATCTAAATTATCTGAAAAATATATCCAATCAGGACTGGAGCGAAGCACACCTCTAACAATATTTTCAAATAAATGATAAAGACTATGAAACAATAAATAGTAAGAAATACAGAATATGAAATAAAGAAGAGAACAGAGATAGGAAATAATAAATATAAATACAAAATATAAATGAGCAGGTAATGAATATCATACACGGGAAAACATGAATAAGAAACTATACTAAGTGTGTGATGTCACTATCCAATTCTAGAAAATAGGATTTTTCTTTTTATTTTAATTTGGATTAATTGTGTATTGATCATAAATAATTGTATTTATGTCACTACCATATTTTCTAGGAAAGGATATTTTAGTAATTTCATATTTAATTAAATATTGTGCATGATAAATAATTATTTGTTGTATTATTTAATTATTGTTAGATGTTAGTTATTTAATTTGGACTTGCGTTAGTGGACCTAACTAGTTAGTTTAGACCCATGCACCAACATGAATTAATTGATAGAATTTAGCCCATTTAGAAAGCCCATTGTTAAGAAGATGGATTGAATTAATTAAACCATTAGAGTAGAAGCTTCCTTCCTTAATTATTTCTTCATGAGAGGCCCCAAGGGATATATTGGATATTACATGATAGCTTGAGGAAGGGAAAAGGGGGCCGGCCTATTTAGAGGGGGGATTATTTCTTTCTCCTCTTTTTATTTTAAAACTAGATCTAGAATTTCCTTCAACCAAATTCCTTCATTTTCCACTTCATTTTTCTACCAAATTTCATTCCAATTCCTTCCCAAATCATCATTGGAGGCTAGTAGAGTAAGGATCTAGAAGGAAGAAGCAAGGATATATAAAGAGGAGCAAGGATCTACAAGTTGGAGTCAATTTTATCTCATTTAGAGGTTGCGTTGGGAATCCATCTCCCAATAGGTACAATTCAGTTTTTCCCATTAATTTAGGTTCTAAATATGAGATTAACTATGAAAAATTAACCCATATGCATAAGCTACCTATTGAATTTGGTTTTGTGTTCATAGGAGGCCTATTGAGAAAGTTATGGTACTTTTTGTGTCAATTTTGGGGAAATTTTGAGATTGACAATGGTTGTGTGTGTCAATTGATCCTATAGATCAATTTGGCATGTGCTTGTGTGTTTGGGGCTAGTGTCGTATCCACAATTGGGTACGTATAGGTTGTATCCCAACAATTTGGTGATACGTGTTGATTTGGGAGTTTTTTTCTCCGATACGGGACTTTATACATATCATATTTTGACACGGACACGTAGATCTATATTTGACTCTTCGTATTATTCATAAATAATATATATGATTTGTTCATATTTTTCGATGTACCTTTGGATTTGTGGTGGACTCATGTCACATGCGTATCCTAGATCTAATAGGATATGGTGTGATATTCTTTATATGTTTGTGCAAATTATATGTAGATCTATTTCTTGTATTCTTAAATCATGGAGTATGTAATTGTACATATACATATAGATATTTATATATAGATTATGGTATATATAATTATGATTCTTGTGTCTTAGATCTATGTATTATGTATGTACTATATGTGTATATATTATGTGGCTATTCTTCTACATGTATATATATATATATATATATATATATATATATATGTTGTTACTACATATATGTATGTTATTATTATATGTGTTTAGTATATATTCTATATAGTTGTAACTATGTATATATATGACACTATATTATAACTATGAACTATTGTGTTAGAATATATATATTGTAGCATGTATATATATATATATATATACATATATATATATATATATATATATATATATATGTATATATATATATATCTATATATATGTATATATATATATCTATATATATGTATATATATTATAACTATGAACTATTGTGTTAGAATATATATATTGTAGCATGTATATATATATATATATACATATATATATATGTATATATATATATCTATATATATGTATATATATATGTATATATATATATATATATATATATATATATATATATATATATATATATATATATATATATATATATATATATATATATATATATATATATATATATATATATATATTATATATATATATATATATATATATATATATATATATATATATATATTTAAATGGTTATTTATATTTATATTTATATATGGATGTTATATGATTATATATACATATACATATATGTATAGTTATCTATATATATTAATATGTATGTGTGTGCATGTTACTATATCGTAGTTATGTACATAATACTAGGGAGGGTGTATGTATAGTTTTTATTGGTAATTATATATATATATATATATATATATATATATATATATATATATATATATAATTATCTATATATATTAATATGTATGTATTATATATATATATATATATATATATATATATATATATATATATATATATATATATATGTATTATATACATATACATATATGTATAGTTATCTATATATATTAATATGTATGTGTGTGCATGTTACTATATCGTAGTTATGTACATAATACTAGGGAGGGTGTATGTATAGTTTTTATTGGTAATTATATATATATATATATATATATATATATATATATATATATATATATATATATATATATATATATATATACTTTGGCGACATCAGCTAATGGTGACAGCCGCCGTCACCAAAGCAGCAGCAGCAGCCACTGTAGCAGCAATAACAGCAATGGTGACAACAGCCGCAGCTGTCACCAAAACAGCAGCAGCAGCGGGAACACTAGCAGCAGCGGCGACAGCAGTTTGGCGACGGTTGCAAATCATCACCAAAGCAGCAGCAGCAGCAGTGGGAACAGTCAGCAGCAGCAGCGACAACAGATTTAGTAACGGTCAGAACCGTCGCCAAGGGGCAGCGTATCAGAGTATCAGGATTTCAGCACTATTTTTAGTGACAGTTGGCAGATTATATATATACTTATATACTTATAAATAGATATCTATATATATATATTGGTATTTAATATAGATGTAAATGTATTCTTAAATTGCTAATTTCATTATAGTATATGTATAATATTTAGTATATATATTATATATATATACGGGTAGTTAATATAACAAGGTATTGGGTATTACCTTGAGAAAACCAAGATAATTGGGGATACCAAGATATTGGGTTTGGGTATCAAGTTTATGAATTATTGTTAAGATACTAAGTTGGTTCAAAACCACGGTACCTATTTAATATTGTAATTGTGATTCTATATTATTAATAATTGTTTGATATATATATATATATATATATTGATGTTTTACCTTGGATCTTGGATTCACGTATCCGGAGATACGGTATCCTAATATTTAAGATATGGTTTTTATGGCTTAGACTTTAGTATCTTGAACCCAATATCCTTGTGTTAGACTTGTGCAATCTAGTAATAGGTAGTTGACCATAGTTTGACTATAGTTGACCATAGTTGACTTAGAATTGACTTGTTGACCTAGAAATTGACTAGTTTAACTTATTTTCTTTCCGGAACCTTGTATTAATATTGTATTCCATATCTAGGTCTTCGAGGCACCGTATCAGACATCTGTGAGACTATTCTTTGGACTTCAGGCGAGTACATTCTCTGATAGTTTCTCATTTATGGTATCCTCTATGTTTATTGTATCTAGTGTAGATATCCTTGTTCTCTTGACACGATGGTTACACGGATTGGTATATTCGGATCTCGTCATGAGATATTATTCCTTGGTATATGGTGTATCTTGTGCAAGCCTTGTTTTATTGATTATCTTGTACATGTACAGACACTGATTCTCGGGAAGACTAGCTATCTTCTTGGGGAATCTCGTGCCATAGCGTACTATGGTTGGATCTATTATACCAGTCGAGGGTAAAAAGTATTTTAGTGTAGATATGTGATCATACCCTCCTTGTATCAAGTCTTGTATTGAATAGTGTTAATCATACACCGCACATATGATTAGCCAGGCCATATATCTTGTATCAAATTTCCAAGCCGATCACATGTTAAAGCTAGTACTCACACACTTAGACATTAGTATTCTTGTTCATTGATATATTGCTCATTATTGTATTTATTCCAGTATTTCCTTATTGTATATATATCTCTCGTATCTATTGTGCATCTTTTATATTCATATCAATTTACTATTACATAGTTTTTATCATTGATTATAACTGCTGTTAGAGATGTACTCTGCTCATTTCCTGACTGGATATATTTTTTCTAGATGACACTAAGGACTGGTACCCTACACATTATGGACCTTAGGATGTTGTGGGTCTAGAGTCTGAGACCCTGATTCAGGAGGGACTTATCCCAACTGAAACAGATGACCCGAGTTTAGTAGCTTCTTAGTATTCTTTGTACTGTATTTGTCTCCAGCATATTTTGTTATTTCTTTCAGACTCATTGATGTATTATTTTAGACTCATGAGTTGTATTGTGACTTTTCTATTCTTTTATCTGATTCGTGCTCATTTCTATCTTAGATCTATGATTGAGTATATTATCATTGTTAGTGGTTTATTATATTATTAGATAGATTACCCAGACAGCATTCTTCCGCCGATTCTGCAGCGTAGGTTGGGCGTTGTTTCCGACTTGTACCCTTACACCGGGTACGGGTCATGACAAGTTTTTAGTGGTGGCCCATGCAGGTCTAGCTTCGCAAGTTATGCGATGTCGTGATAGTGCGACAATTTAGTTGTACTACTGTGAGCCTGCGATAGGATATAGGATATAGGCTGAGGTACTCAATCACACCTAGGAAAATTCTTTTGATTCAACTATTCTCCTTTGATATTGATACTTAATCTCTTAAACTATCATTTATTTGAGTGTCTTACATCTTATGCCATATTGATTCTTTCTTTCGCTTTATCTCATGATGCCGCCTAAGACTAGATCGCAGTAGGGGAGAGCAACTTTTGAGAGGTCTGCGACATCCCGAGGGTCTGCACCAGTCACTTCTCTGGTGATTAGAGTGTCAGCTGCTTTCGGAGGTCCACCACCTACTCAGAAGACTGTGCCAGCTGTATCTGAGGGGTTTCCACCTCCACCTCTTGTGCCTGCAGAGGCGACACAAATGTTTATACTATTTTGTGAGATGCTCGAAGCACAGAGGGCTCAGTCAGAGGCACATCAGAGGCAGACTGACGTTCTACGGTAGGGCATCGAGAGTGATCATCAGCTTGCTCATGCCATAGTCGAGAGAGGAGTTCTGGTCCAACAGCAGGATGTTTCTCAGGTTTCTCAGCTTCGGCCAGGCAACATTCAGAACATCAAGAAGCTGTAGCCTAGGGTCTTCAAGGGGACGGAAGGCATCATCTATGCTGATATTGGCTCGAGGACATTGAGCGTCTTATGAGGGTGTCCCATCTTTCTGAGGATCTGAAGGTTGAGGCGGTAGGACTTCAACTGTTCGACGTCGCTCGTACTTGGTTCAGGAATGAGCTGATTCTGGTTGACGTAGGACAATCTTGGAAGGTATTCAAGGACCTCTTCAAGAAAAAGTTCTTCGCCTGGGCAGACAGGCTAGACTTGGGGAGGCAGTTCGAGAGTCTCATTCAGGGGAGCTTGTCTGTGGAGGAGTACGCTGCAGAATTTGGCAGGTTGAACCAATTTGCAGAGTATTTGGTGAGAGAGCATGAGGTTCGAGCTATTTGTTTTCGTGAAGGTCAAAACTGGGAAGTGAAGATTCTCATTCTATCTTTTTATGAGACATACTCGGAGATACTTGCGGAGGCACGCAAGGTTGAGCGAAAATTGGGTTTGAAGCCCAAGAGAGACCGTGATTCTTTTCTGGGGGCCAACGGCAATGCAGTATCTACCAAACGTCCTTATTTCCAGTCCAGACCTTTCCAGCAGTCACAACAGAACCAGACTCCAGCTAAGGTGCCTTTTCACCAGGCACCACAGCAGCAGAGACAGTTCCATCAAGCTTTCTGCCACTACTGCAAGAAGCCCGGCCACATCTGGGAAGTTTACAGGAGGAGGTTGGGAGTTTGTTTGTATTATGGTACTGAAGGGCATCAGCTGAGGGAGTGTCCTTCCAATCCTCGTCGTGCAATTCAAGGAGCAGCTTCAGCTCCGAGGGCACAGACGAGACCACTTGCAGTACAGCCGAGGGGACCACTTCCGACACAGCAGCAGCGTTATGTCCAGCATCAATAGCAGGAAGGTGCACGTTAGGGACGAGCATTTGCTATGACCATCGAGGAGGATAAACCCACCGGAGATATCATCGTAGGTTCTATTCTTCTTAATTCTATTCCAGCTTTAGCTTTGTTTGATAGTGGTGCTTCCCATAGTTTTGTATATGTTTCTTTTGCTCTGAAGCATGGTTTGGTAGCTGAGTCTTTGCTTAGGACTGACCAGGGGAGGCATTATCCTGGTTAATGATATTTGTAAGGATCGAAGAGTTACTCTGGGAGGCCGGGAGTTGAGTGTGTGTCTACTTGTAATGCCACTTCCGAGCTATGACATTATACTCGAGATGGATTGGTTGAGTAGGCACCATGCTAGCATAGATTGTAGAGGAGGTAGAGTTTTGTTTGGTCCGCCAGGAGATCCAGAGTTTGAGTTTGCTAGAGGAGCTGCAGAGCAGGAAGAAGGCATTATTTATGGAGCTATGGTGGAAGATAAGGAGTTACCGCATCCGTTGATAGCAGAGTTCTTGGATGTGTTTCCTGAGGAATTGCCAGGTTTACCGTCAGATCGAGATGTTGAATTTTCTATAGACTTGGTACCAGGTGCAGAACCAAATTTGTAACATGTCTATAGAGTAAACAACAGCGAGCTAGCCGAGTTGAAGAAACAGGTGGACGAATTGCAGGATAAAGTGTTTATCAGATCGAGTTCTTCACCGCGGGGAGCCCCGGTATTGTTTGTACCGAAGAAGGATGGATCGGTGCGCATGTGCATTGATTACAGGGCTTTGAATAATCTCACTATCAAGCATAAGTATCCTTTTCTATGGATTGATGATCTGTTCGATCAGTTGAGTGGAGCCAAGGTATTTTCTAAGATAGACTTGAGATCAGGCTACCATCTGGTGAAGGTGAAGCCGGAGGACATACCGAAGACTGCTTTTAGAACTCGGTATGGTCAGTACTAGTTTATGGTGATGTTGTTTGGTTTGACTAATATACTGACGGTATTTATGAACTTGATGAACAAAGTATTCCACCAGTACCTTGACAAGTTTGTGGTGGTGTTCATCGACGACATACTCATATACTCGAAGATAATGGAGGAGCATGAGGAGCATTTGAGGATTATGTTGGATGTGCTGAAGAAGGAGAAGCTATATAAAAAGTTGTCCAAGTGTGAGTTTTTCTTGGACAAGGTGGAATTCTTGGGGCATGTTGTGACTGGTGATGGTATTTCAGTGGATCCGAAGAAGATCGCAGCAGTGGAATCTTGGAAGTCCCCAAGTTCAGTAGCAGAGATCATGAGTTTATTGGGATTGGCAGGCTACTACAGTAAGTTTGTATAAGATTTTTTGAGGATTGCCGAGCCGATGACCAGACTCACCAGGAAGGATGTGGAGTTTGTTTGGACGGAGGATTGTCAGGTTGCTTTTGAGGAGTTGAAGAAGAAGTTGACGTCTGCTCCTATTTTGACGTTGCCATCAGGGTCTGGAGATTTCACTATTTATAGTGATACATCAGGAAAAGTTTTGGATTGTGTTCTTCAGCAGAATGAAAAAGTGATTGCCTATGCATCTAAGCAATTACATCCTCATGAAAATAACTATCCTACCCATAATTTGGAGTTGGCAGTAGTCATCTTTGTTCTGAAGTTGTGAAAACATTATTTATACGGAGAGCGTGTGGAGATCTTCACATACCAGAAAAGCTTAAAGTACATTTTCACGCAGAAGGAGTTGAACATGAGGCAGCGTCGGTGGTTGGAACTGATGAAGGATTTTGATATATCATCCTGGAAAAGCAAATATAGTTGCCGATGATTTGAGTAGGTATCTGGTAGCTATGTTCTTGACGCAGGATCAATATTTGTTGGAGGACTTGGAGAGCTTGGGCATCAAGGTGATAGTTCCTGGTTGTGCAATACAGATGTAGGGATTGCAGATACATTCAGATTTAATGGACAGGATTAAGGCAGCACAGTATGAGGATGTATCTCTGAGGAGTATCAAAGCTCAGTTGAGAGCAGGATTGGAGGATGATTTTACTATTGCTGAGGATGAATCTTTGAGGCATGGAGTTAGATTGTGTGTGCCTAGTGGAGAGCTGCATGAGGAGGTATTACAGGAAGTGCATCGCTCTCAGTATTTTATGCATCCAGGTGCCAACAAGATGTATCGAGATATGCGAGAGAGTGTGTGGTGGTATGGCATAAATAGAAAAGTGGCACAGTTTGTATCTAGATGCTTAGTGTGCCAGCAGGTGAAAGCCGAGAGGCAGAGGCCAGGAGGTTTACTTCAGCCATTACCCATTCCAGAGTGGAAGTGGGAGCACATTACTATGGATTTTGTGTCTGGACTTCTACGATCTCCAGGAGGGAATGACGCAATTTTGGTCATCGTTGATAGGTTGACCAAGTCGGCCCACTTTTTGCCTTTCAAGGTGGGTTTGTCTACGGAGAAGCTGGCAGAGATGTATGTAAGGCAGATCGTTTGGATACATGGATTTCCCGTCGGTATAGTCTCGGATCGGGATAGTCGTTTCACTTCTCATTTCTGGAGGAGTTTGCAGGAGGGTTTGGGCACTCAGCTCAAGTTCAGTACTGTATATCATCCCCAGACAGATGGGCAGTCAGAGAGGACTATTCAGACTCTCGAGGATATGTTGCGCACTTGTATACTAAATTTTGGGGGTTCTTGGGAGGACCATCTCCATTTGGTAGAGTTTGCTTACAACAACAGTTACCAGGCTAGTATAGAGATGTCACCTTTTGAAGCTCTGTACGGTCAAAGGTGTCGTACTCCCTTGTCATGGGACGATATTGGAGAGAGAGTTTTGCTTGGGCCAGAGATGGTTGTGGATGTAGCAGAGAAGGTTCAGTTGATCAGAGACAGACTTAGAGTGGCGCAGGACAGACAGCGACATTGGGCCGATAGCCACATGAGACCTTTGGAGTTCAAGGTATAGTTTAGATTTTGTTTTGTGCTTGTTATTGGTTGTTTGTTACAGATTAAGTTCTTAAGGTGGTATTTTGTTCTAGGTTGGTGGTTTGGTGTTTCTGAGGATTTCTCCGACAAGAGGCACGATTCATTTCGGTGGAGGCGGAAAGCTTAGTCCACGATTCATCGGACCTTTCACTATTCTAGAGAGGGTCGGTGCAGTTGCTTATAGACTAGAGTTGCCACCTGCATTGAAGGGAGTGCACAACGTGTTTCATGTATTGCAGTTGAGATGATACGTGGCAAATCCTAGTCATGTATTGGATCACTCAGAGATAGAGGTGGGCCCTACTCTTAGCTATCCAGAGCAGCCAGTTAAGATTCTGGATCGGAGAAAGAAGGTGCTGAGGAACCAGACTATTTCTTTGGTATGCGTCGCATGGAGGCATCACTCTCCAGGGGAGTCTACCTGGGAGAGAGAGGATAAAATGCGAGAGCGTTATCCATATTTGTTTGTGCCTTGAGGTATGTTATTTTCTAGTTATGTTATGTTCATTGTTATGTTCTTTCATAGTTAGCTATGATTCTTTAGTTCTGTTCTGTTAATTTCTTGGGATAGTTTTCGTTTTTGAATTTTAAGGACAAAATTATTTTAAGGAAGGTAGACTTGTCACTACCATATTTTTTAGGAAAGAATACTTTAGTAATTTCATATTTAATTAAATATTGTGCATAATAAATAATTATTTATTATATTATTTAATTATTTTTAGATATTAGTTATTTAATTTGGACCTAACTAGTTAGTTTAGACCCATGGACCAACATGAATTAATTGATAGAATTTAGCCCATTTAGAAAGCCCATTGTTAAGGAGATGGATTAAATTAATTAAACCATTAGAGTAGAAGCTTCCTTCCTTAATTATTTCTTCATGAGAGGCCCCAAGGGGTATATTGGATATTACATGATAGCTTGAGGAAGGGGAAAGAGGGTCGGCTTATTTAGAGGGGGAGAAATTATTTCTCTCTCCTCTTTTCATTTCAAAACTAGATCTAGAATTTTCCTCAACCAAATTTCTTCATTTTCCACTTTATTTACCTACCAAATTTCATTTCAATTCCTTCTCAAATCACCATTGGAGGATACTAGAGCAAGAATCTAGAAGGAAGAAGCAAGGATCTACAAAGAGGAGCAAGGATCTACAAGTTGGAGCCAATTTTATCTCATTTAGAAGTTGCGTTGGGAATCCATCTCTCAATAGGTATAATTCAGTTTTTTCCCTTAATTTAGGTTTTAAATCTGAGATTTAACCATGGAAAATTAACCCATATGCATAGGCTACCCATAGGATTTGGTTTTGTGTTCATATGAGGCCTATTGAGAAAGTTATGGTGCTTTTTGTGTCAATTTTGGGGGAATTCCGATATTGGCAATGGTTGTGTGTGTCAATTAATCCTATAGATCAATTTGACATGTGCTTGTGTGTTTGGGGCTAGTGTCGTATCCATAATTGGGTACGTGTAGGTCGTATCCCAATAATTTGGTGATACATTTTAATTTGGGGGGTTTTCCCTCCGATACGGGACTTTATACATGTTATATTTTGACACGGACACATAGATCTATATTTGACTCTTCGTATTATTCATAAATAATATATGTGGCTTGTTCGTGTTCTTCGGGGTACCTTTGGATTTGTGGTGGACTCGTGTCCCATGCGTATCCTAGATCTAGTGGATATGGTGTGATATTCTCCATATGTTTGTGCAAATTATATGTAGATCTATTTCTTGTATTCTTAAATCATAGAGTATGTATTTGTACATATATATATAGATTATGGTATATATAATTATGCTTCTTGTGTCTTAGATCTATATATTATGTATGTACTATATGTGTATATATTATGTGGCTATTCTTCTACATGTATATATATATATATATATATATATATATATATATATATATATATATATATATATATATATATATATATATATATATGTTGTTACTACATATATGTATGTTATTATTATATGTGTTTAGTATATATTCTATATAGTTGTAACTATGTATATATATGATACTATACTGTAACTATGTACTATTGTGTTAGAATATATATATATTGTAGCATGTATATATATATGTATATTTAAATGGGTATTTATATATGGATGTTATATGATTATATATACATATACATATACATATATGTATAGTTGTCTATATATATTAATATGTTTGTGTGTGCATGTTACTATATCGTAGTTATGTACATAATACTAGGGAGGATGTACGTATAGTTTTTATTAGTATATATATATATATATATATATATATATATATATATATATATATATATATATATATATATACACTTTGGCGACAGCAGCTAATGGTGACAGCCGTCGTCACCAAAGCAGCAGCAGCAGCAGCCGATGTAGCAATAACAGCAGCAATAGTGACAACAGCCGCAGCTGTCACCAAAACAGCAGCAGCAACGGGAACACTAGCAACAGCGGCGACAACAGTTTGGCGACGGCTGCAAACCATCACCAAAGCAGCAGCAACAGTGGGAACAATCAGCAGCAGCAGCGACAGCAGATTTAGCAACGGTCAGAACCGTCACCAAAGGGACAGCATATCAGAGTATCAGGATTTCAGCACTATTTTTAGTGACAGTTGACAGATTATATATATACTTATATACTTATTGATATATATATATATATATATATATATATATATATATATATATATATATATATATATATATATATATATATTGGTATTTAATATAGATGTAGATGTATTCTTAAATTACTAATTTCATTATAGTATATGTATAATATTTAGTATATGTATTATATATATATACGGGTAGTTAATATAACAAGGTATTGGGTATTACCTTGAGGAAACCAAGGTAATTGGGGATACCAAGATATTGGATTTGGGTATCAAGTTTGTGAATTATTGTTGAGATACCAAGTTTGTTCAAAACCACGATACCTATTTAATATTGTAATTGTGATTCTATATTATTAATAATTGTTTGATATATATATATATATATTGATGTTTTACCTTGGATTCACGTATCCGGAGATACGGTATCCTAATATTTAAGATATGATTTTTATGACTTAGACTTTAGTATCTTGAACCCAATATCCTTGTGTTAGACTTGTGCAATCTAGTAATAGGTAGTTGGCCATAGTTTGACTATAGTTGACCATAGTTGACTTAGAATTGACTTGTTGACCTAGAAATTAACTAGTTTAACTTATTTTCTTTCTAGAACCTTGTATTAATGTTGTATTTCATATCTAGGTCTTCGAGGCACCGTATCAGACATCTGTGAGACTATTCTTTGGACTTCAGGCGAGTACATTCTCTAATAGTTTTTTATTTATGATATCCTCTATGTTCATGGTATCTAGTGTAGATATCCTTGTTCTCTTGACACGATGGTTACACGGATTCGTATATCCAGATCTCTTTATAAGATGTTATTTCTTGATATATGGTGTATCTTGGGCAAGCCTTATTTCATTAATTATCTTGTACATGTACAGACACTGATTCTCGGGAAAATTAGCTATCTTCTTGGAGAATCTTGTGCCATAACGTATCATGGTTGGATCTATTATACCAGTCGATGGTGGAAAGTATTTTAATATAGATATGTGATCATACCCTCCTTGTATCAAGTCTTGCATTAAATAGTGTTAATCATACACCGCACGTATGATTAGCCAGGCCATATATACTGTATCAAGTTCCTAAGCCGATCACATGTTAAAGCTAGTACTCACACACTTAGACATTAGTATTCTTGTTTATTGACATATTGCTCATTATTATATTTATTCCAGTATTTTCTTATTGTATATATATCTCTCATATCTATTGTACATCCTGTATATTCACATTTATTTACTATTACATAGTTTTTATCATTGATTAGAACTGTTGTTAGAGATATACTCTGCTCCTTTTCTGACTGGATATATTTTTCCAGATGACACCGAGGACTGGTACCCTACACATTATGGACCTCAGGATGTTATGGGTCTAGAGTCTAAGACTCTGGTTCAGGAGGGACTTATCCCAACTGAAACAGATGACCCGAGTTTAGTAGCTTCTTAGTATTCTTTGTACTAGATTTGTCTTCAGCATATTTTGTTATTTCTTTCAGACTCATTGATGTATTATTTTAGACTCATGAGTTATATTGTGACTTTTTTATTCTTTTAACTAATTCGTGCTCATTTCCATCTTAGATCTGTGATTGAGTATATTATCATTATTGGTGGTTTATTATATTGTTAGATAGATTACCTAGACAGCGTTCTACCGCCGATTCTGCGGCATCGGCTGGACGTTGTTTCTGACTTGTATCCTTACACCGGGTACGGGTTGTGATAATTTATATTTAATTAGTTGGTTGTATTATTTTTATTGGTTGTTTTAGGGTTTTGGCTAGTCTGGACCCGTGTCAGACCCTAGTGGACCCATGTCAGACCCAACCAACACCCTTGTCAGACTCATTTATTGGTATAGAATAGTTATTTATATTTTATTAGTTAATTAGAGTGTTTTGGATTAGTTAGAATGGTTCAAGGAACCCTAAACCTAAATCCTATTTTAGCATAACTAATTTGGAGGGTATTTTGGACATTGTCTTATATTCACAAACCCTAACCCTATATTTTTTTACCTGGCCGAACCCCCCCCCCCCCCCGCCCATTTTATTCTATTCTTCTTCACTCTTCTCTCCATTCTCTTCTCCTTCCTTCTTCCAATTTTCTCCATTTCAAGTAAGTTCTTCACCCCTCTTCTCTTCCTTCATCTAATTCTTCCATAAATATAAATCCTAACCCTTTATTTTTCCATAACCTAGGTGTGTAGAGCCTAGACTTGGTGTAGAGGCTTGGCTTGGAGGCTTGGAGGCTTGAGAGCAGTGATTTCTAGGGTTTTGGAGACTTTGGTCTTGGAATTCCAACTCCCAAGAGGTAAACCCTAACTTTTCTCTTAGTGGTTGCTCTAATATAGTGTAATTAGTAGTTTAGAACCTTTTTAGACCTTAGGGCTACCCATGGAAGAAAGTTAGAGCTTGTTTGGTTGTGTTTGGAGACTTTGACATTAGGTTTTGTGTCAATTTTGGATGAAATCCGAGATTGGCCCAATTTTGGGTGTTGCCCTAGGTTAGACAGACCTGGGTAGACGTACTTGGGTATCTTGAGGGTAATTACGTATCCCCGTTCGGACAGTGAGGTCGTGTCGCAGAGATTTGGGCGATTTGGGGGTTTTTCGTCGCCGTGGGTTCCACATGCATGTGGAATTTTACCACGGACCTAGAATCGGAGAGTTAGCATTTTTTTTCTAGGTTCTAGATATTGATTAAAACTCGTAGGTAAATTTTGGGTCGATTCCGAGTAGGTTTGGTGTGCGTTTCACAAGGTATCGTAAACCGCACACCAAGTGTTCGTCGAAATGACCAAATGGCTATTTTGACTTGGTTTTTAGGTTTCGGGCTTGTCCGTGGGTTGGTTTAGCTTCAGAGAGTGTGTATTAGAGTTTTGAGTTATATTATATATATATATATATATATATATATATATATATATATATATATATATATATATATATATGTGTGTGTGTGTGTGTGTGTGTGTGTGTGTGTGTGTATGTATATGGGTGGTTGTGTGTGTGTGTTTGAGGGTGTTTGTGTGGTTGTGTGTGTGTTTGAGTATATTTGTGTGTTTGTGTGTGGTTATATATATATATATATATATATATATATATATATATATATATATATATATATATATATATATATATGTGTGTGTGTGTGTGTGTGTGTGTGTGTGTGTGAGAGTGTGTATATATATATATGTATAGATATGTATATATATGAGTATATATATAGGAGTAAGTGTTTATATATATATATATATATATATGTGTGTGTGTGTGTGTGTGTGTGTGTGTGTATATGTATGTGTGTGTGTGCATTTATATATGTACATAGGTGTGTGTGTGTGTGTAGTATCGGAGTGTCAATGTGTGTGTGAGATGAGGAGCAGCAGCAGCAGCAAAATGGGCAGTAGCAGCAGCAGCAGCAAAATGGGCAGCAGCAGTAACAGCAACTAAGGGGCAGCAGCAGCAGCAGCTTGGGGCACTAGCAGCAGTGGCTTATGGCATCAGCAGCAGTAGGATTAGGAGCATCAGCAGCAGTAGCAATAGGAGTATCAGCAACAGAGTTTAGAGAGAGAGAGAGAGAGCTATATATATATATATATATATATATATATATATATATATATATATATATATATATATATATATATATATATATATATATATATATATATAAGTGTGTAGGTATATAGATATATGTATGTATGGATATATATAGATAGATAGATAGATAGATAGATATAGATATATAGATAGATATATACATATGTGTTAGATACATATATATTTACCTAGATAGATAGCTAGAGATATACATATATATAGATAGTTAGCTAGTTAGTTAGTATTAGAGAGGGGTTAGATAGTTATCTTAATACCTTGAGATAACAAGGTATCTCAATACCTTGAGATACTCAAGGTATTGGGTATTGGGGCGAGGTATTGGGCGTTTGCCTAGGAATGAGATTAGAGTTGGGTTTATATATATATATATATATATATATATATATATATATATATATATATGGGTTTACGCGGGGTATGTAGCATAGGTTGAGGTATCGGATACCGAGGGTATCCCGGTATCTCAAGGAGCCGAGTTTGAGGGTTTACTAGCTTAATGAGCTAGTTTTGACCTAGAATTTTAGGGGCACCCTAGTTTAACCTAGAGTTGACCGTAATTGCCCCCTATTGACCGCCAAAGTCAACGTTTGACCTAGTTTTGACCCAAAGTTGACTTTTTAGACCCCCGATCGACTTTTTGACCCAAATTTCACCGGTTTGATCCGTTTGACCTAGAATAACCCTATAAGCTTATTTTTAGTTATTTTATATCTGTTTAACTCTTTAGAACCCCGTTTAACCTTGCTTTTCGCAATAGGTCTTTGCGACGCCAGTCCGGATCTCGATCCTCACCAGTTGCTCAGGACGTCAGGCGAGTACTTACCTCTGATTATTTCCATTTCATGATAGCGTATATATCACCTATTCTAGAACTGTAATACTTGATTCTGACACATTGTTTCATGAGCTGGTACTAGTTGGATTCCGTCATGAGATGTTATCCCCCTTACCGTATTCAGCGGGTACTCTATCACGTGTATTTTATCATGTGCTTCGGGTATTGATTCTCATGTGCTATCATGTGCTTCATGTGCTCTCGCCTTCATGTGCATGAGTTATTTATCATGTACGTAGCGTGTCGTGGTTGGATCCAAGACTATTAGTGGGGGAGGGGAGTAGAAGTTAGTTATGTGATCAAATCCAAATAGTATTCATGTGTATGTCGGTTATGTAACTCACGCATAACAGAGTTATCGTAGATTAAATTATGTGCAACCTAAGCCGATCACATAACGAACTTGTGCTCAAGGTACTTAGCTAGTATTCATATTTTCTCACATGCAGTTACTTCTCTACTACTTGTATTGTTCTCCAGTTTTATATTGCAGTTATTTTATCAGTTCTACCATATATTTATTTTCCTGTGCATCTTGTATTCTTTTCTATTGCTAGTCATATACACCTTACCATATATTTGGAGTTGCTTTAAGAGTTATGTACTTTACTCCAATCCTGACTGGATATTTTTTTCCAGAGGATCCTGAAGATTTTTGCCCGACCTTCTACGGGCCAAGTGTCGACGAGTGTTGCGACCCAAAGATTGAGGAGGAGCCCGTCCCAGCCGAGGAGACACCACTAGCATCCTAGTGTGGCTAGGTGGGTTTCACTGGGTTGCTCCCAATTGGTGTTTTGGATGACTGTACTATTTATTATTTTGCTGCTGTGAGATATTGTAGACTCTTAGACTTGGACTGTATATTTGGATATTGTACTTGCTCTCTATGGTTCCTTATTTCTTTTGTTGATATCTTATCGTGCTTTTACTCCTCCCCTAGTTATTGTGATTGAGTTTATATATATTGTGTTGTTGCCCTCCTTTTGGAGAGGTTATCTTGACGGGTTATTGTGAGATATATATAGTTGTGACCTAGAACGAACCTAGACAGCATTTTACCGCCGATTTAGCGGTGTAGGCTGGATGTACCCAAAACTCATGCCAGATTTTTTGGGTGCGGGTCGTGACATATGAGTACTAGCTTCTACATATAATTGGCTTAGGAACATGAACAGGGATCGTGTCCTGGTTAAGCATATATAAAGTGTATAATTAACACTAACATGATACTTTAATATAATACTTGTACAGGGTGGGTATGATCACATATCTAACTAATACTCTCAACCCCGACTGGTATAGTGGATCCAACCATGACACGTTATAACACAGGATTCACAGAGCAGGGGGGCATCCTTCTTAGGAATCGGTATCTACACATATACAAGAATCACAGGGCATGTATATGATCCAACAAGAAATAATATCTCATGACAGGATCCTGAATATACCAATCCGTGTAACATCGTGTCAGGAATCATTTATAACTACACTAGATACATGTAACATAGAAGCTACCATATATCAAAAACTATCAGAGAATGTACTCGCCTCTAGTCCTGAGCAAAATGTATAACGCGGTGTCTGATATGGTGTCACACAACCCTATGTATAAAATATCATTTCAAATGGGTGTAATGAATGATAAACATACTAAAATATTCTAAAATATGATTTATATGTCATTTCTAGGTCATACTAGTCAAACTAGGTCAATTTAGGTATTATCTAGATTTCTAGGTCCATAACTAGAAGGCATTAATTAAAGTAGCTAATATTACTAAGTATCTGTATCTATAACTTATGAATATATTAGTTATATCTATTATCAAGTAATGCCTTAGTGTATACTTATATTACCTAATACCTTAATATTATCATTATAACTTACATTACCTTAATATCTAATTTAACTCTTATACCTTACTTAATATCTTAGTTATACACATTTATACATATCCTTGATACTCCAATACTATATCCAGTACTTAAGGATACTTAACTGACTACTCTATCCTAGTTCCACTACCAAATACCTTCTACCTGCTCTACTTGCTCTACCTTAACATGCAGTTGAACAGGACTTCTCAAAACTGATACAAACACCACACCCCTTCACTCCCCTGCAGTTACTGGCTTGAGCCCACTGTCACTTGACAGTTCCTCTTCATTGTTGCCACCCATATAACCCAACTCCCAGGTCCAAGTAATACCCCTACTTATTGACACTTGCTAGGTTACCTGTACATGAGCTAAGTACCACTACCAGAATAAGTCAAATTAGCGATGTCTAGAAACATCGCTAAATGGCATTAAAATGTCGCTAAAAATATTTAGCGACGTTTCAATGAAGTCGCCTTTAAGCTAGTCGCTGACTGGAAAAATATCGTAAAATGTCGCTATAACGACGTTTTCTAGCGACGTATATGTGTCGCTATATTAGCGACGTTTAGCCGTGTTGTGTGTCACATTTAGCGATATTTTGTTTAACGACGTTTTGTGAAACATTTAGCGACGTTATATTGACCTGGCAAATACTGCCATGTCAGCAGTTTAGCGACATTCAGTGACATATTTAGCAGCGTAATTAGCGATAATCAGTGACGTACTTAGCAACGTATTTAGCGACGTATATAAACGTTGATAAACGTCGTTAAACGTCGCTAAAGATTTAGTAAAAAATTAAAATAAATTAAATATTGAATTGTTTCCAAACCAATCTTCCTGTAGTTTATGAATTCACAATTTATATAAATAGACTTGGAGCAACCCTCCGTTGAATTTTTTGGGTTCGCCGACCCCTTCGGTTGAATACTCAACACCGGTAAATTAACATATATTTAATATAAATAATATAGTAAAATTTGAAGAAAATGAAATATTGGGATTACAAACCGAGTCAGGAGAAAATCTTGTCGTAAAGAATACAATAAATATCCACACAACTGAGTGCAAAAAATAAAGTCTGAAAGCCTCAAAAATAAAGAATATTTATAAATGACTAAATATCATAGGTCAAAACACAAACAATCAGTAAACTATCCTAACTAGGACTATTGTGGATCTACAGAAGGATGACCACTGACGCGCATCAGGGATAAGAACAAATCATACTGCTTCCGTAAAATTGACACCGATGTCGATGGAGAAGGCAGTAACGTCGATGGAGTCTGTGTCAATGAAGGCACACTAGGAGGAACCATCTGCTCCAACTCTGCTAGTCGATGGTTGTATGAATCTATGGTAGATAACAGTCTCGTACTGCTATGAACCATTGAATCATGTATCATAGACAGCCTCTCGCCCATGGACAGCTGTGATACCTGTATCTCCATTACGCTACGCTCTGTCGATGCTCTAATATCAACTGTCATATCCCTGAGCTCCATGATGCTGCGCTCGAGCGTATCAAATCGTGCGATGACCGTCGCATCATCCGCCTGCGGTTGGGACAAGGGCTGCTCCTCCATCCTTCTCAGCAACTCATCACAGAGAGACACAATCTAATGATCAACAATCTCCTGGACTCAGGACGACGCCTGCGAGGGCTGTGGGAAATACGCACTTGCCGTGGAGGCACTAGATGACTGCATCGCAACAAGGGTGCCATAGGATCCCGTATCGCGGTATGTACCCCTTTGGAGACCACCAGCGGCGGTCACCCACAACTCATCCGTCGACGAAGGTAAAGAGGGCTGCGAGAAAGTACCAGCCTCTCCCGTTGTAGGTGCACTAGCAGTCGCCCGCTCACGCAGCCTAAGATACTCGGCCTAGAAAAGTTTGGATACTCGATAATTTCTAATGTGTCTACGGTACTTATTACTAACTATATAGATATTTATTTTCATATTTCTTAAGTTATATTAAAATTAACACAAAGTAAAGTAATACTTACATACGTCTACGAGGCCCTCTCATCAATGAGATTCCCGCCCTTTCAATGGGTGGCCAGGAAGACGGTCACCATGTTGGCATCATCACCCCTCTATACCTATTAAAAATATAGTATTTAGTACTATAATTAAATATTTTATCCTACAATCATTTTATCGTACTTGTATTAAAATAATATATCTAAAATAAAAATATACCAAACAACGAAAATATTTTGTCATCGGAATTGAGCCACCACACCACTTTGCTGCCTTCTACCTAGCCACCTTGGCCTTCTCAGACCTTTCCTTATACCTCGGATCATCGAATCTAACCCTCATCGCAGTCCACTGCTCAGGCATGATCCAACCTTGGATCAATTTTCTTTCACGATCATGAGCTTTCTGGTCATCTAGAACATCACGGATTAGCTTGGCGGCTACGGCAGAAAATATCTGCTCGATCAACTCGACCTGGTGCGATGGATAGAAATATGTTTGCTACAAGAAATAATTTAGTAAGTTATATAATATGCATAAATTAGATGATTGATATAATATACTTTTACCTTGAAGTATGCAAACCATAACGCCTTTCTCTCATCCGAAGCATCAGAATAGTTGATCCAAGGGCCACCATAGTTGTACCTCAGAAAGTGGCCCAAAAGTTTATAACGACCCGTTCCGCTCAACCCGGAAGGCTGATTCAAATGGTATAAGTGTAACGACCCGACCCGCCTTACTTAGCGAGATGACTCGTTCAATGCAAAGGCATCCAGACTTGGATCTTCAAATGGAGTTCAAACTTAGACTTTCAGAGGCGCGCTCAAAGTCTTGCTCGACCGATGTGATTCATCGCTAAGGTGGGTGGTCCCCGGTGAACCTATCCGTACTTAGCTGCACACTAAGAAAATGAATGATACATGCTAGTTTTCAAGCGATAACCTTTGCATGCTAATAAAATAAGATAAACGCACATAGCTAAGGGGATAACCCCGCCTTATCATTGTATAGAACATGGAGATCTTACTTGCTATTTGCGTAATTGGGTTATTGAGTCAAAATATAGTAGCTTCTTATGTATATGCCACAAAAGTAGTTTGAGTTCATACTGTAGTATCGTACCGTACGGAACATGATACGGGATAGAGTATAATCATGTTGTATACATAGACGAGGAAGACTATCAAGTAGTCATTTTGAGTTAGGAGAAGGAAAGAAAAGAAAGTTCCCGGGATATCCAGATCACCGAGGCAGTCTCTAATCAGGGAGCTGCGTAAAGAAGAAAGTTTCGAGTGTAGTCCTCGGCAAGATTGAACCGAGTTATTTCTCGGCTAGGATTGGAAGTGGGGGAGTAGTTGCATGGTCACGGATAACTGGTTGTGCACCAGGTAGAGATGAGTCCTCGACACGATTCCTGAGGCATCCAAATCGTATCGGCCAAGGAGGACAATGCCAGTGTAGTCCTGGTAATATGCTAGCTGATGACTAGCAGGTGAGAGAGGAACATCCAGCAAGGCTTACTTCGGATGGTTCGGGACGCCCAGCAAGGCTAGCAACCGAGCTGGGAAGACAGTCATTCCATCCCAGATCTTTTCCAACATGGCTAACAGAGCCAGTGACCTTCATATAGATAAGACATACTTGCATAGCGGCTATCCGCATTCAGAAGAGGAGTAACCTGAAGGAGTATAATTATATGGCACTTACATATTTAGAATGGATTAACAGTAACAAATATAGTTCGAGTAGAATGGGTTTGAGGCAGAGACACAAACATGACACTTGGTTTTCGTAGATGTTCTTTGTTATTCAGTAGATCATTATTCATATTATTGTATATGACAGGGAAGGCCGAATGGTAAAAAATGGTAAGAAGAACTCAGTTGTTCATTATTATGACACTATTGAGCAGACACGGAGATTACTTTTATTATATTGCCATGTAACTGATCCTAAGAAAAAAGATTAGAAAGATAACAAAATCAGTCAGTCACATAACTAAATGAACGTGCTTGTTTTATGGCGTGGGCGAGAGGCCTCCCCACCAGTGCATTCAATGTACTGATACCCAACCAGGTTGCATGCAGGGTGCAGGGAAAACTCGTACGGATTCGAAGATCGCTTAACGCAACGAGGCACCGGACCATACTTGGCGTCTTGGAGTATGGCGCACGGACTTAGAGCTCACATATTTAAGACATAATGTATGGGAACATCATCATCTAGATTATTTGAATCAGTTGTAAGCCTAAGGGCATATTCGTTGTAGAGAGATAGAGCATGAGCGACTTGTAATCCCGGTCTAGCGTCGCTTGTAGTCTTTACTTTATATCAATAAAGTTCTTATTTTGGATTCAATACTTGTGTTTATTCTATGTTTTTGCTATGATGACTCTGCGAACTAGTTATAAATGGTCGTTTCGGTATTTGCCTCGCGCGGACGCAACTCCAGGCTCGCCCGGTATCGCGTTCCAATGGAAATGATCGTCCCGTGGGAGCGCTGGCACGGTAATTCGTGCCTAGCAGGGACAACCAATTCCTGTGGGAGATCGGGGCACGGCATTTTGGTATCAGAGCACGGCTTTATGTCCTTGGAATTTGTATCAATTCTCTTAGTTTTGAACTTGTGTATTAAAAAAGTGATAGATGCTCTCTCTCGATGCTTCGATGAATGTTCCATACAATAAGTCTAAATATTTTCAAAAAAAATGCATGTGAATGATACGATAGCTTGAACGGGATTGTGATGAGAGGGCCTTTGTGCCAACCTGTGTCAGATATCGTAGGAATAGACTTGTGTTAGAATCGGTAAGTTGTATGTCAGTCCAAATGCCTATACGAGAACACCAAATGGGTTGGTGTACGAGATAGAATATCGTTCGGATAGTTGCCTATGCACACAGCCTTTTTGGCCAAGTTGTGTTAAGTATCGAGCGCCAAGACCCTTGGTGCTAGCGAGTTACAAGCGAGATTTGGGTATCGTTCGGATAAGAATAAGTCAGACTTAGAATGGAAGTCCATAGAGACGTTATCGGAGTACCACTAAGGCGAATGATGGGAATTATGTTTGGATTTTGAGATATAGTTTGGACGGTTATACATGGAGATAAGTTATGAGTCAAAACATAGTTTGTATGGAGGACTATCGTTAGAGGTGCATATGAGACTAAGATCGTTAAGGCAGCGAATAAGGATCGTGCTAGAATTCTAAGGAACGAATTGGATATACGAGTGAAGGATACGAACGCGATTCAGGAGTTAATAGGATTACTCAATTTCTGAGTGGTGTATGTGATAGGCTCAGGATTAAATAAGAAAATTAAGGATAAAATAAGTTATAAATATCATGATCCGCACCTGGTGTAGGGATGCAAGTCAGGAACAACGCCCAGCATACGCCGCAGAATCGGTAGTAAAACGTTGTTTGGGTAATCTATCTAACAATATAATGAGCCACCAACAATATCAATATACGCAATCACAGATCTAATATGAAGAATAGTACGAATAATGATAAAGAATAGAATAGTCACAATACATCTCATGAGTCAAATAATAACATCAATGAGTCTGAAGAAATACTAAACAATAAGCTAGAGACAAATCCAGTACAAGAGAATACTAAGAAGCTACAAGTCCCGGGTCATCTGTCTCAGTCGGGATGAGTCCCTCCTGAGCCAGGGTCTCTGACTCTAAGCCCGCAATATCCTGAGGCCCGTAATGTGTAGGGTACCACTCATCATGATGTCATCTGAGAAAAATATATCCAGTCAGGAAATAAGCAGAGTATATCTCTAACAGCAGTTCTAATCAATGATATAAACTATATAACAGTAAATAGATATGAATATACAAGATGCAAAAATAGATACAAAAGATATACAATAAAGAAATACTGGAATAAATACAAGAATGAACAATATGACAATGAACAAGAATACTAATGACTAAGTGAGTGAGTACCAGCTTTAACATGTGATCGACTTGGGAACTTGATACACGATATATGGCCTGGCTAATCATACGTGCAGTGTATGATTAACACTATTCAATAAATAAGACTTGATACAAGGAGGGTATGATCATATATCTATACTATATACTCTCCAACCCCGACTGGTATAGTGGATCCAACCATGATACACTATGACACGGGATTCTCTAAGAAGATAGCGACTCTTCCCAAGAATCAGTGTCTGTACATGTACAAAAAAAACAATAAAACAAGGCTTGCACAAGATACACCATATATACCAAGGAATAATATCTCATGACAAGATCCGTATATACCAATCTGTGTAACCATCGTGTCAAAAAATCATGGATATCTATACTAGATACAATGAACATAAAGGATATCATAAATGAGAAACTATCAGAGAATGTACTCACCTGAAGTCAGGTAAAAAGCCTCAGAGATGTCTGAGACGGTGCCTCGAAGACCTAGATAGGGAATAAATATTAATATAAGGTTTCGGAATAAAAATAAGTTAAACTGGTCAACTTTTAGGTCATAAAGCCATTTCTAAGTCAAAACAGTCAAACTATGTCAACTCTAAGTCAAATTGGTCAAACTACCTATTTCTAGGTTGCATGAATCTATCTCAATGGTATTGGGTTCATACACTATGAAACTAGGCCATACAAGTTAAATCTAAGATACTAAGATACCGTATCTCAGGATACGCAAACAAAAGATATGAAATAGCATATATGCATATTTGATCATTATATATATATATATACTAATCCTAATCTCAAATACTAAATGGATACCTTGGTTTTGAACCAATGCGGTATCACACTACTAAACCTCCATCTCAACACCCAAACCCAATATACCTTGAGTATCCCTCAATACCTTGACACTTACCTTGGTATCTCAAGGTAATGTCACTCTAGCATATATTAGCTACCCAAACACTAACCCATATGCTAACTTATAGCAAAACTACTAATCATCTAATACATACCAATATATGGATACATATACTACATATACTAACTAATCTAACTAATATATATACATATATCTAACTATTAGCTAACTATTAATTGCTAAACAGTAATACTAGTTAACTTCACTCACCTTACTATTACTGTTGTTGTGATGTAGCTCACTGCCTCGAGCAGTTGTTGATTCTACATCATGCTGCGGTTGTTGGAACTCGGGCAACATTGCCTTGCTGCTGCTTCCTTAAGCTGCTGCTGCTGCTTCCTTAAGCTGTTGCTGCTGCTGTTGCTTCCTTAAGCTGCTGCTGCTTCTTCCTTAAGTAGCTGCTGCTTCTTCCTTAAGATGATGTTACCTGCCTGCTAGCACTGTGCAGTGCTGAAAGCACTGCCCGAGTCTGCCCTCCCCCTATCAAACATACACCTCCAAAACCACATAGATATATAACTACTCTCACTAGTAGTTATAATATATATCCATATACACTCTCAATATATATATATATATATATATATATATATATATATATATATATATATATATATATATATATATATATATATATATATATAATGTACATATATGCACACACTCATTCTCTCATATAACATATATATATAATACCCCTCTCAACTATACATATATGTATATATATACAAACACATATACATAAGTATATATATATAAATACACATTTATATATATACGTATATGAACATAACACATATACACTACTAGATCCCATACACATATATACACATATATATATATATTCCACTTACATATATACATATATCATACTATTCAATTAGCTATATATATAGATGTATATCTACATATATATATATAAACACATATGCATATATATACTAATGCACTAGTACATATAACTACATATATATATACATAACAATATATACACACATATAAATACATCTATTATAATGGCTAAGAATAATAGAAATTGAGACTACAATTGAAATACAACAAACACGTGGAGTGCATCGCACCCGTGTCACACTAGATCTATGATACGCTTGCGATACGAGTCCACCACACAATCAAACCTATCCCAAAGGACACGAGCAAGTCTAATATACTATATATGAATAATACGAAGAGTCAAACACACATCTACGTGTCCGTGTCAAAATCTGACATGCACAAAGTCCCGTGTCGGAGAAAATCTCCCAAATCAACACGTATTACCAAATTATTGGGATACGACCTACATGTACCCAATTGTAGATACGACACTAGCCACAAACACATAAACGCATACCAAGTTGATCTATAGAACCAATTGATAAATACAACAAGTGTCAATCTTGGAAATCCCTCAAAATTGACACAAAAAGTACCATAACTTTCTCAATAGGCCTCTTATGAACTCAATTTTAATTCCTATTGGTAGTCTATACATATAGGTTAGTTTCTTATTATTAATTCTTAGATTTAGAACCTAAATTAAAGAAAAAAAACTGAATTATACCTATTGGGAGATGGATTCCCAATATAACCTCCAAATTGGATGAAATTGACCTTCAACTTGTAGATCCATGCTCCTCTTTATAGATCCTTGCTTCCTCCTTCTAGGTCCTTGCTCTACTAGCCTCCAATGGTGATTTGGGAAGGAATTTGTAGAGAATTGATGTGGGAATGAAAAATTTTGGTTGAGAGAAATTCTAGATCTAGATTTAAAATAAAAAGAGGAGAAAAAAAATTGTTCCCCCTCTTTATAATGGCCGATCCCCTTGCCCCTTCCTTAAGCTACTATGTAATTTCTATTATACCCCTTGGGGCCTCTCATGAAGAAATAATTAAGGAGAAAAGGTTCTAGTCTAATGGTTTTAATTAAACTAATCCTCTTCCTAATGAATGGGCTTCTATTTGGGCTCAATTCTAACTAATCATAAATGTTGGTCCATAGATCTAATCTAAACTAGTTAGGTCCACTAATACAAGTCCAAACAATAAACTAACATCTAACAATAATTAAATAATACAATAAATAATTATTCATTATGCACAATATTTAATTAATTATGAAATGACTAAAATACCCTTTCCTAGAAAATATGGTAGTGAGAAGTCGACCCTCCTTAAAAAAATTTGTTCTCAAAATTCAAAGACGAAAACTACCACAAAAATAACAGAATAGAACAAAAGAACATAACAGAACTAGAAAAGAATATACCTAAAGGCACAAATAAATATGGATAACGCTCTCGTATTTTATCATCTCTCTCCCAGGTAGACTCCCCCGGAGAGTGATGCCTCCATGCGGCGTATACCAAAAGAATAGTCTGGTTCCTCAGCACCTTCTCTCTCCGATCCAGAATCTCAACTGGCTGCTCTGGATAGCTAAGAGTAGGGCCCACCTCTATCTCCGAGTGATCTAACACATGACTAGGATCCGTCATGTACCGTCTCAACTGTGACACGTAAAACAAGTTGTACACTCCCTCCAATGCAGGTGGCAAGTCTAGTCTGTAAGCAACTGCACCGACCCTCTCTAGAATAGTAAAAGGTCCGATGAATCACGGACTAAGCTTCCCGCCTCCACCGAAGCGAATCGTGCCTCGTGTCGAAGATTGTCTCAGAAACACCAAACCACCACCTAAAACAAAATACCACCTTAATAACTTAATCTATAATAAACAACCAATAACAAGCACAAAACAAAAATCAAAAACTATACCTCAAACTCCAAAGGTCTCCGGTGGCTATCAGCCCAATGTCGCTGTCTGTCCTGCGCCACTCAAAGTCTGTCTCTGATCAGCTTAACCTTCTCTGCTGCATCCACAACCATCTCTGGCCCAAGCAAAACTCTCTCTCCAATATTGTCCCATGATAAGGGAGTACGACATCTCCGACCATACAGAGCCTCAAATGGTAACATCTCTATACTAGTCTGGTAGCTGTTGTTGTAAGCAAACTCTACCAAATGGATATGGTCCTCCCAAGATCCCCCAAAATCTAGTACAAAAGTGCGCAACATATCCTCGAGAGTCTGAATAGTCCTCTCTGACTGCCCATCTTGTCACGTCCCAATTTCTCCCAATCGATAATCGTCCCCCGAGCGTGATGTCGTTCATGCATAGGGCGTGCGTGCACAAGGCCTAGGCATAAAGATAATCTTTAGAACATTGCAACAGAGTACGCAAATAAGATAACACACATTTGAGGTATAGAAAAGTTTTCTTTTATTGATAATGAATAACTGTTTACAGACTCTTGACCTAAAGTAGTAAAGATGCCGCACGGGCTTACAACTTGGACACAAAATGAGATAGCCGATCCATACATTATGTAGTGCCCCGCTCCGCGTAGGCATTATGTACAAGTGAGATCGTCTTGCTTGCTCGAACGAAAGTCTTCTCGGAGAGTTCCCGACCGATTAAATCAATGTGAGTGGGCAGAACTGCATTCTCTGATTCTTGCACGACTTAATAATGAATCTGAGTTTTTGAATGCTTGTTGCTAAAGAAGATTGTTTCATAAGAGGAATGATAGAACCGACTTAGTATGCTAATAAGAGAACTCACATAGCTTGTCAATAAAATGAATCTGCTTGCTTGCCTAATAAGAGAACTGGAAATGCTTATCGAAAATGAGATAGAACCTTGCCATGCTAATAACAAGAGTAAAAATGATTGCTTATACTTATTCTTGATATCGTATGCTAGACGGGAATACTTGAATGCTTGTCCACAAGAGATAGAATTTGCATACTAGAGTTATAAGAACTGTTCTTGCTTGTTACTTGTTTAATGAGTTAGCTTTGCTTGAACATGCTTCATTGATTGCTTGTCATAAGATGGAACTTGGTGAATGGCATGAACTTGTGATCTAGTCTAATAGTCCACCCTGAGGCTTAACACACCTTACTTATGGGGGGGTGTGGCTATTAGGCAATGTGTATCGAGAGAGTGAGCTTCGGCTATCTGGACTTGATAAATGTGTTTGCTTGCTTGTTCTGATTATGTGCATCATCTGGTATGGGTAGGAGCTTGTATTGCATATGGTCAGGACAACTTGTGCACAAGGTCATCTCTCGGGCGTTCCTGGGGCACTGGGATCTTCTGGCCTAGGAGAGATCTAGATACCCTGAGGCTTGAACGTCCTTACTTACGGGAGGGTAGACCGTCTATTAGTGAGATGGACTTGTATGTCCCAACTGCTAATCCCGTTGAGGGGACCATCATATAGTTAGGGCGCATGTTAGGCTAGCCTTCTTGCATACCTAACTGTGTGATGCAGGGACGAACAGGAAACTAGAGAACTATATACATTATGTTATGCAAATTGTTGCTAACTTGTGTGTCTGCTACAGGGATAACCGTTCGGCCGTGGGTAAGAGAAATAAAATGAGTTTATGTATAGCCTGCTTGATCATTCAGTATGCATCATAATTTATCTGATAGAACTTCATGCATTTGCATCGGTTGGACAATGGCTATTAGTGCAGAGCTGAACCTTGGTCACAGCTGCTAATAGTACCAGTATGTGAGTCATTGGATAGCTGGATTACTGCTGCCAATCCTGAGTTTCTCGGGGACCGAAATCATATAGATGTGTTGCTTAAATGCTCGATAGAAAAGATAGTCCACATGATATGCTTGCCTTGATTTGAAGTGATCAGTCTGCTAGATAAACTTTGCCCCTAGAGTAAATTATGTTGCACAATACATGCTGCGCACAACACGATGAGAACACTGTCCCTTATAGTTGCTTGAATGCTTGAGTATTGAATATGCAAAACTAGTTTCCAACTTGTATTTTCAAAAAGATGTAATCTGACTATAGTTCTTAGCTACATGAAAAGAACTTAGGTAAAACTAGCAAGATCACTAATAATGCAATATTTTGCCACAAGTTTACTTAGTATGGGTTTCAGGGGGTGTAGCTTCTGTTCAGTTGTTTTATCTCACCAGTACTTGCATAAAGTGCTGACCCACCAACAGTCTGCTTGTTCTCAGGTGTCTGATCGTCCGAGGAAGCGATAGCCATGCCTCATCCCAAGGAACCGGAAATCTGGAGTCGATGCCTTGAGCCGTATCGAGATGGAGCTGCTTTTATATAGAGGGACATAATGTATGGGACGGTGTTATTGTAATCGAGAGAAGAGTGCTTGAGCGATCTGTAACCTCGGCCATGCGCCGCTTGTAACAATTTCGATTATCAATAAAAGAGCTTATTTTTATATGCCATTGTGTTCTTCACTTTTCTGCAATGTTATGTGTCGCTGCTTCAGTATTGAATAGCTTACTTGCCCTTGTATCAAAGCTTTGGCCTTGTGCAAGCGCATCTTAGGCTTGCACGGCATCACGCCCGTGCGAGGACGATTGATTCCGTAGGGACCAAAGCGAGGACGAATGGCCCTGCGGGACCGGGGCGTGACACATTACATCCCTTACTAGAATTCAAAATACCTTGGGTGCGAGTCAGCACCATCGTCTTGTGGCTTCCAAAAGTGAGAGCGAGCTCCTTGCTACTTATGTACTGGAGCTAACAAAAGTCACGACACGAATGTGTCTTGATTCGGGAAGGGGTTGGAGAAAACTTCAGCTCCTCGCCGCGTTGCCTTGGCTCGGGGAACCTGCTGCAACGAGGGTCAGTACTTCAAAGAGTACCGGTGAGGGCGAACTAACCCAACTTAACAAAAATCTACAATGAGTTCATATGAGCATGCAAGATTTATTATCATGTGATCTATCTATCTTGCCTTAGTTCAATTCTTCATATAAGATAAAGTAAAATAACATAACCAGATGTGCCACCGCTCGGTGATTTTACTTGTACTGTCTGAGCCACCAGTACAAAACTTACCATGACCTTCCCTGCCACAAAGATATAGTTAGTCTGCACAGTTTAAATATACCTAACAATCACTTGGTTGGACTAGGGATAGGTCGGCTGCCATTCCACCTCGGGTAGATAGCCCTTAGCGGACGCACGGACCCATCCAATGCTAGGACTACACTAGAAAATTATTCTACCCAGGACGAAGCGGTCCCAGTGCCCCGGCGACCGTTCGTAGAACGATATCCCTTGTATACAAGTTGTCCAAGACCATTATTCCACAACCAACTAAGTTACCAATTGAGACACATATTCAAGCAATATAAGTAACTAACTTTATGTGTTTCCCGTAGTCTAAGATACTTGCATAATGATCATATTTCACCCGTTTGTACCATGCATGAACAGTTATAGCTAAATTGGTTCTAACCACATCTGACACAAGATGGTTCTATATATATATATATATATATATATATATATATATATATGCAATGAACATGCAAGTCTTGCTGTGATCGTTCGTGTTTCTGTATGACAGGCATTATTAATGTTTCAAGTCTACTTCTTCTTTATTCTGACTCAATCTTAATATTTTGGTATTGTTTTATCGGGATGAACAAATAAGTCAATTTATTTAGAATGAAGACTTGGCAGAAGGGAGCTAATCGAAATAAATCCACTCATAAGTTGGTGAACTAGAAGAGAGAAGGAGAGATCTTCAAGACTCCGCTAGCGCGTCGCCTATCCGTTCACCTGCACGCACCAATAGCTTTGATCAATATCTTCTGCTTCGGTCTCTAAGGTTCGATACGAAATATGAAATCCTAAGAACGAAGGCAATGAAATCCATCAAAATCGTTCAAGAAAATGCAAGTCATAAAACCAACAAGAAAGCAACCAAGCGGCAACGAAAACTACAAGGAAACCAGCGCAACGGAAAGGCCTATCTCGACTCTGCCGTCGAGTCCTTCCTTGAGGCACGATCCATTGAATATGGGACCTGATTCCGAAGAAACCAATCCATAACGAGGAAAGGATCTTGATTCAATATGTCCTGATCAGACGGTATCAAGTATTTCTTGGCCGTGCTCCGCGAATAGGGGGAACGGGGCATTACATCATAACCATCTGATAGAAAGTTTTGTCCCAAAACTTAGGAATATAACCTACCCCTAAGGAATAATGAGGGAAACCTTTCCCTCATATCGGATTCGAGTTCCCATGTCGATTCTTCGACCATATGGTTTCGCCAAAGAACGCGCACTAGCGATACTGCCCGATTTTGTAACTGCTTTTCCTTATGCTCCAAGATCTGCACGGGTTCTTAGACGTACGACAAGTCCGCTTGCAGATCTACCTGACCAAAGTCTACCACATGGTTCGGGTCATGCACATATTTTCTAAGCTGAGATACATGAAAAATATTGTGCACTTCTGATAGGGCTGGCGGCAATGCAATTTGATAGGCAACTTTTGTCACGACCCGATTCCGTAGAATCGTTGAGGCATCCCCCGAATCGTAACCGCCGTACGGGCCTAGGATTGCGCCCGCACAAGGCTTTAATGATTTGCATAGCAAGCACATATTCAGAGTACGCAGATAAATTAAAACACAGATTTGAAACTTGGAAAAGTTCTCTTTATTGATAATGAACATCTATTACAAACTCTTGAACGAGTTAGCTAATATGCCGCACAGGCTTACAAAGAGATGACTCAAAATGAGATAGCAGTCATGTACATTACATCCCTTTATAAACTCAAAATGATAAAGACCTCCAGGCTGGAGGACGGCTTTGCCACGAAGCTGCATTTGTGTATGAAGAGTTGCAAGCTTCTGTATTCAAAATGCTTCAAGGGGCGCGGTGAAGATGCGCCAACAGCTGGACTGGATCAGGAAGACGACTTTGGCTCCTCGCTCGGTTCGCCTTGGTGCGGAGAACCTGTTTCAACGAGGGTCAGCATGTCGAAACATACTGGTGAAGGCGAGCTAGCCGAACTATACCAATTAACACGTTGTTTTAATGAAGCATACATATTTGTGGGTTTCTATCTTGCCTTAGTTCATTTACAAGTAAGCAGCATATAGAATTTACTGAAATGAATATGCCACCGTTCGGTGGATTTTACCTGCCCGTCTGAATTATCTGCACAATACTTACCATGCCTTCCCTGCCACGAAGACACAAGTTAGTTTGCAACAGGTTTAAATATACAAAGTGGATATAGTCATGGACAAGGATAGGATGCAACGATAAACACACGTTGCGTTGCAAGCCATCCAGTCCGCACACGATGACTATGCCACAGGTGATCACTGGCTTGGTAGCCATAATGGACTAGTCATGGACTAGGATAGCATGCAACGAGAGCTCATAATGGATACACGATAACACACGATGTGTTGCAAGCCATCCAGTCCGCACACGATGACTACACATAAAGTTTTGCCCGGATCGGATCGGTGCCAGTGTCCCAGCGACCGTTATACCTTTGTGCACAAGTTGTCCATGATCGAACACACGATGTTTAGTTAAGTTATCCATTCACGCAGTTGAGGCAACACGAGTAATGCATAGATATGATGCATTGATAGCACAATTATAGAAGAAAATTATATTCTAACTAAAATTGATGTATATAATGAATATTTCGAACGAACAAGCATACAAGTAAGTAACCATTCACAAGTTTATTTGACAAGCAGTATTAACCAAGTCTATTCTCTTTTATCTTGGTATCTTTTATTATTACTTGGTATCGTTTGATCGGGGCAACAAGAATGCAAGTTATTTTAAGGCGTGAGCTTGGAAGCAGGGCTAGCTAATCGGGTTGGTAGCCACTCACTTAGATTGTTGGAAGAGAGAAGGAAAGAGGCGCTTCACGACTCCGCTCGCAAGCCGCCTACTGCTCGTTCACCTGCAATACGAACAGTTCGATCAATACTTCTTCCTCTCTTTCCAATCTCAGAATTAAAGTGCAGTTCAATGAATGAAACAATGAAATCATCGAAACCGTTCAAGAAAACCCAAGCAAACCAAAACCAACTCAAAGCACGAAAGCAACAAGCGACATCGAAAATCGAGGCAATAAACGATAGCAGCGGAGAGGTCCCTCCTGACTCTGCCGCTAAGTCGATCCCGGGGGCACGGTCCACTGAATATGGGAATCGATTCCGAAGAAACAAATCCATAACGAGGACGAATTCTTAATTCAATCTATCCCGATCGAACGATACCGTCTTGTGTTTCTTAGCCGCGCTCTCCGCACCGGGAGGACGAAGCGCTACAACTTTAGTGACTCGTCTGAGAATTTCAAACGGGCCAACAAATCTTGGACTTAACTTCCCCTTTACCCCTAATCTTGTAACTCCACGCATGGACAAGACTTTTAGAAACACATGGTCCCCCTCTTGGAACTCAAGGGGGCAACGACGAATATCGGTATAGCTCTTTTGCCGATTTTGTGCTACTTTTAACCGTTCTCGAATCAGCCGAACCTTTTGGACTATTTGTTCAACCAGTTCTAGCCCAAGAATTTGCCTCTCTCCAACTTTATCCTAGCAAATTGGTGACCTACACTTTCGCCCATACAGAGCCTCATACTGAGCCATCTGGATGCTAAACTGATAACTGTTATTGTATGCAAATTTGGCTAGCGGCAGGTTAACGTCCCAACTCGACTTCGAATCGATTACGCAGAGGCACAGCATGTCTTCTAGTACCTGATTCACCCGCTCTGTTTGGTCATCTGTTTAAGGATGGTAGGCTGAGCTGAACTTCAACTTGGTCCCTATCGACGATTGAAGGCTTTCCCAGAAATGTGAGACGAACTGTCCGTCCCGATCTGATTCTATGGAAACTGGCACTCTGTGCAGCCGGACTATCTCATCAAGGTAGGTCTGGGCAAGACGATCGGCACACCAAGTACTTTTAATGGCAATAAAGTGTGCAGACTTGGTTAACCGGTCGACGATGACCCAGATTACGTCGTTCCCCCATTGCGTCCTTGGCAGGCCAACAATGAAGTCCATGCTAAGGTGCTTCCACTTTCATTCCGGGATAGCAAGATTCTGTATTTCTCCGCCCGGCCTCTGATGTTTTGCTTTTATCCTCTGACAGGTTATGCATTACGACACAAAGAGTGCTACTTCTTTCTTCATGTCGTGCCACCAGAAGATAGTACGAAGGTCTCTATATATTTTCGTGCTCCCGGGATAGATAGTATAGGCTGCATAATGTGCTTCGGTAAGGATCTCCTTTCTGAGTTCTGAATCATTGGGGATGCATAGCCTTCCTTCACTCGCAGTACCCCATTCTCATCTACTGTAAAGTCTTTCGTCTTCCCCGCTTGAACCTGCTCCCATATTTTTCGGAGGAATGGGTCGTCCCTCTGAGTAGATGTGACTCTCTCTATCAGGTTAGGTACGAATCGTATATGGGCAACCCACACGTCACGATAACGAATTCGAAGTTCGATGCCCATTTCTTCTAGCTTCCTTTGTAACCTGCGATCGACGGACAGAGATCCCGCAAAGACCCAACTCAACGCATCAGCTACCATATTTCCCTTGCCAGGTGTGTAGTCTATCGTCAAGTCATAATCCTTTATCAATTCTAGCCAACGTCACTGTCGTAGGTTCAGATCCGCCTGGGTGAACAAGTACTTCAAACTCTTGTGATCGGTATAAATTCGGTAAGGCACTCCATAAAGGTAGTGTCGCCACAACTTTAATCCGAACACAATTGCTGCCAGTTCCAGATCATGCGTAGGATAATTCTTTTTATGCTTTTTCAGCTTTCTGGATGTATAGGCTATCACTCTGTCTTGCTACATAAGTACACACCCTAAGCCCTGCCCTGATGCATCGCTGAAGATTTGGAATCCCGAGGTCTCGTCTGGTAGTGCAAGTAATGGGGCAGAGGTAAGGTGATGCTTTAACTCTTGAAATAAAGTATCGCAGTCGGCGGACCACTCAAACGCGACTCCCTTCTGTATGAGGCGAGTCAGAGGTGAGGCGAGTTTGGAAAAATCCTTTATGAACCGCCTGTAGTAGCCTGCTAACCCGAGAAAGCTTCAAATTTTACTAACGGGTGCAAGTCGCTTTCACTCGATAATGGCCTCCACCTTCTTTAAATCGACTGAAATGCCTCCCGCAGAAATGATGTGCCCAAGGAAAGATACACTGCTCAGCCAGAATTCGCACTTACTCAGTTTTGCATATAACTTGTTGTCCCGAAGGGTTTGTAGCACGGTCCGCAAGTGCTCTGCATGCTCTGCCCCATTCTTCGAGTATACCAAGATATCATCGATGAACACTACTACGAAGCTATCGAGATACGGCCAAAATACTTGGTTTATTAAACCCATAAAGGCGGCAGGGCATTGGTCAAACCGAACGGCATTACCAAAAACTCATAGTGGCCGTAGCGAGTGCGAAAGGCTGACTTTGGCACATCGTCCGGCTTAATCTTTAGCTAATGGTAATCCGAACGGAGATCAATTTTCGAGAATACTGTTGCAGCTTGTAACTGATCAAAGAGATCGTCTATTTTGGGGAGGGGGTACTTATTTCGGACAGTAGCCTTATTCAATTCCCGATAGTCGATGTAGAGCCATATCGAGCCATCCTTTTTCTTAACAAATAACACAGGCGCACCCCATGGTGACACACTCGGACGGATGTATCCATGATCTAGCAACTCTTGCAACTGTATCTTTAACTATTTTAGCTCCGCTAGTGCCATTCGATACGGAGTTTTGGAAATTTATTGGGTTCCTGGAAATGTATCGATAGTAAACTCTATCTCTCGATCAGGCGGTATATCGGGCAACTCGTCTGGAAACACGTCGAGAAAATCTGCCACAACGGGAATGGACTTAATGTTTGCACAATCTTGCCGAGTGTCTCGAACGGACGCCAAGTACCCTACACAGCCGGAGTGAATCATCCGTCGAGCAGACATTGCTGAGATCACCATGCAGGCATTCGACGCTTTCGACTGTGGACTGCACGAGTAGCAAAATTTGATCTCCCCAGGAAGACGAAACGTGACTTTCTTCTCCGCACAATCGATAGTAGCTGAACAAGCGCCAAGCCAATCCATTCCCAGAATGATGTCGTAGTCCCCTATGTCTAGAACTATCGCATCAAGTGACAATTTCCTTCCTCCGATACAAATGTAGCTGTCATGACAAACTGAATCTGCAGGCAAGCTCGTGCCTGACGGGGTACTGACGCTAAGCCTTAGGCCTAACGGGGTTTGAATGAATTTGTGTTCCCTAGCAAAGTTTGTTGACACAAAACTGTGTGTGGCATCAGAATCAAATAATACTCGTGTAGGTACATTATTGAAGAGTAATATACCTGACACCGTCATGTTTGATGCAAGTGCCTCATCCCGAGTCAGAGCATAGACTCGGCCTTGAGCGTTCTGCGGTGCCGTCTGATTCGCTCGAAGTACTTGCCCCTGGTCCTGAGGGGTACGGTTTTGTTGTTGTTGCTGGTTAGGTCCACCTGCCCGACAGTTCGCTGCTATATGCCCTTAATGACCGCACTTAAAGCACGATCCTTTAAATACTCGGCAGTTTCAAGCGATGTGTCCAGTACGATTACATCGGTGACAAACGAGCTCGCCACCTTTCCCCTGATTTGCACCCTGGTTACCATCGTTGTTGGAGCGCTTAGGCGCATTGTTACCCTCTGAGTTGCTAGGACGCTTGTGATTGATATTTTGCACAGCGCCGGTGCGAACTGGGGTACTGCGGTTTAAGGGAGAGGGCGTGGTTTAGAGATTCCCTCATGGTTCGGTAGGGGGCAACAACGTAAGCACGAATTGAAGGTCGCAGTCCTATCTCAAATCTTCGTGCACGAGTTTCAGCATCATAGAGGTGAGACTTAGCAAACTTTGCAAGCCTGTTGAATTCTGGGGCGTACTGCCGTACTGTCATGTTACCTTGCTGCAGATGTGTAAATTCGTCTTCTTCCTCGTAGCGGGTGGAAGGTACTCCTCCTCGAAGGCCTTGCGAAACACTGGCCAAGAGATAGTCGTCCCGTCACCTTCGCTCAGTAAGGCTTGTTTATGCACATCTCACCAATCATGTGCATTTAAACGGAGCTGAAGTTGGGCGCAAGCTAATCTCTTGGTTTTGTCCATGCGAAGCACTTTGAAGTGGTCTTCCAACTCAACCAGCCAATCTAACTGTCACGCCCCAGTCCCAAATACGTAGGACTAGGAACACGTAAGCATGCCAGCCGCATGGATATGGCAACTCCAATATATGGAAACCATAATCCATATGTACGCTGTAATATGAATATAAACTCACATGTGGTATATATAATGTCACAAGTCACAGATATGCTAATCTCATCCACACAACAAGTCATAGAAAAGAAATATTAAGCTAGAATAAGGAGTCTGAAATATCCAGAAAATAATAGTCGGGTGGAGACAAATCCACTACCAATGACTATATCCAAAACTAAAATGAGAGAGGAGTATAAAGTCTCCAATATAAAATAATGTGAAGACAGAAGTGTATCAGCTAAAAGAATCCATCGCTAGATAATCAACGATGCTCAGAAGGTAAGACCTCCTCGGCAGAAAGGAATGCGTCAGGTCCAGGCCCGTACTCCTGCAAGTACTCAATAGCAGATACACTTGGCAGAGGACCAGGTCCTCAGAGGGACGTAACAAGATACAGAAAATACGAGCCAATTTGAATACAGTAAACATGCATATAATTTGAAAATAAATAAGTACGCTGTACAAGACCATCTATATGAATGCAAATGAGGACAACTTTTCGACGTATGGGCAAGGGTAGGCTACTCGATCTAATCCTCACAACCTCACGCTCGTCCATGAACATAATCAGCCGGCATACCTCGGGGGTAGCGACCCTCGGGCTCCATCAATCGACATACCTCGGGGGTAGCGACCATCGGACACGACCCACCATAGTGCGTGCTAGTGACTACGGTGTTACCAGAGTGGTTAAATCCCATACGCCTAATGATTGTCCTCTATGATACTAAGTGTCAAGTGTGTGTCAACATATCTAATATATAGTAATGACTGAAAGAAAACTACACATGCAAGAATAAACAGAAATGCAATAAATATAAGGAAATATAAATAGCATGCAAAAGTACTGTAACAATTTGGCAAGGTATCTTGCCTGGTAAGAAAGCTGCAAGGTGTAATGTCCAGAAGTCAAACGCACAGGATCAAAAGCTATGGCCGCAGAACAAATGTATCCGGATGCTGAAATAAATATCACCAACGTTCCCAGAATAAGTAAAATAGCTAAAAAGTACTTCCCTTTTGTCCAATTTGGACACAGGGGCAAAACGATAATTTCGGTTAAAAGTGGAGTCCACATGTGGCCCACTTTGCACCGAAAAGTGTGCCAAGGGTAACAGTCTCTAAATGGGACAAACTATAGGTCAAATAACTCTAGATGTCGATACAAACCCAACGGTATGTCCAAATATGGATTCCGATGAGCCGAACACAATTTGGTCCAAAAGTCAACTGTGGGGCCCGCCAATTGGCGATTTGGTCAACCGACTCAGAATTGCGTGAAAATTGGGTCACAGGACCAGCGCGTTACCACGAGTCCAGTGGCATAAGTTTCGTCGTAATCTGACAAGCGTGCACAAAGTACGCACGAGTTCCACAAAAGTTGCGATACGGGACGTGTCCGCGGATACGGCCTGATTCCGGCGCGCACATGCTTCCGAATCAGTCCCCACAAATTTTCACATGTCCGGTTACGCTGCGTGCACCATTCGGTACACTTGGTACACGGCGGAGCGGTACCGTTTGGCGGAGCGCGCTCCGTTTTCCAACTTTTGGAAATCTAAAAAAAGTGGGTGCGCGCAGTTTTGTGACGAATTTAATTATATCCACAGCAACTAATAACATAGGGTTATTTAACAGAAAATAAACTAGGTCAAGTGTTCTACAGATATCAAAAAGAATCACCGAATTCGGATCTCTGTGGTGGGAGATACAAACTCGGCAATATAGGTGGTCACCGCAGTTTTTTGCGATTTCAGAATTGGGTCTGCTCCGCCCACTTTGGACGCTGTTTTTCGCCTAGGGGTACACATTTTCCGAGGTTGTCTATAAAACAAATATGGAAGAGGGTTAAGGGGTGATCATACCGGTGAAGACGGAACAACGTTTGGTCGAGCGAGTCGACGAAAAATAATTCCGGAGCGAAGGTGCCTCGAGTGGGATTCTGCAGGGCGCGAGGTCGGAGTCGTCGGGATGGTTGGATGGCTTGACGGGGCTTCTCTGGCTGCGGTGACGGCTCTAGATGGGAAGAGGAGGTCTGGAGATTTAGGTTAGGGTTTGTGAAGATATATATATATATATATATATATATATATATATATATATATATATATATATATATATATATATATATATATATATAGGTCGGGGCCGCGCTCATACTGGGGGCTGCTGGCATTCTTCACGAATTCTAAAGGGATTTGGTTGTTTTTGCACTTTAGTCCTCCCTTGTTTTAATCTTTTTCTTTTCCTTTTTTTTTCTTTCTCTTTTTCTTTTTCATTCTTTTCTTTTCTTTTATTCTTTCTTCTTTTTCATTTCTAAATATATATATACATATATATTTGTGTATACATATATATTATATATATACTCATAAGAAAATTCATGGATTAGAATAATGCACAACATTAGGCTAGCAACTGCTTAAGGGGTCTCCTACATGGAATAAATTTTGAAAAATTTCTGATGGTCCCATAAGTCATCTAAGTGCCCGAACGCCAAAAATAAAAATTATTAAAAATCTATTTCTCCTATTTAGCCACTAAATACTATATTTAAATTATTAATTAATAAAAAAAATAATAAATACGGTTTTTAGAAATAGGGGTTTTATATTCTACCCAACTTACAAAAAATTCGTCCTCGAAATTGACACAAACCCATATTCATAATGATAACTATAACTATTACACTACATTGGTATCTAGTAAAACTCCTAAACTCATGGTTTGCCATTCTAACACTTTCTCATCTATTGTCCATCCACTATTTTATCATCCTCTAATTCGTCTACACTACCCAACTTACAAAATTTCTTCTAGTGGTCACCTTCTTTGAAGCTATTGTCTAGATTGTAAGGCAATTTTATTTATTGGCTCGAGAATCTTGGGATACCTGTCTGGAATCTCATAACTATGACTTTTTTCCATAACCGTCAAGTATCATAGTCTAATACTGCCACGCCACCTGGCCAGTATGGCTGCAAGTAATTTGACTACTCTACCAAAATCGTCTGGCGACAACTGTCGCTACCTCGCCGGCAATTTGTCATAGTCATCAGTTCGTAACAAGTGCCTTCAACTCTTTCCTAGGCATAGTCTAAGTTTTTAGGGAGACACTTAAGGTCTTGACTAACTATTAGGGCTATGATCTAGCTCAAGTGGTCTAACAATTCTACTAGGCTACATGGTGCTACTTAAGGGTTAAACTAATAAAGAATACAGATCTTGTTATAGTGCATATATATATTAAGAACTCATCCTTAGTTATTAAGCATTACTAACACATTTATGTTTAACTAACAAAATAGGGGTGAGGTTGATATGAATCAAACAATTCATAATGGCACGAAAGATATGACTATGATAGGAAGAGTTACGTACGAGATAAGGAGTGAATATAAAAGGAGAAAATGAGTCACCCAAGAGGGCGAGATAAGGATAGGGGAAGAATACTACTATTGCTACTCCCGTCATCCATTAGCATTGCGTGTATGCCATCTGGATAGAATAGAAATATATCCTCATAACTACTAGACTACCATATATATAATTCTATATCTATTTGTGCATCTATTTGTGCAAAGACAGTTATAACAAAAAGGTCGTACCTGTATCTACGGCTTCCTGTGTCTGCTCTCCCATACTTGTCATAATGAGTGCTTGGCCTTGTCCTTGGTTATTCAACTGGGGTCTAGTCCCCTCCATTTGTGCAGACTGTAGAAGCAGTGGTGGGTCCCTTTGGTCTTCTATACTTGAGGCTGTATACGGTGTTCCTGATTCTAATGCCATAGGTCTCTGGTTCTGTTTAGGACATTCTCGGGCTTGATGGTGACTTTATCCACATATCATGCACAACCCCAATCGACGATGACAGTCTCTTAGAATATGACCTGTCCTTCCACAATAGTGACAAGTACGGAGCTCCTTGGTTGGATATGGTGCAGCACTATCTAATTGCTGGCGTGTCGAAGGGTGTCTAATGGTCCTTCTTGCTGTATCCTTACTGGTCTCTGATAAATTCTCTGTTGAATTTTGTTGCCTTTGCTGATGGCCTCCTGGATCCTGGCCTCTGTCAATAACTCGGCATAAGAGATCCGGGACTGTGAGCTAGTGTAGTGCTGGAGCTCCCGAGTTAGCCCACGGTGAAACCTCTTAGCCTTCTCTAAGTCATTAGGTATTAGGACTGTGCCATACTTACTGAGACGGCTAAATTCTGCGTCATACTCATCAACCATCTTGTCCCCTTGCTCTAGATGGAGGAACTGATCGTACAATGTGTCCCTTACTGTATCCGAGAAGTACTTCCTCTCAAAGCATTCCAAGAATTATTCCCAAGTCTGACGCGTACCCAACTGGCGCTCCATTGATTCCCACCAGTGATGCGCGTTACCTTCTAACTGAGTCCTCACGCCTATCATCCATAGGTCAGAAGGTAATTGTGATGCCTCTAACAACTTCTTGGTATTGGCAATCCAATTCGTGGTCTCCTCTGGACTCTCATTATCCTTATATGGCTTAGGGCCCATCTACACAAAGTCCTTGACTGAACCAACCCGAGCGTGTGGTACTGAAGCTAGTGCCTGAGTTGGTACAGGGGCTAGTGCAGCCATTCTCTCGAGTGCTGCCAGAAATTCTAGCCTCTGCTCTGCTGCCTGCTGCCTCTGCTCGGCTGCCTGCTGCCTCTGTTCCTGTATTATCATCTGGAAGAATTGGAACAGCTGTGTCTGGCCATCCTGCGGTGCTAGTGGAGCTGGAAATGTCCCATTAGGTATCGTGGAAGGAGTTGATGGAATTTGATTGTTAGTCAGTCCATCCGGTCCGGGAAGAAGAGGTGTCGTTGAGGTCACTCCTAGTGGTTGGTCGTCGTCCCCTGGAGACATGTTGTCCCCGGTGGTGGCATGCCCGTTATTCAAATTCATCTCTCTGCAAGAGATGGCCGAAGGATTAAGAAGAGTACATGAATCAAGCAGGATGTAAGAACTTAAGTAGGACATGTTTGGAAGGAAGGTAAGTTATTGTCAAGTATGGATGAGATCTAAAATTCTAATCCTAGGTGTAGGCCCGCTCGGTACAGTGACGTACCCGAAATGGCTAACTCGACCTGCATGGGCCACCACAAAAACAGGTCACGCCCAAGTCCCAAATACGTAGGACTAGGAACACGTAAGCATGTCAGCCGCATGGATATGGCAACTCCAATATATGGAAACCATAACCCATACGTACGCTGTAATATGAATATAAACTCACATGTGGTATATATAATGTCACAAGTCACAGATATGCTAATCTCATCCACACAACAAGTCATAGAAAAGAAATACTAAGCTAGAATAAAGAGTCTGAAATATCCAAAAAATAATAGTCGGGTGGAGACAAATCCACTACCAATGACTATATCCAAAATTAAAATGAGAGAGGAGAATAAAGTCTGCAATATAAAATAATGTGAAGACAGAAGTGTATTAGCTAAAAGAATCCATCGCTAGATAATCAACGATGCTCAGAAGGTAAGACCTCCTCGGCAGAAAGGAATGCGTCAGGTCCAGGCCCGTACTCCTGCAAGTACTCAATAGCAGATACACCTAGCAGAGGACCAGGTCCTCAGAGGGACGTAACAAGATACAGAAAATACGAGCCAATTTGAATACAGTAAACATGCATATAATTTGAAAATAAATAAGTACGTTGTACAAGACCATCTATATGAATGCAAATGAGGATAACTTTTCGACGTATGGGCAAGGGTAGGCTACTCGATCTAATCCTCACAACCTCACGCTCGTCCATGAACATCATCAGCCGGCATACCTCGGGTGTAGCGACCCTCGGACTCCATCAATCGATATACCTCGGGGGTAGCGACCATCGGACACGACCCACCATAGTGCGTGCTAGTGACTACGGTGTTACCAGAGTGGTTAAAGCCCATACGCCTAATGATTGTCCTCTATGATACTAAGTGTCAAGTGTGTGTCAATATATCTAATATATAGTAATGACTGAAAGAAAACTACACATGCAAGAATAAACAGAAATAAAATAAATATAAGGAAATATAAATATCATGCAAAAGTACTGTAACAATTTGGCAAGGTATCTTGCCTGGTAAGAAAGCTGCAAGGTGTACTGTCCATAAGTCAAATGCACAGGATCAAAAGCTATGGCCGCAGAACAAATATATTCGGATGCTGAAATAAACATCACCAACGTTCCCAGAATAAGCAAAATAGCTAAAAAGCACTTCCCTTTCGTCCAATTTGGACACAGGGGCAAAACGATAATTTCGGTTAAAAGTGGGGTCCACATGTGGTCCACTTTGCACCGAAAAGCGTGCCAAGGGTAACAGTCTCTAAATAGGACAAACTATAGGTCAAAAAACTCTAGATGTCGATACGAACCCAACGGTATGTCCAAATATGAATTTCGATGAGCCGAACACAATTTGGTCCAAAAGTCAACTGTGGGGCCCGCCAATTGGCGATTTGGTCAACCATCTCAGAATTGCGTGAAAATTGGGGCACAGGACCAGCGCGTTACCACGAGTCCAGTGGTGCAAGTTTCGTCGCAATCCGACAAGCATGCACAAAGTACGTGCGAGTTCCACAAAAGTTGCGATACGGGATGTGTCCGCGGATACGGCCTGATTTCGGCGCGCACACGCGTCCGAATCAGTCTCCACAAATTTTCACGTGTCCGGTTATGCTGCGTGCACCATTCGGTACACTTGGTACACGACGGGGCGGTACCGTTTGGCGGGGCGCGCTCCGTTTTCCAACTTTTGGAAATCTGGAAAAAGTGGGTGCGCGCAGTTTTGTGACGAATTTAATTATGTCCACAGTAACTAATAATATAGGGTTATTTAACAAAAAATAAACTAGGTGAAGTATTCTACAGGTATCAAAAAGAATCACCGAATTCGGATCTCTGTGGTGGGAGATACGAACTCGGCAATATAGGTGCTCACCGTAGTTTTCTGCGATTTCAGAATTGGGTCTGCTCCGCCCACTTTGGACGCTATTTTTCGTCTAGGGGTACACGTTTTCCGAGGTTGGATATAAAACAAATATGGAAGAGGGTTAAGGGGTGATCATACCGGTGAAGACGGAACAGCGTTTGGTTGAGCGAGTCGACGGAAAATAATTCCGGAGCGAAGGTGTCTCGAGTGGGGTTCTGCAGGGCGCGATGTCGGAGTCGTCGGGATGGTTGGATGGCTTGGCGGGGCTTCTCTGGCTGCGGTGACGGCTCTAGATGGGAAGAGGAGGTCTGAAGATTTAGGTTAGGGTTTTTGAAGAGATATTATATATATATATATATAAGTCGGGGCCGCGCTCATACTGGGGACTGCTGGCATTCTTCACGAATTCTAAAGGGATTTGGTTGTTTTTGCACTTTTGTCCTCCCTTGTTTTAATCTTTTTCTTTTCCTTTTTTTTTCTTTCTCTTTTTCTTTTTCATTCTTTTCTTTTCTTTTATTCTTTCTTCTTTTTCATTTCTAAATATATATATACATATATATTTGTGTATACATATATATTATATATATACTCATAAAAAAATTCATGGATTAGAATAATGCACAACATTAGGCTAGCAACTGCTTAAGGGGTCTCCTACATGGAATAAATTCCGAAAAATTCCTGATGGTCCCATAAGTCATCTAAGTGCCCGAACACCAAAAATAAAAATTATTAAAAATCTATTTCTCCTATTTAGCCACTAAATACTATATTTAAATTATTAATTAATAAAAAAATAATAAATACGGTTTTTAGAAATAGGGGTTTTACACTAACGCCATGGAGGGATCCTCAGTCCCCTTGAAGATAGCATGACACATCTTTTTGAACTCTGATATCTACTGGATAGGGCCCTTATCATCTGAAAGCGGAGGTTCTGGAGAGTCATGAGGTCCCGCAATATCAGCTACAACTGGCGCTGCCATGGCGGCCGTGGATGCAGAATGGTTGCTGGCGACTAGCGTCGTCACAATCGTTTGCAAGATATCCATTTGCTTCTGCTGTGTTTCGGCCTGAGTCTGTTGCGCTAGAAATTATGCTTCAATTCGAGACTCAAATTGACTCTGTCATAGTTTGGCTTGTCTCTGTTGCGTTTCCATCAAACGCATCATTCGTTCGAACGGATCAACAGAGGGCGCGGCAGTCGGACTTCCTGAGCTGCCTGACGTGCCGAAACTACTCCCTTGTACTTGTGCCACCACCTGCGCTTGTGCACCCGGCTCGAAGGCCGTTCCTTGAAAGAAAAGTAACTTGTATCAGTCTCAAAGTATATTATGGACTCACTGTATGGAACGTATTTCATTTTGGCCAAGCGAATTCAAGGGTTCAACTGAGAGGGACAGGGTCATTTTTAGAAAATATTTTGATACGAGATCAAAGGGTCTGAAGTTATGCTCTGATACCAATATGTCATGCCCCAATTTTGCCCAAGCGATAATCGTCCCCCGGGCGTGATGTCGTGCACGCGTAGGGCGCGCGTGCACAAGGCCTGGGCATAAAGATAATCTTTAGAATATTGCAACAGAGTACGCAAATAAGATAACACACATTTGAGGCATAGAAAAGTTTTTTTTTATTGATAATGAACATCTGTTTACAGACTCTTGACCCAAAGTAGTAAAGATGCCGCATGGGCTTACAATTTGGACACAAAATGAGATAGCCGATCCATACATTACATCCCGTACTAGAATTCAAAACACAAAACACCTTGGGTGCGAGTCAGCACCATCGTCTTTTGGCTTCCAAAAGTGAGAGCGAGCTTCTTGCTACTTATGTACTGGAGCTACCAAAAGTCAAGACACGAATGCGTCTTGATTCGGGAAGGGGTTGGAGAAAACTTCAGCTCCTCACCGCGTCGCCTTGGCTCGGGGAACCTGCTGCAACGAGGGTCAGTACTTCAAAGAGTACCTGTGAGGGCAAGCTAACCCAACTTAACCAAAATCTACAACGAGTTCATATGAGCATGCAATATTTATTATCATGTGATCTATCTATCTTGCCTTAGTTCAATTCTTTATATAAGATAGAGTAAAATAACATAACCAAATGTGCCACCGCTCGGTGACTTTACTTGTACCGTCTGAGCCACCTGTACAAAATTTACCATGCCCTTTCCTGCCATGAAGACATAGTTAGTCTGCACAGTTTAAATATACATAATAATCACTTGGTTTGACTAGGGATGGGTCGGCTGCCATTCCGCCTTGGGTAGCTAGCCCTTAGCGGACGCACGGACCCATCCAATGCTAGGACTACACTAGCAAATTATTCTACCCGGGGCGAAGCGGTCCCAGTGCCTCGGCGACCGTTCGTAGAATGACATCCCTTGTATACAAGTTGTCTAAGACCATTATTCCACAACCAACTAAGTTACCAATTAAGACACATATTCAAGCAATATAAGTAACTAACTTCATGTGTTTCCCGTAGTCTAAACTACTTGCATAATGATCACATTTCACCCGTTTGCACCATGCATGAACAGTTATAGCTAAATGGGTTCTAACCACATCTGACACAAGATGGTTATATATATATATATATATATATATATATATATATATATATATATATATATATATATATATATATATATGCAACGAACATGCAAGCTTTGTTGTAATCGTTCGTGTTTCTGTATGACAAGCATTATTAATGTTTCAAGTCTACTTCTTCTTTATTCTGACTCAATCTTAATATTTTGGTATCGTTTGATCGGGATGAAAAATGAGTCAATTTATTTAGAATGAAGACTTGGCAGAAGGGAGCTAATCAAAATAAAGTCACTCACAAGTTGGTGAACTAGAAGAGAGAAGGAGAGATCTTTAAGACTCCGCTAGTGCGTCGCCTATCCGTTCACCTACACGCACCAATAGCTTTGATTAATATCTCCTGCTTCGGTCTCCAAGGTTCAATATGAAATGCGAAATCCTAAGAACGAAGGCAGTAAAATCCATCAAAACCGTTCAAAAAAATACAAGTCATAAAACCAACAAGAAAGCAACCAAGCGGCAACCAAAACGGCAAGAAAACCAGCACAACGGAAAGGCCCCTCTCGACTCTGCCGCCGAGTCCTTTCTTGAGGCATGATCCATTGAATATGGGACCTGATTACAAAGAAACCAATCCATAACGAGGAAAGGATCTTGATTCAATCTGTCCCGATCAGACGGTATCAAGTATTTCTTGGTCACGCTCCCTGAATAGGGGGAACGGGGCATTACACATCTGTTTGGGGACGATATACAGTACTGAACTTGAGCTAGGTGCCCAAACTCGCCTGCAAACTCCTCCAGAAATGAGAAGTGAAACGACTATCCCGATCTGAGACTATGCTGACGAAAACTCCATGTATCCTGACGATCTGCCTCACATACATATCTGTCAGCTTCTCCGTAGAAAAACCTACCTTAAAAGGCAAAAAGTGGGCCAACTTGGTCAACCTGTCAACGATGACCCAAATCGCATCGTTTCCTCCTAGAGATCGTGGAAGTTCGGACACAAAATCCATAGTAATGTGCTTCCACTTTCATTCTAGAATGGGTAATGGCTGAAGTAAACCTCCTGGCCCCTTCCTCTCGGCTTTCACCAGCTGGCACACTAAGCATCTGGATACAAACTGTGCCACTTTTCTCTTCATGCCATACCACTACACACTCTCTCGCATATCCCGATACATCTTGTTGGCACGTGGATGTATGGAATACTGAGAGCGATGCGCTTCTTATAACACCTTCTCAAACAGCTCCCCACTAGGTACACACAATCTAACTCCATGCCACAAAGAACCATCCTCAGCAATGGTGAAATCATCCTCCAATCCTACTCTCACCTGAGCTCTTACGCTTCTCAGAGATACATCCTTATACTGTGCTGCATTGATCTTGTCCATCAAATCTTAGTGTATCTGCAATCTCCACATCTGCATAGCAAAACCAGGAACTATCACCACAATGCCCAACCTCTCCAAGTCCTCCAACAAATATCGATCCTGCGTCAAGAACATAGTTACCGGATACCTGCTCAAGGCATCGGTGTTTGATGATAAACAAATTGAAGGAAGAAGAGGGTTTATACGAAACCTTTCTTTTTTTGCTTACAAACAAGAAAAAGAGTACAATTAATCCTATACGAGGATGTTAAGTACAATAGAAATAATGCTGGGGAAGAATTGCTATAGAAATCTGATCTGCGGTCGATCACTTTGTTTCTTGGACCATACGATGATGAAGAAGTGCTGTAGAAGATGAAGAAGCTTCAAAGGTTGCAAGTGGGATTAAATTTCCGTTGCCAAAGTTGTCAACCAACACTCTCTGTCTGTGCTCTCTCTCTCTCTGATCTCTTCTTATGCTTCTGTCTTATCCTCTCCTTGATCGATTCATTTTCCCTGTGATCGGGGGTCTCTATTTATAGAGATCAATCAAATAACTGTCCAGTTGGCGTAGAAGGCCAAACTGTGAAGAAATTTGCATCTTTTACGCTGCGGTTATAATAACTACTACCCATGTTCAAATAATCTTCTAAATCTGCGTATGACACGTGTCCCATTATGAGATAACGCGTATAATTGCTTTTCGAAGCTCACGGTATGCAAGCCACGTAGGTAACTGCCCCTACGTAAAGATGGTTGGCATAAAAGCCAAATAACTGTCTTGGTTGGCGTAAAAGCCAAATAGCTGTCTTGTTGGCGTAAAAGCCAAAGAGCTGTCTTGTTGGCGTAAAAGCCAAATAGCCAAAATTATCATCACAACCGTCCTCTCTATCACCGTGCAGTACTTTTGTTAGAAGTCAGGTTCACTGATCTGTCTGACAAATTCATCCGAGGAATACGAAGAGTTCCTCGTACAACTTTATGCTGCATTAAAAACAAACGTATTTTAAACTTTAAGCGGGAGGGTAAAGCAACCTTTTGCACAAAACAGCCTTGAAGCACTGCTTTTACGCGGACAGCTCTGAAGTTCTACTTTACGCCGAACAGCTCTGATGCTCTGTTTTACGCGTACAGCTCTGAAGCTATATTTTACGCTACACGGCTCTGAAGTTCTGTTTTACGCGTACAGCTCTGAATCTCTACTTTACGCCAGACAGCTCTGAAGCCCTATTTTACGCGTATAGCTCTGAAGTCATATTTTATGCCACACAGCCTTGAAGCTCTGTTTTACGCGGACTTCATGTAAGTTGGGAGTTTTGACTGTATAATACGCGTACAATTCTCCAGCGTATTTCATGCTTCTACAAGACCCCCTTCAAAGTTTTCAAATTCCTCGTAATTTGAAATACTTTAAATGAAGAATAAAATGGTCAAATTTGACTCGTTCTTCGAGGCTGATTTTTCGGCGATATTTAAGAAGTTGTTGGGATTTGTATGTTCTTTTCTGCCTATATAAGGGCAAGCAAATGAACTTTTTCCATACTCCCTTCACCACAAAGATGTCTGTTGAGATTCATTGGGCTGAACTGAGAAAAAAGAAGATTATGCTCTTCCAGCATGTAAGAAGCTGTAAAAAGAGACGCCTTCGAGCAAATAGTCTCTGCAATGACGGACCATGGAAGGATATCATAGCTTCTTTTGCTCGAGATAATCAGCGATTTTATATGGCGATTCGTCAAAGAGAGAGGAAGGGTCGCATTAGACCACACAGCTTACTAGCTGTATTTTCCCCTATTATAAAGTTGGACCCTGATGGGCAGCTTAGCCGTGTCTTCCAGTATTGCGTTGGGTCTGAATTCCAATCATAATTCGAAGCATGGCCGCCGATGACGTATGGGAGGTGGGCTTGAATAATTTAAACAGGTCCAATTTTGTATCCTCCCTCCATTCACCATTTTCTTAGCCCCTGGCCGAAGAAGTGCTGTAGAAGAAGAAATAAAGATCTCCATCAGACGAGAACCTAGCGTAATAGATTCCCATCATATGTAATTATGATCTTAAATATTAATGAAAAATCTTTTGTAAAATGGATTTTCATCATATGTAATCATGATTAATAAACTTGTCTTCTTTTACGCACTATTGATTTGCCATATTGCTATGAGGAAGTCTGATAATACGCAGCTTCAATATGCTTGAGTAATTTTTACGCTGACTCTGACAAATATGCCTCCAGTCACGTCCTAACTTTTACGCGTAGAGGAAGATGCATAAAAAGTTCTTTAGCATTTAAATTGTCTTGAAGATCCAATTGTCATACTGTTTTTGACGAGGAGTCACATAGAATTATGAACTGTTCTTTCTCCTTCGAAATGTGAAGAAGATCTGTTCATAACATCATCTTCAAAAATTGCTTCTCGAAAGATTCTCGAGATAGGGCAAGAAATGTCCACCAAACATGCCATCCCTGAACTAGATTCTGGCTAAACTTCGAATGAACTATCAATGGCCAAGGAAGAAAAGTCCTCTTCCAGTGAAGACAGACACTTTCAGGGAACTCCTTGGCCCTTTCGTCTGATGAAGTCTTCTCGAAATGAAAAAGAAGAGAAAACACTGATAAGAAGAGCATTTCCTGCGTAAACTCTTGTAACTGGCTTCTTCAAGCATAAAACCCAGATTATCAATATATACGCGTATTCTGCTGACTGATCTGTTCCGCATAATTTAATATGCACGTAAAATCATGGATCCGTAGCATTTGAGTGTAAAATCGTAGATCTGCAGCTTCTGAGCGTAAAATCGTAGATCTGTAGCTTTTGAGCGTAAAATCATAGATTTGTAGCTTCTGAGCGTAAAATCGTAGATTTTTAGCTTCTGAGCGTAAAATCGTAGATCTGTAGCTTCTGAGCGTAAAATCGTAGATCTGTAGCTTCTGAGCGTAAAAGCTTCTGAGCATAAAATCGTAGATCTGTAGCTTCTGAGCGTAAAATCGTAGATCTGTAGCTTCTGAGTGTAAAATCGTAGATCTGTAGCTTCTGAGCGTAAAATCGTAGATCTGTAGCTTCTGAACGAAAAAGCTTTTAAGCGTAAAATTGTAGATCTGTACCTTCTGAGCATAAAATCGTAGATCTGTTATGCAGCGTGACTATCTGTCTTCCTTTTCAAATGATCGGCTGACGTGGTCCCAACTCATAACCGACTATTAAAAATCGGATTTGGTTAAGGATTCGGAAAGTCACTTGAACTCTATAAATAGGCCTAGGTTATGAGAGAGAAAAACCCTTTATCTTTCTCTGCAAAATCCTTCGACTCTTTCTGAAAACTCTTCGTCTCTTTCTGAGAGAAAAAAAACCTCAGATTCGCCATGGCACCAAAACAGATCTCCATCGCTAAGGAAAAGAAAGCCGCTTTATCATCTCGCTCCACTGCTCAAGCACGAGCGACTCCTACTAGGCCAAGCGAGCCTCGTTCTGAACGAAGTGCTCCACCGTCTAGCTGTGCACCGGGCATCATAGGTAAAACTTCGAGAGAAATAAAAACCCTCTGCACACGTTGTACGTGTATGCACAAATATGCCCACATTCTTAATGTGTCAGCGTAAAACTCCATATTTTTGCAGTCTGGCGTAAAAACTCAGACTGTCAAATTTTGGCGTATACTGCAAACCTTGCGTTTTACGCGAAGTAAATTCCAGCGTAAAACTTAAATTTTTTGTAGTCTGGCGTAAAAACTCAGACTGTCAAATTTTGGCGTATACTGCAAACCTTAAGTTTTACGCACTGGAAGTAAAATTCCAGCGTAAAACCTAGATTTTTGCAGTCTGGCATAAAAACTCAGACTGTCAAGTTTTGGCGTATACTGCAAGAGTGTAGCACCTTACGTTTTATGCGCTGAAAGTAAATTCCAGCATAAAATTTACTTATTCTCTTGCTTTTTGCAGTGGACCTACATATCTCCCATTTGGCTGAAGTGATGGGCTCTGCTGCTGGAATGCTGAATTCTAACTACTTGGAGGACTTGTCCCATGTGACTTTCCCCATCTCTGGAAACGAGTATCCTCAAGAAAGGGGAACTCTGATCCCGGCCCAAGGAGAAAGAATGTTGCTGAGTATGATCAGTGGGAAACCCTTGACGTACATAGACGAAACTGAGTATAAGAAACCAGCTTTCTTATTTGGGGATGTTATTGATAAGCAATCCTAGATAAAGCCCAAGAAGGAAGGCTGGGTATTTTCTGTTGGGAGCACTATCATGCATCTGCCAAAGATGTCCAGAGATTACCCTATTTCTGCATTCTTCCATGCCACACATCTCCGAAGGATGGCATGGACTCTGACTCCTGATCTTCATGGGCAGCCAGGGAAGATCTTTTATAAGAAAGGATTAAACCAAGGATCCTTTGTAAGTAGTCCCCCTGGCCCTGTTATGCCCTTCAGAGGATTACTACCAAGCAGCGTCCCTAGTGGGGACTCCTCTTTGATCCAGCCATTTCAAATGGCAACTTTCTACAATAAATTCATAAAGCAGGGAGGAGTATATCCCAGGGTTAACCCTCGCACCAGTGGATGGCTTAACCCCCAGAATCTTCGATGGGCCAGTTTAACTGCATGGGCCCTGAAGCACTTTCAGATGGAGCTGGAAAGTATTAACTTATTTGAGGCTGTGAGTGCTACTAGTGTTGGGCTGCCTATCAACCCCAATTTGTTCTTAGCTTTGATGGAGCGATATAACTCGCTAACTGGGACTTTTGCCACTCCGATAGGTGAGTTGGGCCTAGCCCTTCATGAGATGGCAGATATCTCAAAGCTACCCATGGGAGACATTCCCTATGAAGAATATGTCCCCACCAACAGAGAGTTGAAGGATACAAACCCTCGGGTAGTGGCTGTATACCAAGAACTGATGAGCCACTATCTTGTATGCACCACCTTCTACAGAGAGCCTTCTGATTTAGCCCATATTAACAAATGAGTATCCTACCTCTTCTTCCATCAGGCTAGAGATGCCAAGCAGGACAAGGTTGTAAATAGCAAAGACAAACCTTTGAACCCTCTGAGCATTCTTAATGCCAACACAATCGATGATCTTATTGAAGATGCAGGGGCTCCAGATTGTGTTCTCAATGAAGAGATAGGGGGCTATCTTGTAGGAACCAAAGCCTACAGTTATATGAGACATTGCCGAAAGCCTCTGTCAAAAGAAGCTCAACTGGCTGGCTTCCTGTCTATTTGGCTACGTCGATGGGTGGTGCCTGGCATCGCGTCTGCGGATCGCATTCATCGCAATACCTTATGGCCCGCAGTGCGTTTGGTATTTGGAGCAAGATTGGGCCTGTTCCCTGTCATGGTATACAGGATACAAGCTGGCCTGAGGGCTATTACTGATGGGCTGCTGGCCGATACTACACAGCGTAAAGGATATCCCAGAGTAGAATTGCAATTCTTATATCTGATGGGATGGTTAATCCTTCACAACACCAGAGTGATGTCACCCGGATCTGCCAGTGGTTCAGGCAATAACTTCTTGTTGAATTACAAGAATTCTTTTTGGAATGTGACTAGCGTCATAGATTATCGACTAGCACTAAATTTTGCCCATAGTTGGAAATTATTCTGCACCGTCCCCCCCGTACATATCAATCAACAGAGGACTAAACTTTAGGATGTAGGTCAGGGGAAGACTATTCTTTCTCCTGAAGTCTTTTACTGGTTGGTCTGCATTAGACCTTCCCACCTGCTGTACAGAAGTGAGGACCACTGCTACTTGGAGCCTTATCTGCCTAGCCGTTTCGCCAGGCAATTTGGGTATGATCAGTTGCACATGGAAAATCATATCACCGGCTTCAAATTCAAAGGTGGACTTATTGATGGTGCTAGAGGATGGCGTTATTTCATCATGGGTTGTACTGGAGCAATCTTTGTTGTTCCCGCGACCTCTCTCTCCATGGAGTTGAGCATTCTTTATTCATACGCACAGTTTTATGTGTCCATCAATACCTTCCATCATAATTTTGATGTATATGGAAGTTTCAGAATGCCCTCCCATAAGTCTACTGGAAGGGAGGAGATACCATATGTCTCCTCTGATGAAGGTGATGAAACTACTGGTGTAGATGATTATTTGTTGATTTTACCGAGAGGCGTAATAGCTCCCCCAGCAGAGCCTCTCATAATTTCCAATAAACGAAAGGGTTCTACTCAGAAAGAGGCTTCCCCTCGTAAGAAGAAGCAGACTATAAAAGGTCCTAAAAGGACTTCCACCAAGGGGGCCTCTTCCAGGAGTGAACCTATTCTTTCCCCTGTTAGGGATGATTCTTTAATTAGGGATCCTTCACCTTTTAAAGAAGGAGCCTTCACAGTTCCAGCTGAAAGTGCTGGAGATTCTTTGCCCTCGACTACTGCCGCTACCACCGTTACTGGTGATGCTTCTATATCGCCTTTGAGGCCGAGCTCGCTAATAATCCATATACCTTTACCAAGACAAATAATGGGACTAGTCCATCCTTCATCTGTAAGTATTTTAAGCGAGATTCTACCCGATGAACCTCGAGTAGATCTGGGTGATGACTGGGATGACGAACCTCGAGCGTCAGTTGGTATACCCTCTTCTCCAGGTATGACAGCTTGTTTAGCATCATTAAGAAATGATTTAGCTATACAGGCTGCAGATGCAGTATACATACCATCGGCCATGGATAAATGTTGTCTTCACGCTTTTTTAGGAAAACTTAACATCAAATTGATATTAACTTTCTCTTATCTTAGTTTCAGGCGAAGACATTTCTGGGAAGGGCGGAGCTAAAACAACCTCTGATTTTGTTGCAGATGTAGCTAATGAAACGGCGGTGACCACCGTCGAAGAAGCATATCTTGAAGCCGTTGATCTTTCATCCGCAGCATTCTCAGATATAATCCCGCCAGTAGCAGTTCAAATAATATCAGAGGTGGATGAACCCACCATCTCGACTGTGCCTCCTTCGTCAAGCATGCCAGCAACTTCAACTGTTATTGGTGTCTCTTCTTTTGTCGTGCCGTCTGTTAAAGCAACGACTGTGGCAACATCCTCTGCAGTCATTCCAGAAAGGAAATCTATCGATATTGTGGCCACTCCCAGCGTCCATTCAAGCTTTTCTATGCTAGTTGAACAATATACTAGCATATTCTACCTCACTTTGAAAGAATTGATATCCATGGTGCTGGAGAAGAATCTAGGCTTTGATGCTCTGAAGACGTCCTCCAAGCTCACTATAGCGCAGATTAGAAATTTCAATGACGCTGAAAGAGCTAATGCGCTAGAGCAAATGGTTAATGGTTTAGAACAACCCATTAACGAATATTTGCAACTATCGTGAGGCAGCATCAATGACTTGGTTCAGGCTGAGTACGACTCACTAACTGCGGAATTTGCTTAGAAGACAGAAATTTTAAACAAATCCATCCAGGAACATCAATAAGAGATAGAGAAAGAGCAAGCAATATTGGTGGAGAGTATTCCTCAGCTAGCTCAGTTTCGTGCCGAATGTGAGGGATATGAAGTGAGGGTTCAAGAATTGGAAGCTGAACTTGCTCAAACAAGGGAGAGACTTCTCAAAGCATCGCTAGTTCATGATGTATTAGAGGGCCAAGTGAATACAGCTCAACAGAACTTGACACATGTGGGTGTCATCCTTGCAAGTTTTGTTGATTCTCTGCCTGAACTATCTCTCTTGAGCAATGATGAAGCAAGGCTGGAACTGGCTCGCACCAACATTTTAAACTCCAGGAATGAGAGGATGGCTGCTTTGGCGCAACAGATCCGCGATTTAACTGCTCCTCCCCAATGATGTACTTTTTTGCTCCTTTTGTAATTTGTTATTCCCAAAGATAATAAAGATACATTTTCTGACTTTGTGGACCCATCACTTTAGAATATAAATGATAGACTAGGATAAAAGTGATATCAGAGGTAATATGGACATGATATACTTTCGGTAAGGTTTAGCTGAATATATCTATTCAGAGGTAATATGAACATGATAGAGTATGATCCAACTAAATTTGTATGCAAAACACTATCAGAGGTAATATGGACGTGATAGGTTTTGAAGTTTCAAATTAGTTAAACATATCTATTCAGAGGTCATAAGAACATGATGAATATGATCCAGCTAATCTTTGTATGTATTATCATCAGAATGAGATCTTCATCATACCCTGTTAAGCAAGGGAGATCAAGCATAGTACTTCTTCAGGAATTTGCCGTTGATAGGAGACATTATCAAATCTCCATTAGGCTTGGCTAATCTGTAAGCGCAATTTGAAAATATTGTTTCAATCACATAAGGGTCCTCCCATTTGGGCTGGAATTTTTCCTTACTCTTGTGCGTAATGATCATTGGCCTCTTCACAGCTAAAACTAGATCACCAACTTTGAACACTCTTTCCTTCACTTTTTGATTTAAAGCTCTAGAGATGCGTGCCTGGTAGAACTCGATGCGCTGTTGAGCTTGAAGGCGTTTCTCGTCTAACCCTTCTAGCTCTTGAAGTCTTAAACGATCATTATTTTCCTAAGTCAGCTCATTAGCCACTGCTATTCTGAGTGATGGAATTTGAATTTCAATAGGGAGAACTGCTTCACACCCATAAACCAATGAAAATGGGGTACAACCCGTTGGTGTTCGTACCATTGTGCGATATGCCTACAGACATTCTCCTAACTTTTCGTTCCAATTTCTTTTGTTCGAAGAGACAAACTTGGTCACACCCCAGTCCCAAAATACGTAGGACTAGGACACGTGAGCATGCCAGCCGTATGAATATGGCACTCCAATATATGGAAACCATATTACACGTACGCTGTAATATGAATAACAATTTACCAATGGTATAAACCATCATAAATTATGGGGTATAATCTAATCTCATCTACAGAAAATCAATGAATAAATATAATGAATAACCAATATCTGTAACCAGATCCCATAATGAAGTATCTAAATATGACAGTCGGATAGAAACAAATTCACTGCCGAACTAGAATGAAGAATAAACAAGACAAATAATATAAATACAACCTCTAACAATCACGAGGCTCGAAGAGTAGACCTCCTCGTAACATACGCAACCAGGCCAGATCTGTGCTCCTGCAAATACTCATGAACAATACACCTGGAAAGGGACCAGGTCCTCAGAGGGACATAACAAGATACATAAAAGTATGCCATAAAGTAAATACTGAATAAATAACTCCAGGGTGACCTAACCATCTAAGTAAAATGCAACTTGAGGACAACTTGAGTGTATGGAAATGTGTAGGCTAGACATATGCTGACGTAATTCACTAATCGTGACAACCAGCTAGTATATGCCACATATGCCCCCTATAACACGGGCGCAGGAATATAATAACGTCCAACGTTCTCTAGAGTGTGGTATATATAACGTCCATCATTCCGAAGAATAAGGTATCTGTAAAATCACCAAGTAACGTCCAACACTCTAGGGAACGTGGTATCTGTATAAATGATAACGTCCGTATCACTCCGTCGAGTGCGGTATCTGTATAAAGGAGGTGGGTGTCCCATACGCCTACTAGTAGTCCTCTCCGCCCAATGATCTAAGCATGTTGTATCCATAACACGCCTTAGCTACTACGCCGCAGCGTCATAACTCTGGCTCATAGTCTATCGTTAGAACAGTAGTCCAACCTTCAACCAAACAAGGACAAGGATGGGACCATCGTACAACGATAGTCTATGCTCCGCCTACAAATAACTGCTAAGTCTTCTAACATGCATCACTATTAGCAGTTATACCCTATCCGTCGCACGCCTACACGTACCGGTGGCCAACAACATACGCAAGTCCGTGCCCTATATGTGACTCACAACACGTGTAAGAAATATGTCAAGGCCTGGGAGTCATACCAATAACTCCTCAACTTTAGGTGGGTCTACTAGACACTAGGTCAGACATAAGTCCTAACGTCAACGCATTCGTTGACTGCACCCGAGTCTCTCTCGGGCACGCACAGTTATATAATCTAAAATAATAAACATGTAACTAATATATATAACTGAATTTAAACAGTACAACAAAGGAAAGGTATACTTGCCTGGTAAGAGAGCTGCAGAGTATAATATCCAGATGTCAAACACCAAGAGTCAGAAACTACGGCCTCAGAATGAACGTATCCGGATGCTGAAATAAATATCACCAATATTTCCAGAATAAGCAAAATAGCTAGAAAGCACTTTCCTTTCGTCTAATTTGGACACAGGGGCAAAACGGTAATTTTGGGTAAAAGTGGGGTCCACGTGTAGCCCACTTTGCACCAAAAAGCATGCCAAGGATAACAGTCTCTAAATGGAATAAATTATAGGTCAAATAAATTCTAGATGTCAATACGAACCTAACGGTATGTCCAAATGTGGATTCTGATGGGCCGAACATAAATTCGCCAAAAAGTCAACCGTGGAGCCCGCCAATTGGCGACTTGGTCAACTGTCTCAGAATTGCATAAAAATTGGGTCACAGGACCAGCGCGATACCACGAGTCCAATGGCACAAGTTTCATCACAATCTGACGAGAGTGCACAAAATGTTCGCGACTTTTGCAAAAGTTGCAATACGGGATTTGTCCGCGAATACGGACTGATTTCGGCGCGCACACGCGTCCGAATCAGTTTCTGCGAACTCTCACATATTTGGTTATGCTGCGCGCACCGTTTGGTATACTTGGTACACGGCAGGACGGTCCCGTTTGGTGGGGCGTGCTCCGTTTCACAACTTTTGAAAATCTGGTAAAAGTGTGTTTACGGGGTTTTCCAACAAATTTAATTCTACCTACAGCAGTTAATAATATAGGGTTATTTAAAAGAAATTAAACTAGGTCAAGTGATCTCCGCATACCAAAAAGAATTATCGAATTCGGATCTCTGTGGTGGGAGATACGAATTCGGGAACATGGGTGATCACCGCAGTTTTTTGCGATCCCAGAAATTGGTCTATTTCTGCCAACTTTGGCGCTATTTTTGCCTATGGTTACGCGTTGTTCGAGGTCTACTATCACACAGATATGGAAGAGGGTTAAGGGGTGAGCATACTGGTGAAGATGGGGTGGCATTTGGTTGAGCGAGGCGACAGAAAATAACTCTGGAACACAGGTACCTCGCTGCGGAAATCTGCAGTACGCGGGGCGCGCGGGGTCGCGGTCGTCGGGATTGGTTTGGAGGGCCTGGTGAGGTTCTCCGGCTGCGGTGGCGGCGCTTTCTAGGTCTAGATGGGAAGAGAAAGAGTTTGGATGATCTAGGTTTAGGGTTTTTGTCGAAATAATGATATATATATATATATATATATATATATATATATATATATATATATATATATATATATATATATATATATATATAAGAGAGAGAAGGGGGGTCGGGTTCCGTTGCTTGCGGGCTCGGTTGTGTACGCGGAGGAAAACATGGCTGCGGGTCTTGGCTCACAAAGGGGAAGCGGGTTGTGCACTTTGCTAAAGGTAGGCTGTAATTACAAGCGCGGGTGGCGTTTAGCAAAGGGTGGCTTACATGCACGGGCGAGTGAGTTGGTTTGGCTTGGGTAGAATTGCTAAGGACCTAATAGGAATAGTTATTAATGGGTTTTGCTTAAAAGCTAAGGTGGTTGCTATTGTTGGCTCACAAGGGTGGGTAGTTTGTTTCCAGCGGATGTAGACTTAAGTTGCTAACGGGTGGGTAGATCTAGGTTGGTTTGGGTAGTGGGTAGTTAAGTAGGATCCAATAGGAAATAATTCTTTTCTTTTCTAATCTTTTCCTTTTCTTTTCTTTTCCTTTAAATATATATATATATATATATATATATATATATATATATATATATATATATATATATATATATATATACTCATAGAAAATCTAGAATTATACTAATGCATACCATTAAGCTAGCAACTGCTCAAGGGGTCTCCTACATGAAATAAATTCGAAAAAATTTCTAATGGTCCCATAAATCCCCTAAGTACACCAACACCTAAAATAAAAATTAATAAAAATCTATTTCTCCAAATTAGCCACTAATTACTATAATTAAATTAATAATTAATAAAAAAACTATATACGGTTTCTAGGAATAGGGGTTTTCCATTCTACCCAACTTATAAAAATTTCGTCCTTGAAATTAAAATTAAGCCACGGTAGAAAGTCAAGGATGGTATAAGATTTGCATTATTTAAAATGCAAGTCTAGATTTAAAGGGGTGGATGATGTTGCGTGTTGCACATCCCGAAAAATCATGGAAAAATCTACATGAGCAAAAAATAGGTTTCTTCATGTGTCATGTCCAATGGTGTGGACACCTAAATGCTCTTTTGCATGAAAGCGCCCAACAATTAAAAAGTTGCACAAAGATAAGAACGGATGATGGGCACCTCTAGGATAAGGGTGTGGAATTTATAGGAAGGCAGTGGCTAGTGTAGTGTTCCAATTATCGGAGCACGATAAGATGCACTAAGTGGTACAATATTGGAATAAAAATACTGTGTTCTATTTCTAATTGGATTTACACTAGCCTTAGCCTCACTATCTAAGCCAAGTAGGTCTAAATCTTGGGTGAGGAGGTTTTACAATCCAGCCAACTTAAAACAACTTCATCCTCGAAATTATATAAGGCCTAATTTGTTAATTCCTTCACGTTCGCCTATAAGGCAAATCAATCACAATCTCTCCCAAGATTTAAAATATATTCTAATCCATCGCAATCACCTTCCATACCAAGGTAGCCTCTTGTTTAATCAAAATTTCCATATTGAAATATCTTCTCGATTTTTTTTCAACTCATCAACATCCAAATTTAAATTAATCCATATAACATCTTCAAGATTTAAATAACCCATATAAAATTTACATTACGATCTCCATCTATCATAATCTCCAAAAATGAAAAACGATTCTAATCAAATATTATTCCTATTTTTCCTTATGAATTTTGTATCCTTCAAATTTTTAATTTTAGTTCACCACCTCAATATTTCCAATAGGTAATCCAGCAATCAAAATTTAACTTTTAGTTCAAATCATTAAATTATAAAAAAAATTAATTCAATCCACTAATGTTCAAGTCTGAAATTCTATATTTATCCTCGAAATTCAATTTGATGATTTACTTTCAATATTAAGAATTTAAATCATGTACTTAAAGTATAATTATTTGGTCCGTCATCTTAAGATTTAAAATTTTATTAAATCCTCATCCTCTAACTCCTTCTTCTAAAATTCTCCACATTTAAAATGGCTTAATCTCTCAATCTAATCCTACTTGATCACAATCTAAAAGAATTCTCCTCAAATTTAATAATGCAACTTCTACCCAACTTAAAAGTTTACCCATCTATCATATAATATTATATACTTAAGAAATCTTCCTCAAATTATTTAATCATGTTATTCAATCCTCAAACTTTAACACCAAATATATCGTATATGATATGCCTTTAATTGCAATAAAATAATCACCAAGTATTGTGATTGGCCTATGGGGTATATCTAGTACTATATGTATATCAAACTTATACCAAGCACGAGGTTTCGTCTTTCCGAAATAAGGAAAGACGGAGAACAATAATAAAGAGTTCAAGGGGGAGGTAATAGAATAGAAGTAACGGGATCAAGGCGCTTAATGAATTCAAATGGGAATTGTCAAGGCAGTTGTGGATTAAAATCTATTTGGTAAATTCCTATTCACATGCTCACATCAGTACAGTTATGTAACTGATACGATATGCTCAGGCATGCCTAGAGGGCAAGTACATACGTCTACCAGACACCACATATCTCAATCCACGTAAGGTAGTTATGTGAAGGGTGAACCAAGCGCACCAAGGTTAGCTAGACCTTAATACACTGATTCTGAAACGTATTAGTGTATGCATCCACTAATACATATATTGTGAACAAGCTCGATAAAAGAATAATCTTGCAAAACTAGGCTATAAAATAGCGACATAAGTCAAGGTAGTATATAAAATATAAATGCGCTAGATCATGATAAAATAAGGTACAAATAATTTAAGTCCACCAAACAAAACAAAATACAAAAATAAGACTCTACCATCTCTACAGTTGTAGTACTAACACCTTATTTAAGCTGCCAGTCGACAAAATAGGGGTACGGGCCTTTAAGTTCTACCATCAAAATAAATACTATTGTCTTATACAAGCATATAGTTAATGTCATTCAATTATACTACAATAATAATTCAAGAGGACTACGTGTTACTAGGTTATGAGGCATACTACCCAGATAATAAACTAATACTATCACAGTCTTAAGGGAATCCTATAAAATAATATTGTCCTTGTAAATAAAGCATAAACTCTTATTGGGGTTTACGAGAAAATCATCCTATTGTATTATCTCGGTAATGGTCACCTTAAGTTTTAATCATAGTGCTCATAGAACAAGTGTGAATAGTAAGAATGGAAAAGTTACTGGTTCTTAAGTGAAAAGGGGATATACCTATTTTAGGTTTGGATACGGATTACGCGATTTAAAACTAAGGGTAATCATCAAGTTACAATCTACAAGAACAACTCAAAACTATCAAATTCTAACTATCAAGCACAACTTTTCAAAGTTTAACATTGACAACTATAATCCTAGCAAACTACATATCCTTAACATGAGAGAATTCACCTGGCCTACAACCGGAAGTGTTAGGTGGCACGAGTTGAAAGGTGAAGAAGAAAAAGCATAATTAGTCTTCGCAAAATAGCGAGCGCTAAGGTTGCAGAGGGGCAAGATATGAAATATAAAATAGAGGGCTCTAGATAGCATCATGGTTTCTTAAGGGGAAGGTAATATGCTAATCTTTGTGCTCAAGGTATGATCGAGGAATTACTATATTCATTCCTCTTCGGCTTCCTAGGGTACTGTCTGCTAATATCCAGACAAGAATCTAAGGTATAGTTCTATACTACTATCTCACTATAAAAGTTAGGGTTGGTCCTAACATTCTACCTTGGATTTCTATTGGTTCCTCAATGCTAGGTAAAACAGTATGGTCAACTTTCTAACTAACTCTAGTAGTGTCTGTACTACTCTCAAGTCATTCATAATTATATCAAGAGATAATGGTAAATCAATCTATAGATAAGGAATTCTAGGGTTTACTAGTTATTCTAAACTTAGTGATGTGTCAGTACTCTAGTCGTATTCTTAGTAGGTGTGTTGCCCTAATTATCATCTTAACAGCAGGGATTCCTATATTCTAGGAGAGGCTATACTCAAGGAACTATTAGGGAAGCACATGAATCAAGCAGGATGCAGTTATTGAAATAAAAAAGATTGGAAGGAAGATAAGTCATAGTCAATTGTGGATAAGATCCTACACTCTAATCCTAATTGCAGGCTTGCTCGGTACCGTAACGTAACCGAGACAATATGCTCTTGACCTGTATGGGCCACCACTAAAAATATGTCACACCCCAGTCCCAAAATACATAGGACTAGGACACGAGAGCATGCCAGCCGTATGAATATGGCACTCCAATATATGGAAACCATATCACACGTACGCTGTAATATGAATAACAATTCACCAGTGGTATAAACCATCATAAATCACGGGGTATAATCTAATCCTATCCACAGAAAATCAATGAATAAATATAATGAATAACCAATATCTATAACCAGATCCCACAATGAAGTATCTAAAGATGACAGTCGGATGGAAACAAATCCACTGCCGAACTAGAATGAAGAATAAACAAGACAAATAATATAAATACAACCTCTAACAATCACGAGGCTCGAAGAGTAGACCTCCTCGTAACATACGCAACCAGGCCGGATCTGTGCTCCTGCAAATACTCATAAATAATACACCTGAAAAGGGACCAGGTCCTCAGAGGGACATAACAAGATACATAAAAGCATACCATAAAGTAAATACTGAATAAATAACTCCAGGGTGACCTAACCATCTAAGTGAAATGCAACTTGAGGACAACTTGAGTGTATGGGAATGTGTAGGCTAGACATATGCTGACATAATTCACCAATCGTGACAACCGGCTAGTATATGCCACATATGCCCCCTATAACATGGGCGCATGAATATAATAACGTCCAACGTTCTCTAGAGTATGGTATATGTAACGTCCATCAATCCGAAGAATGAGGTATCTGTAAAATTACCAAGTAACGTCCAACACTCTAGGGAACGTGGTATCTGTATAAATAATAACGTCAGTATCACTCCGTCGAGTGCGGTATCTGTATAAAGGATGTGGGTGTCCCATACGCCTACTAGTAGTCCTCCCCGCCTAATGATCTAAGCATGTTGTATCCATAACACGCCTTAGCTACTACGCCGCAGCATCGTAACTCTAGCTCATAGTCTATCGTTAGAACAGTAGTCCAACCTTCAGCAAAACAAGGACAAGGATGGGACTATCGTACCACGATAGTCTATGCTCCGCCTACAAATAACTGCTAAGTCTTCTAACATGCATTACTATTAGCAGTTATACCCTATCCGTCGCACACCTACACGTACAGGTGGCCAACCACATATGCAAGTCTGTGCCCTACATGAGACTCACAACACGTGTAAGAAATGTGTCAAGGCCTGGGAGTCATACCAATAACTCCTCAACTTTATGTGGGTCTACTAGACACTAGGTCAGACATAAGTCCTAACGTCAACGCATTCGTTGACTGCACCCGAGTCTCCCTCGGACGCGCACAGTTATATAATCTAAAATAATAAACATGCAACTAATATATATATATAACTGAATTTAAACAGTACAACAAAGGCAAGGTATACTTGCCTGGTAAGAGAGCTGCCGACTATAATATTCAGATGTCAAACACCAAGAGTCAGAAACTACGGTCTCAGAATGAACGTCTCCGGATGCTGAAATAAACATCACCGATATTTTCAGAATAAGTAAAATAGCTAGAAAGCACTTCCCTTTCGTCCAATTTGGACACAGGGGCAAAACGATAATTTCGGGTAAAAGTGAGGTCCACATATGGTCCACTTTGTACCGAAAAGCGTGCCAAGGGTAACAGTCTCTAAATAGGATAAATTATAGGTCAAACAAACTCTATATGTCAATATAAACCCAACAGTATATCCAAATGTGGAATCCAATGGGCCAAATACAAATTCGTCCAAAGAGTCAACCGTGGGGCCCGCCAATTGGCGACTTGGTCAACTGTTTCAGAATTGCGTAAAAATTGGGTCACAGGACCAGCGCGATACCACGAGTCAAATGGCATAAGTTTTGTCACAATCTGACGAGCGCGCACAAAATGTGCGCGACTTTTGCAAAAGTTGCGACACGAGATTTGTCCGCGGATACGGGCAGATACCGGCGTACACACGCGTCCGAATCAGTTTTCGCAAACTCTTACATGTCCAGTTATAATGCGCGCACCATTTGGTACACTTGGTACTAGGCAGGGCGGTTCCGTTTGGTGGGACGTGCTCCGTTTCACAACTTTTAGAAATATGGTAAAAGTGTGTTTATGGGGTTTTCTAACGAATTTAATTCTACCTACAGCAGTTAATAATCTAGGGTTTTTTAACAGAAATTAAACTAGGTCAAGTGGTCTCCGCATATCAAAAAGAATCAACGAATTTGGATCTCTGTGGTGGGAGATACGAATTCGGGAACATGGGTGATCACCGCAGTTTTTTGCGATCCCAGAAATTGGTCTATTTTCGTCAACTTTGGCACTGTTTCCGCCTATGGTTATGCGTTGTTCGAGGTCTACTATCACACAGATATGGAAGAGGGTTAAGGGGTGAGCATACCGGTGAAGACGTGGTGGCGTTTGGTTGAGCGAGGCGACAAAAAACAACTCTGGAACACAGGTACCTCGCTACGGAAATCTGTAGTGCGCGGGGCGCGCGGGGTCGCGGTCATCGGTATTGGTTTGGACGGCCTGGAGGGGTTCTCCGGCTGCGGTGGCGGCGCTCTCTAGCTCTAGATGGGAAGAGAAAGAGTTTGAATGATCTAGGTTTAGGATTTTTGTCAAAATAATGATATATATATATATATATATATATATATATATATATATATATATATATATATATATATATAAGAGAGAAGGGGGGTCGGGTTCCGTTGCTTGCGGGCTCGATTGTGTACGCGGGGGAAATACATGGCTGCGGGTCTTGGCTCACAAAGGGGCAGCGGGTTGTGCACTTTGCTAAAGGCAGGCTGCAATTGCAAGCTCGTGTGGCGTTTAGCAAAGGGTGGCTCACATGCACGGGCGGGTGAGTTGGTTTGGCTTGGGTAGAATTGCTAAGGACCTAATAGGAATAGTTATTAATGGGTTTTGCTTAAAAGCTAAGGTGGTTGCTATTGTTGGCTCACAAGGGTGGGTAGTTTGTTTCCAGCGGATGTAGACTTAAGTTGCTAAGGGGTGGCTAGATCTAGGTTGGTTTGGATAGTGGGTAGTTAAGTAGGATCCAATAGGAAATAATTCTTTTCTTTTCTAATCTTTTCCTTTTCTTTTCTTTTCTTTTTCCTTTATATATATATATATATATATATATATATATATATATATATATATATATATATATATATATACTCATAGAAAATCTAGAATTACACTAATGCATACCATTAAGCTAGCAACTGCTCAAGGGGTCTCCTACATGAAATAAATTCGGAAAAATTCCTAATGGTCCCATAAATCCCCTAAGTGCACCAACACCTAAAATAAAAATTAATAAAAATCTATTTCTCCTAATTAGCCACTAATTACTATAATTAAATTAATAATTAATAAAAAAACCATATACGGTTTCTAGGAATAGGGGTTTTATAAACTTTTTCAAGAGTTTGATGATGGTTTTGTTGAAGGCTTTCGTCAAACCATTAGCAGCAGGATTATATGTCGTTGAGGCCATATTTTGTATCCGATTCTTATCGCAAAATCGGTAAAATGCTTGACTGATGAATTGAGGTCCATTATCATGAATTATCCTTCGGGGTATCCCAAAGCGATAAATTACATGATGTTTGATAAGCTGATCACATTGGATGTCTTTACTTCAGCAAGAGGGATCGCCTCCGTCCATTTGGAGAAATAATCAGTGATGGCCAATATAAACCGATGTCCTCTAGAAGATGAAGGATGAATAGGACCAATGATATCCATACCCCATGCTTCAAAGGGCCATGATACAATAGTAGGATGTAAATACTCAGAAGGTTGATGTATGAAATCTGCATGAACCTGACAGGCTTTGTATTTTCTTGCATATTCTACGGCATCTGCAATCATGGTAGGCCAGTAGTAGCCAATCCTCCTGATACGATCCTGTAACTTGGGATCGGATTAATGTGCTCCATATACTCCATCATGAACTTCTCGGATAACCCGTTTTGCATCATCATCAGAGAGACATCGTAACAATAGTCCATTATATGTCCGGTGATATAGACTTTGTGAAGAAGCGTCAAAATAGAAACGTAGCGATCGCCTTTTGATATATACTGCTTCTTTAGGATCCTCTGGTAAGATTCTGTATGACACGAAGTCTATAAAGGGACTTCTCCAATCTCTCTTAGGAAGATCCATATTTATAACATAGCTGCGTTCTATGTGAAAATTATTTTTCACACAAAACAAATCTCCGTTAAGAAGGATCACCGAATTCTGCCTTCTTATAGGAATAGCTAGATCTGCAGCTAGACTGGCCAGAGCATCAGCTTCCAAATTTTGAGATCGAAAAACATGTTCTAAGAAGAATCCTTTAAAAGACATTGCTATCTCAATCGTTGTTTGGTAATAAGGAATGAGATCCGGATTGCAGACTTTATATATTTCTCTGACCTGATTGACTATCAGCTGAGAATCACCAAAAGTTTCCAAATATTCAACATCCAATTCCTTAGCCACTTGAAGCCCGATTAGTAGAGCATTATACTCTGCCACATTATTAGAGAATGGTTCACTAAGAGAATATGCTCGATAGATGACGAGTTTATCAAGAGTCACCAGAACAATTCCTACTCCTGAAATCGCGTTTCCCTTGGGACCAGTCCTGGAAGCACCATCAAAGAATAGCTGCCATGTATCTCCTTCCATTGCCAATTACATTCTGTAACTTCGTCGGAAATGTCCTCGTATAATTTGGAGGCTTCTGGAATTGGATGGGCAGCTAAGAAATCAGCCAAGGCTTGACCTTTCATGGACTTCTGAGGGACGTACACCATATCATACGGTGTTAGTAGTATTGCCTAAGTCGCGAGTCGGGAATTAAGAATACTTGGCTTATTCATTAATACCCGAAGTGGATTGATTCTGGAGATGATATGAATAGTTTGGCCCGTCACGTAATGTCGCGTCTTCTGAATGGCAAACATTAGGGCCAAGCATTCTTTTTCCACTGGGTTATACCTGTGTTCTGCTTCGACCATCATCCTGCTTAGATAGTATATAGCCTGTTCATGACCCTCATTGTTCTTCTGTGCGAGAAGAGCCCCTAAAGAATGATCCATTGCTCGAACATACAGCAAAAATGGTCTTCCTATGACAGGAGGCACCAGAACTGGAGAATTAGTAAGATAGCGTTTGATGTCATTAAACGCTTGTTGACAGGCTTCGTCCCATACAAATGACACATCTTTCTTCATTAGACGAGAAAAAGGTTGACATCTTCCAGAGAGGTTGGATATGAATCTCCTGATATATGCTAGACGACCTTGAAATCCCCTAAGTTCTCTGGGATTACGGGGCGGTCGCATATCTAGGATAGCTTTTACTTTATCAGGGTCAACTTGAATGCCTTTAGCAGTAATGACAAATCCCAAAAATTTACCACTGGATACACCAAGGAAGGACTTTCTAGGGTTCATTTTGAGTTGATGTTGGCACATCAAATCAAGTATTGTCTTCAAGTCTTGGATGTGATTATCCTTGAGGCGGCTTTTGACAGCAATATCATCTACGTAACATTCCACCGTTTTGCGTAAATGATCATGGAATATGTTACGCATAGCTCGTTGATATGTAGCCCCAGCATTCTTCAATCTAAAAGGCATGACTGTATAGCAATATACCCCCAATGGTGTACGAAAGGCAGTATGCTTCTCATCTTCAGGATTCATCTTAATTTGATTATATCCTGAAAATTCGTCCATGAAAGACATGCGCTCAAAACCGCACGTATTATCGATCATAATGTCTATAATAGGAAGAGGGAACTCATCTTTAGGACAGGCCGCATTTAGATCTCGGAAGTCGATGCAAACACGAACTTTTCCATTTTTCTTCATAACTGGGACAACATTAGTGACCCAATTAGGATGTTGTTCTTCCTGGATGAACCCACAAGCTATTAATATCTTAATTTCAGCTTCAATGGCATCCATCATATCTGGGCGGAACTGGCGTTGGTGTTGCTTTACAGGCTTTGAATTGGACAATATATTGAGTTTATGGGTAGCCACTTTTGGATCAAGACCTGGCATATCCTCATAATTCCAAGCAAAGACATTGATATATTCTTTTATCAGCTAGATCATTTCTTCTCTTTCTTCTTCGGAAAGATTATTACTGATAAATATCGTCTTTGGTGAAAATTCATCACCAACATTGACTTGGATTAACCTTGTCTTCAGTGGGTGGTTCTTTTTGTTCGAACCGAAATTCCCATTGTGTATCCATTTGTTGTGCCCAGGATTCATTTTTAAATGGTTCAGATTCTTATTCCTCTGTTTCGAGGGAATCTGTCAACACCATATTTACTGATAATCCCCGTTCGAATCTATCATCTGAATCGGAGGATGACAAATCATCTTGAGAAGAAGAAATGGTCTCATCACTTGACTCAGAGTTGTTTGAAGTTGCAAGAGATGTGGTATACCCTAACCCAAAATGAGTTCGTTGACAGTAAGGATCACCATGCAATGGCATTCGTCTGCTTCTTCCATAGTTGAGGCCTGGCTCCAACTATAAATCATAACCCATGTTTTGTATAATCTTTAAAGCCTGTGGGCTATATCTGTAGATTTGTATTTTTTCCAACATCAGACTCGTGAGAATCTTCTTGTACAATCGGTCTATTCCGAATTCGACCGAAGACTATTGGACGCTGATCGCTGCGAGTAGGTGGAACAATAAAATAGAATCTTCATGTGGCCCATATATTATGACGACATTAGAGGTTGACGCTACTTCCCACACATATGGATGATAGAAGTACATAACTTCCAAGAATTTTTGTGCTATGGGTTCTATATCTTCATGAGGAGAAAATTCCTGATTAGGAAATTGGGCGTCTGTATACTGGAAAAGAGAATCTTTATTATCATCAGAAACCGCGTTCCCGGTTATATTTACATCAGTCGACTACTTGTTGCGCCTAAGGTCAATGACCAAAGGTGGAGGTTTCTTGTTCAGATTGATCACTAGAGGACATTTTCTTCTCCCAATTTTGTTTTGCCCAAGTGAATAGTCATAGGTTCCATGACTTTCGGAAGGGTAGTCCGCCCTTTCACCTGGATTGACAAAGGTTGCTCAGCAGATGATTCTCCTGGATTCTGGTGGGATTCCTTCTCCATCTTGCCTGATACCTCATTCATGTAGTCTTGGGTGTACAACATGGCATCAGAATAGTATGACTCAACTCCTTTGAACGGGTTGAGATCAGTGAATTCTGTCTTCACTGTTCCTTGAGCATCTACATATTTGAAATATTGATGTAGAGTTAAAGGAACAATATTGTGATCATGGATCCATGGTCTACCCAACAGGATATTGTAAGACACCTCCGAATCAATGACGTAGCATGTAGCCAATGATCTAAGGTCACCAATCTGGATCCTCAGACGAATCTTCCCCAATGGTCTGCTTTTCCTGGCATTGAAGCCCACAATTGTAGTGGTAGTGTAAGCCAATTCACTGGTAGGAATTCTTAATGGTCTTAGCAGACTATGAGGGATAATACTGGTTGACGATCCCAGATCTATGTGAATCCGGTCTACCTCAATGGAGCAAACGTATCCTGTGTAATAAAGAGGCATGTCATGTTTGTTATGCTTCAACAACATGTCCTCTTGGGTGAAAGTGATGTTAGGGACCACTTCCATCACACTATGGCATTGAGGACATGCCACAGGCTCTTTATCAGGGGACTTGAGCTGGGTCAAGAATACATCTGCTTGCATTAATACTTCACTCAAGGCTTGACGAGTGTCTTTGGATAGCCGAAGTAGCTCAAAAATGGACAATCTGGCTGGAGTATTAGCCAACTGAGCCAAGATGTCAAAGTTATAAGGTTTCTCTAAACCTTTGTTTTGAATATTCTTCAAAGGTTTATCGAAACGAACTTCTTTTTGTTTTCCCTTGTCCACTGAAGTTGGTTTGGAAGGACCTGCCTCTGGTATTATAGGTTCAGGCTCTGGAGGTTTGGTAGCTGAAGTGTCTACCGTTGCTTCTTCATGATTCCCTCCATAGTCTTTGAGGTAGGCTTTTCCTGACCGGGTTTCGGTTGCTAAAGCCTCTTCTTCCGATGCCAGGGATATTCCAACCATATGGCATGGTTTATATCTTGAGTTCTTCTTAGACTTAGCTTTAGCAGCTTGAGTCTCTTTCTCAATTTCTGATACTAGATCAGGGTGAACCCACATGATCTTCCTATGCTTGGTAGTTAGGGGCACTAAGTCATGATTTTGACCCCTAGTAGGAGGGAGATTAACGATGTTCATCATTGCCCATGGAATAGGTACCACACCATCCGGTACTTCTTGAAGGGAAAGATTGCCAAATTGGAGTGAGATCATATTTGCAGTGACCGTCTTCTCGTTATTACGCAGAGTGATGGCCTTGGCGTCGATCAACTCTTGGATTTTCCTTTTCAGTACATAGCATGCCTTTGTAGGGTGATGTATGTATCTGTGGAAAATGCAGTACTTAGGATTATTTGTACTGCCGACTTCATTTGGACGCTTTATCTCTGGTAGAGTAAGCTTGCCACTTTTGACTAGACAATCAAATATGCTCGGAATATCGTCGTCGTCAAAAGAATATTCTTCTTTAGGCCTGGAAGTCCCAGGATTCGTCTGTGTAGTTACCGGAGTATTTTGCCTGGACGTGTTGATTGCTAGGGCTTCCTTTCCTTTTGAACTATGAGTATGGTCATTATTGGAAGATGAACGCTTCCCTCTATCAGAGGTAGAGATCATGATTTCGTTGTCACGAGCCTTCCGACTGTTATCTTCAGCGGCTACTGCCGATATGATAAATGAGGGCCAATCATGGAACTGATATGGTCCCGTGAATACTGAGATCAGTGGGAGAAGGTTCTTCCTGCAAATGTCCACCAAGGCTAAATCTGGAACCCCAGGAGGCATATGTAAGGTAGCCTGACGAAAACGTTTAATGAAAGTACAAACGTTTTCTTTTTTCTTCTGCTTTACTTCGATGAGTGATGACATAGACATGTCCATTCCTCCCTCGTAGAATCGAGCGAAGAATAGAGTCTTGAAATCTTCAAAAGAAGTAAACAGTTGTCAGATAGACTACGGTACCATTGGTAAGCTACTTCAGACAGACAGCCCTTAAACACTCGAGTGAGAAGGGCGTCATTTCCTTGCAACAATACCGTCATCATGCTGAAGTAGTTCATATACTGGCTTGGCGACGTCTTTCCCTCAAACAAAACCATAGCCTGTGGTTTATATTTGGGCAGGAAAGGGATCTCATCCCAGACAACTGGATATGGCTGGTTAATTCCCAACTTTTTGAGGTGATCTTTATGCTTCAAGGCATCAAATTAGGCTTTTAATTCCCGAACTGCCTGTATCGGATCTTCAGTTGGGAAAGGGACAGCAGAGAGGTAAGAGATCGGATGTATTGTAACTCCAACAGGAGTTAATACATTCTCTGGGTTGAGAGGTTGAGGAGCAGCTGATTCTTGATTTTGAACAGGCTCCTGGCTTGCATTGGCTGATGGTATATCTACCCCCACACGTAGTTGCGTCGGAGGAACTGGTGTTTGAGCCATTGCAGCTGCATGTTGGGTCACCATCATTTGGCGCATACTCTCCATCATGGTATGCATCTCTTTAAGCGATGCTTCTAATACAGCGATGCGTTGTTCAGTACTTCCTGATGGGGAAGCCTCTTCATGTTCATCTCCAACGGCATAAACTCCCATTTCTCTGGAAGCCACTAAGGGATTAGTATAAATCTCTGTAGAGATTGAGTCTATACTTTCAGCATCAAATTCAAAAAGCTGGCGACCCCCAGTGTCGGAATCAGAAGAATATGAAGTCGATTGTCATAACCTCGAGCGGGTGTTTCAAAAAACACCTTCTTCAAAAGTCTCGATCAGTCTGTCAAATCTCCTTTGGCTTGGAGTTCTAGAGGGATGACGTCTTGAACTTGACCTTCCTCTAGGAATATGCAAAGCCATGTTTATTGACGCAAATGTTTATTTTTCTTCCTGTAAGGACAAATAGTAGTTCAACCGGTCAAAAACTGACCGTTTTGCTTAGAACAACTATAGTTAATTACAACCTTATGACTATTACAACAATGTTCTCTAGGGGGTGTAATAGACATATTAGGAGATCCCCTGTTTTTGCGTTTCTAGATCAAGAAATCACGCAAATTAGGGGGGTTACCAGTAGAAGAAGAAGAAGGCTTATTTTGTCTTTTTACATCAGTAGGAAGGTGGAGATTATGAACCATAACCCTTTCTCTGCCATAGGAATACAGCAGTTCACCCATGTGAGTAGCATATGATCCATCATCCGTCTGAGGAGCGTATTTTCCCGTAAAATGGGTCTTCTTTACGTGGACAGACTTATCCTAACGTAATTTGGAGTTTTGTACAGGTTCGCGTAAAACAGGGAAATTCTTCAAACAGCCTCCAGCGTCACGCGTAATCTGAAGAGTGGGAACTTTCTTCTCTCGTGGGCATACAAGCCTAGAGGTTGAGAGATTCGCCATTTGTTTTCCCTTGATGTGATCAAAGGGTCCATCTGCCTCATCATAGACGGAAGATGTATTTTTACGCGCAAGGCGCATTTGAAATTTTCGAATTGGCACTGAGGCCTTGCCAGAAATTTTGTCTGCCACGTCACAGACGGGAGACGAAGGTTTACGCGTCGGGCGCGTCTTAGACTTCTGGATTGGCACTGAGGCATTGCCAGAAGTCTTGTCTACCACGTTACAAACGGGATACAAAGTTTTACGCGCAGAGCGCGTCTGAGACTTCTGGATTGGCACTGAGGCATTGCCAGAAGCCTTATCTGTCACGTCACAGACGGGAGACAAATTTTTACGCACAGTACGTGTAGGCTATGTTGTCACAACCTTGTTGATCAGAGAATGAGAGCTTGCAGGAAGGTTAGAGGATGTCTTAGGCATCCACACTTTACGCAGCTTCCTGTTGTTCTGGACAGAGGGGGAATGAGAGCTACCCCCTGCACGAAGCATGTCTTCATAAGCAGATTGGTCGAACTGGACGACCAAAGTCTTCTTCGTCGATCCGATGGATACAGCATCGTATTGAGCAATTGCTTTCTCGTCAGAGGAGAAAGTCGTCCCCAGCAGAGTCGCCATCTTTGTTTGATGATAAACAAATTGAAGGAAGAAGAGGGTTTATACGAAACCTTTCTTTTTTTGCTTACAAACAAGAAAAAGAGTACAATTAATCCTATACGAGGATGTTAAGTACAATAGAAATAATTCTGGGGAAGAATTGCTATAGAAGTCTGATCTGCGGTCGATCACTTTGTTCCTTGGACCACACGATGATGAAGAAGTGCTGTAGAAGAAGAAAAAGCTTCAAAGGTTGCAAGTGGGATTAAATTTCCGTTGCCAAAGTTGTCAACCAACACTCTCTGTCTGTGCTCTCTCTCTCTGATCTCTTCTTATGCTTCTGTCTCGTCCTCTCCTTGATCGATTCCTTTTCCCTGTGATCGGGGGTCTCTATTTATAGAGATCAATCAAATAACTGTCCAGTTGGCGTAGAAGGCCAAACTGTGAAGAAAGTTGCATCTTTTACGCTGCGATTATAATAACTGCTACTCATGTTCAAATAATCTTATGAATCTGCGTATGACACGTGTCCCATTATGAGGTAACGCGTATAACTGCTTTCTGAAGATCATGGCATGCAAGCCACGTAGGTAACTGCCCCTGCGTAAAGATGGTTGGCGTAAAAGCCAAATAACTGTCTTGGTTGGCATAAAAGCCAAATAGCTGTCTTGTTGGCGTAAAAGCCAAAGAGCTGTCTTGTTGGCGTAAAAGCCAAACTCTGCGTAAAACTTGATGATTCATGAATAATAGATAACCAGCGTAACAATAGCCAATTATCCATCACGACTGAGGTTTCGAGCGTATTCTGGGCTAAGTAGCCTTATCACGTACCTTTGCAAATATAGCCGAGTTGGCGTATTTCGAGGAGATAGCATACGGCGTACTCCTATAGTTGAAAATAGCCTGGTTGGCGTAAAATGCAAGGATAGTGATGTGAGCGTATTAGTCACAGTTTTAGCTTTTCCAGTCATTAAAAATAGAACAAAATCCCGTGCATTAAATGTAGAGATCTGCCTACATCGTGTATTAAATGCAGAGATATGCCTCGAGCTCTATATGAGAAACATCTTTTGACGTGGCGTCTGATTTTATCTTTATCTTGAGCGTAAAACTCATTTCTGCCCATGTAGAATAGGCAGCGTATTCTTTGAATGCGTAAAAATGACTTGTATCAAGAATATGTCACTAAACGACAACCTGGGTCTCTGTGCAAAATCATCATCACAACCGTCCTCTCGATCACCATGCAGTACTTTTGTCAGAAGTCAGGTTCACTGATCTGTCTGACAAATTCATCCAAGGAATACGAAGAGTTCCTCGTACAACTTTACGCTGCATTAAAAAAAACGTATTTTAAACTTTACGCGGGAGGGTAAAGCAACCTTTTACACAGAACGGCCTTGAAGCACTACGTTTACGCGAACAGCTTTGAAGCGCTACTTTACGCCGAACAGCTCTGATGCTCTGTTTTACGCGTACAGCTCTGAAGCCATATTTTATGCCATACGGCTCTGAAGTTCTGTTTTACGCGTACAGTTCTGAAGCTCTACTTTACGCCAGACAGCTCTGAAGCCCTATTTTACGCGTATAGCTCTGAAGTCATATTTTACGCCATACAGCCTTGAAGTTCTATTTTACGCGGACTTCATGTATGTTGGGGGTTTTGACTGTATAATACGGGTATAATTCCCCAGCGTATTTCATGCTTCTACAATCGGCAACTACATTAGCTTTCCCAGGATAATACTGCAATGATATATCAAAATTCTTTATCAGTTCCAACCACCGTCGCTGCCTCATATTCAACTCCTTCTATGTGAAAACATGCTTCAAGCTCTCGTGGTCTGTGAAGATCTCCATACGCTCTTCGTACAAAGTGTTTTTACAACTTCAGGGCAAAGATGACTGCTGCCAACTCCAAATTATGGGTAGGATAGTCCTTCTCATGAGGACGCAATTACCTTGATGCATAGGCAATCACTTTCCCATTCTGCTGAAGAACACAACCCAAATATTTTCCCGATGAATCACTATAAATAGTAAAACCTTCAGACCCTTATGGCAATGTCAAAATAGGAGCAGACGTCAACCTCTTCTTCAATTCCTTAAAAGCGACCTGACAATTCTCCGTCTAAACAAACTCTACATCCTTCCTAGTAAGTCTGGTCATCGGCTCGATAATCCTCAAAAAATCTTGCACAAATTTCCTATAGTAGCCAGTCAAACCCAAGAAACTCCTGATCTCTGCTACTGAAGTCGGGGTCTTCCAAGACTCCACTGCTGCGATCTTCTTCGGATCCACTGAAATATCATCTCCAGTCACAACATGTCCCAGGAACTCCATCTTGTCCAGGAAGAACTCACACTTGGACAGCTTCCCATACAGCTTCTCCTTCCTCAGCACATCTAACACAATCCGCAAATGCTCCTCGTGCTCCTTTGGTGTCTTCGAGTATATGAGTATGTCATCGATGAACACCACCATGAACTTATCAAGGTACTGATGGAATACCTTGTTCATCAAATTCATAAATACCTTCGGGGCATTAGTCAACCCAAACGGCATCACCATAAATCATACTGACCATACCGAGTTCTAAAAGCAGTCTCTAGTATGTACTCCGGCTTTACTTTCACTTGGTGGTAGCATAATCTCAAAGTCTATCTTGGAAAATACCTTGGCACCACTCAACTGACCGAACAAGTCATTAATCCGTGGCAAAGGGTATTTAATCTTGATAGTAAGATTATTCAATGCCATGTAATCAATGCACGTGTGCACTGATCCATCCTTCTTCGGTACAAACAATACCGGGGCTCCCCACGGCGAAGAACTTGATCTGATAAACCCCTTATCCTGTAATTCGTCCACCTACTTCTTCATCTCGACCAGCTCGTTGTTGTTTACTCTATAGACATGCTGTAAAATTGATTATGTACCTGGCACCAAGTCTATAGAGAATTTAATATCTCGATCTGGCGGCAATCCTGGCAATTCCTTAGGAAACACATCCAAGAACTCTGCTATCAATGGATGAGCAACTCCTTGTCTTCCATCATAGCTCCACAAATAATGCCTTCTCCCTGCTCTGCAGCTCCTCTAGCAAACTCGAACTCTGGCTCTCCTGGCGGACCAAACAAAACTCTACCTCCTCTACAATCTATACTAGCACGGTGCCTACTCAACCAATCCATCCTGAGTACAATATCATAGATCGGATGTGGCATTACAAGTAGACACGCACTCAACTCCCGGCCTCCCAAAGTAACTCTCCGATCCTTGCAAATATTATTAACAAGGATAATGCCTCCCACGATCATGATCTTGCAAGTCCTAAGCAAAGACTCGGCTATCAAACCATACTTCAGAGCAAAAAAAACAGATACAAAACTATGGAAAGCACCACTATCAAACAAAGCTAAAGCTGGAATAGAATCAAGAAGAACAGAACCTGTGATGACATCTCCGGTGGGCTCATCCTCCTTGACAGTCATAGCGAATGCTCGTCCCTGACGTGCACCTCTCTGATGTTGATATTGGACATAACGCTGTTTTTGGGTCGGAAGCGGCAGTCCCCTCGGCTGTACTGTAGGTGGTCTCACCTGTGTCCTCGGAGCTGAAGTTGCTCCCTGAACTGCACGACGAGGATTGGAAGGACACTCCCTCAGTTGATGCCCTTTGGTACAACAATACAAACAAACTCCCAGCCTCCTCCTGCAAACTTCCCAGATGTGGCCGGGCTTCTTACAGTAATGGTAGGAAGCTCTCTGTAACTGTATCTGCTACTGTAGTGCCTGGTAAAATGGTGCCCTAGCTGAAGTCTGGTGCTCCTGTGACTGCTGAAAAGGCCTGGACTAGAAATGAGGACGTTTGGCAGATACTGCACTTCTGTTTCCCCCAAAAAAGAATTATGATCTCTCTTGGGATTCAAACCGAACTCCCGCTCAACCTTGCGTGCCTATGCAACTATCTCCGAGTATGCCTCATAAAAAGACGAAATAAGGATCTTCACTTCCCAGTTTAGACCCTTGTAAAAATGAATAGCTCGAACCTCCGGCTCTCTCACCAAATACTCTGTAAATCGGCTCAACCTGTCAAATTCTGTGGTGTATTCCTCCACAGACATGCTCTCCTGAATGAGGCTCTCAAACTGCCTCCCCAAGTCCAACATGTTTGCCCGAGCGAAGAACTTCTTCTTGAAGAGGTCTTTGAACACCTCCCAAGACTGTCCTGCGTCAACAAGAATCGGCTCATTCCTGAACCAAGTGCGGGCGACGTCGAACAGTTAAAGTCCTACCGCCTCAACCTTCAGATCCTCAGAAATATGGAACACCCTCATAAGATGCTCAATGTCCTCGAGCCAATCATCATCATAGACGATGCCCTCCGTCCCCTTGAAGACCCTAGGCTCCAGCTTCTTGAAGTCCTGAATGTTGCTTGGCCGAAGCTGAGCAACCTGAGGAGCAACTTGCTGCTGGACCGGAACTCCTCTCTCTAATATGGCACGAGCAAGCTGATAAGCACTCTCTATGCCCTGCCACAAGACGTCGATATATCTCTGATGTGACTCAGACTGAGCCCTCTGTGCCTCCAATATCTCGCGAAACAGTATAAACAACTGTGTCGCATCTGCTGGCACAGAAGGTGGAGGTGGAAGTCCCTCAGATACAGCTGGCACAGTCCTCTGAGTAGGTGGTGGACCTCCGAAAGCAGTTGACACTCCAATCACCAAAGAAGTGACTGGTGCAGGCCCTCGGGACGTTGCATACCTCTTAGAAGCTGCTCTCCCCTGCTGTGATCTAGTCTTAGGCGGCATCCTGAGACAAAGCGAAAGAAAGAATCAATATGACACATGATGTAAGACACTCAAATAAAGGACAGTTAAAAGATCAAATATCAATATCAAGGAAAAATAATTGAATGAATCAAAAGAGTTTTTTCCTAGATGTGATTGAGTATTCTCAGCCTATATCCTATAACCTGAAACAGGCTCGTAATAGCACTCAATTCAAAGCACCACTATGAATCGCACTAATTGTGACCTCGAAGACCTGCATGGGCCACCACTAAATATGTGTCATGACCCGCACCCGGTGTAGGGATGCAAGTCGGGAACAACGCCCAGCCTACACCGCAGAATCGATAGTAGAACGTTATTTAGGTAATCTATCCAATAATATAATGAGCCACCAACAATATCAATATACTCAATCACAGATCTAAGATGGAGAATAGCACGAATAATGATAAAGAATAGAATAGTCATAATACATCTCATGAGTCAAATAATAACATCAATGAGTCCGAAGAAATACTAAACAATAAGCTGGAGACAAATCCAGTACAAGAGAATACTAAGAAGCTACAAGTCCCCGGTCATCTATCTCAGTCGGGATGAGTCCCTCCTGAGCCAGGGTCTCTGACTCTAAGCCCACAACATCCTGAGGCCCATAATGTATAGGGTACCACTCCTCAGTATCATCATGGGAAAAATATAACCAGTCAGGAAATGATCAGAGTACATCTCTAACAGCAGTTCTAATCAATGATATAAACTATGTAACAGTAAATAGATATGAATATACAAGATACAACAATAGATACAAGAGATATACAATAAAGAAATACTGGAATAAATACAAGAATGAATAATATGACAATGAACAAGAATACTAATGACTAAGTGGGTGAGTACCAGCTTTAACATATGATCGGCTTGGGAACTTGATACAAGATATATGGCCTGGCTAATCATACATGCGGTATATGATTAACACTATTCAATGAACAAGACTTGATACAAGGAGGGTATGATCACATATCTATACTACATACTCCCCAATCCTGACTGGTATAGTGGATCCCAACCATGATACGCTATGGCACGGGATTCTCTAAGAAGATAGCGACTCTTCCAGAGAATTAGTGTTTGTATATGTACAAGAAGAACAATGAAACAAGGCTTGCACAAGATACACAATATATACCAAGGAATAATATCTCATAACGAAATTCGGATATACCAATCCGTGTAACCATCGTGTCAAGAAATCATGGATATCTACACTAGATACAATGAACATAGCGGATATCATAAATGAGAAACTATCAGAGAATGTACTCGCCTGAAGTCTGGTGAATAGTCTTACAGATGTCTGATACGATGCCTCGAAGACATTGATAGAGAATAAATATCATTACAAGGTTTCGGAATGAAAATAATTTAAACTAGTCAACTTCTAGGTCATAAAGCCATTTCTAAGTCAAAATAGTCAAACTATGTCAACTCTAAATCAAATCGGTCAAACTTGGTCAAACTACATATTTTTATGTTTCATGAATCTATCTCAATGATATTGGGTTCATACACTATAAAACTAGGCCATACAAGTTAAATCTAAGATACTAAGATACCGTATCTCAGGATACGCAAATAAAAGATATGAAATAGCATATATGCATATTTGATCATTATATATATATATATATACTAATCCTAATCTCAAATACTAAATGGATACCTTGGTTTTGAACCAATGCGGTATCACACTACTAAACCTCCATCTCGACACCCAAACCCAATATACCTTGAGTATCCCTCAATACCTTGACACTTACCTTGGTATCTCAAGGTAATGTCACTCTAGCATATATTAGCTACCCAAACACTAACCCATATGCTAACTTATAGCTAAACTACTTATCATCTAATACATATCAATACATGGATATATATACTACATATACTAATTAATCTAACAAATATATATATATATATATATATATATATATATATATATATATATATATATATATATATATATATATATCTAACTATTAGCTAACTATTAATTGCTAAACATTAATACTAGTTAACTTCACTCACCTTACCATTACTGATGGTGTGATGTAGCTCACTGCCTCGAGCAGTTGTTGAGTCTACATCATGCTGCTGTTGTTGGAACTCGGGCAACACTGCTTTCCTGTTGCTTCCTTAAGTTGTTGTTGCTGCCGTTGCTTCCTTAAGCTGCTGCTTCCTTAAGCTGTTGTTACCTGCCTGCTAGCACTGTGCAGTGCTGAAAGCACTGCCCGAGCCTGCCCCCCCCCCCCCCCCCTATCACTCACACACCTCCAAAAACACATAGATATTTAACCACTCTCACTAGTAGTTATAATATATATCTATATACACTCTCAATATATATATATATATATATATATATATATATATATATATATATATATATATATATATATATATATATAATGTACATATATAATGTACATATATACACACACTCATTCTCCCATATAACATATATATATAATACCCCTCTCAACTATACATATATGTATATATATATACAAACACATATACATAAGTACATATATATAAATACACATTTACATATATACGTATATGAACATAACACATATATACTACTAGATCCCATACACATATACATATATATTCTACTTACATATATATATATATCATACTATTCAATTAGCTATATATATATATATATATATATATATATATATATATATATATATATATATATATATATATATATATATATATATATAACACATATGCATATATATACTAATGTACTAGTACATATAACTACATATATATACATAACAATATATACACACATATAAATACATCTATTACAACAGCTAAGAACAATAGAAATTGAGACTACAATTGAAATGCAACAAACACACACGTGGAGTGCATCGCACCCGTATCACACTAGATATATAATACGCTTGTGATACGAGTCCATCACACAATCAAACGTACCCCAAAGGACACGAACAAGTCTAATACTATATATGAATAATATAAAGAGTCAAACACACATCTACATGTCCATATCAAAATATGACATGCACAAAGTCCCGTGTCGGAGGAAAACCTCCAAATCAATACGTATCACCAAATTATTGGGATACGACCTACACGTACCCAATTATGGACACAACACTAGCCACAAACATAAAAACACATGCCAAGTTGATCTATAGGACCAACTGACAAACACAACAAGTGTCTATCTTGAAATTCTCCCAAAATTGTCATAAAAAGTACCATAACTTTCTCAATATGCCTACTATGAACTCAATTCCAATTCCTTTGGGTAGCCTATGCATATGGGTTGATTTCTCATGGTTAATTCTCAGATTTAGAACCTAAATTAAGGAAAAAAACTGAATTATACCTATTAGGAGATGGATTCCCAATGCAACCTCCAAATTGGATAAAATTGGCCTTCAACTTGTAGATCATTGCTCCTCTTTATAGATCCTTGCTTTTTCCTTCTAAATTGATGCTCTACTAGCCTCCAATGGTGATTAGGGAAGGAATTAGGATAATATTTGGTAGAAAATTGATGTAGGAATGAAGAAATTTAGTTGAGAGAAATTCTAGATCTAGATTTGAAATGAAAAGAGGAGAGTTCTCCCACGTTATAATGGCCGGTCCAAACAATAAACTAACATCTAATAATAATTAAATAATATAATAAATAAATATTCATCATGCATAATATTTAATTAATTATGAAATGACTAAAATATCCTTTCCTAGAAAATGTAGTAGTGACAATAAAGATTCATAGAGTATAGCTTGAAACCTGAGTGGTGTATTAGTCGGCTTAGAAATGTTCGAATAAATTATGGGTCTCGGAGTATTAAGTGAGTCTAGCAGCAAGCAACGTGATTATGTAAACCCTTAGTATAAATAAACAATGCCTAGCAAATAAGCGAACTCAAAGGAATCATGCAGGATTTGATTCGAAAGAGTTAGAATGAGTTGAACAAGGGATAAGGCTTTCATCGAAAAGAAATTCAGAGTACTTAAAATTGATATCATGGTCGAGGAAAACTTAGTGGATACGAGCGATTTTGAATTGAATCAAACGAATTAAAACTTGAGTTTAGATAGAATAATCAGGGATGCGATCGGTGTTAGTGCAATTAGAATATTGGTGCGAACGAATGATAGCGCGCATGCAAAATTTGGATTTGGATAGGATATCGCTCGTTAGAGTTCGGTTTGAGTATGAATGCTACGGTTTTAAATTTGGGAGACTTTAGATCATAATAATGGTTGGATGATAGCATAGATTGATGCAAGTTAGCAAAATTGTGATTGAAGATTGAGATAGGCGATATGGACTTGATTTTGGATTTGAACGAATAATCTTGAGTCGACTTCAAAGGGTAACACTCGACAACAGGCCTAGACGAGATCTATTATTCTGCGGGAGCGCTGGCGTAGTGATTTCACGTCCGGCGGGGATGATCGAACTCGCAGGAACATGTTCGAAGATGTTATGAACGAATTCGATAAAATAAAATATATCAAAAGTGAATAGACTTGGACTGGGGATTTGAACTTAGTTGTTTGAGGAATGCTAGAAGTAGACTACGAAATGATCAAACAGTAACATTAAAGTTGGACGATTGGGCTAGACGAATTTTGATTACGACAAGAATGGTTATCAGATGAATATGACTTGATGGATCAATTAACAACTTGGGATAAAACGAAGAGTGACGATAAGGTGTCTGTTTGTTTGATGATAACCATAACGTTTGACCTTCTTATCTTGTGCGAGTGCAACTCCTTACTCGTACATGCATCACGCCCGGATTAGGACAATTATCCTGCGAGAGTGTTGGCTTGGTGATCTCATGTCCGACGGGGATGATTGAACTTGGAGAAAACTGAAATATGATAATTGAAGGATCATTTTGACTTATGGTTTGACACGATAAGATAATTTTTAGAATACAAGTGAATCGAAGGTATTTTGGGGATGAGTTAGTCTAAGAACATGAAGCAAGACGCTCGATGGATTAGTAAACGGATACGTAAATTATGTTGTACGACTTAGAATTTATGATTAAGATTAAAGAAATAGAAATTGAATCGTGACTTGGTGGTCTAAACTTAGAAAAGATTGGATATATGGATCCTATCCGGTGTTTAAGGAGATAGACTATGCAAATTGTTAGGTTGGACATGCGACGTAGACATATAGTGGGTTCGATTAAACAAACGTGTTGATGTGATAGGATGATTTGTGCTCGATGTTTAGAAATCTGAGTGAAACGAGCTTGGATAGAATACCTGTGTAAAAGAATAATGGTTTGACCTTAGGGTATTTGGGGCGAGCGTTGTACAACGCAATTGCACGATGAGTCACAAACTCGAACTGTACCTATGACCTTGTGAGCTGACCTAGTGTCTAGGTAGACGACCCTATGCCTTGAGTTAAACTGGAGTGTCTGACTTCAGAGTATCGTTCGAGAAAATGATAGAACTGGAGCAACGAGACTTAGAGTTAGGACTTAAAACTGGGAGTGTATACTTGCGACGTTGGCGTTCAAACGAACGCAATAGGAGATAGGACTTGGGTGATAATCGACTTTGTTGGATAGGTTATGCGACGGTGAGGAATAAGTCGGTATTAGAGAATTATCGGACGGAACTCTTATAATTTAAAATTGGTGATATTCGAGATAAGTTGGCATAATGAGTTAAATCGCTGCTTAGAAAAGGTACGTTACTGATAATACAAAACTTAAATTTGGGTGAGATTAAAGTAGACGATAACTAAACGAACCAGAGTTCGGTTGGTCGAGTAGCGAAATGATCGACGATTCAAAAGATTTTCATGAGTAGCTTGTCCGACTTAGCTATCACTAAGCTTGGTTGAAATACACACATTTGGGGGATGCCTTGAATATGGGTACGATCCAGACTTAGCGATATGTATAACTCGAATACAACTACAAATAAAAATGTTCAAATTTGCATAGATGAGAATGGCAACAGAAGTAAGTTAGCCTCAACCTAGACTTTTATAAAGAAAAGATTGTGACATTCCCCGTGGGATCGAAATGGTTCTGTGCTAAGGCGCAGTATGAGACTAAGCCAGGAACGCAATAATTGAATGATAGAGTCGTTCGATAAAGTGGTTAAGTACACGTGCGAGAAGAAATGAGTAAACGAATAGGAAGTTAAGATCAATTGGACCAAAGATGCGAAGGATTAGAACGTACCCCAAGTGGGCAATTTAGCTCTGCGCTAAGGCGCAATAAAGATAGAGTCAGAAAATGTAGGCAGTTTAATGCGACGACCTTGGCTGACAGTAGATTTACCTAGTGAGATTGGACGGTGACTTAAGAGAGATATGGATGCAAAAAGATTAGAAAATTAGCTGAGATTTGAGCTTTTGGGTTTAGACGTAACGATGGGTTTCGATAGGCGACATCGAGTAATCGGTCGGATGTGTTGGATTCGTATGGATAGGATATAACAGTTGGGCAAGTCCACCCAAAGTCTGAGTTTTCTAGTGCCCATTGAGTTATAGAATACTCTGTGTTTGAGTAATATAGCCCTATGCCAGGCACAGTAGATTTTGAGTGGGGAGTGCAACAATTAAGTTGAGTATAGTTTGATAGTATTGATCGATAAATTTATTCGATGAGAATTGGCTAAACATGTGCGTAATGCGTGGTGAGGAAATAAACGAATATAGTATTGAAATAGTCCTTAGAAGTTAGACAAGATGTATAGAGTTTGGATTAAAAGTTGTATGATAATACGAGTTCCTCTCAGGAAGTCTCGAGGATAAGACTTGTTCTGAGTGGTGTATAATGTAACGACCCGCTCCGCTCAACCCGGAGGGCCGATTCAAATGGCATAAGTGTAATGACCCGACCCGCCTTGCTCAACGAGATGACTCGTTCGATGCAAAGGCACTCAGACTTAGATCTTCAAATGGAGTTCAGACTTAGACTTTTAGAGGCGCACTCTAAGTTTTGCTCGACCGATGCGATTCATCGCTAAGGAGGGTGGTCCTCGGTAAACCTGTCCCTACTTAGACACTAAGAAAATGAATGATACATGCTAGTTTTCAGGCGATAACTTTTGCATGCTAATAAAATGAGATGAATGCACATAGCTAAGGGGATAACCCCGCCTTATCATTGTATAAAACATGGAGATCTTACTTGCTATTTGCGTAATTGGGTTATTGAGTCAAAATATAGTAGCTTCTTATATATATGCCACAAAAGTAGTTTGAGTTCATATTGTGGTATCGCACCGCACGAAACATAATACGGGATAGAGTATAATCATGTTGCATACATAGGCGAGGAAGACTATCAAGTAGTCATTACGAGACAGGAGAAGGAAAGAAAAGAAAGTTCTCAAGATATCCAGATCATCGAGGCAGTCTCTAATCAGGGAGCTGCGTAAAGAAGAAAGTTTCGAGTGTAGTCCTCGGCAAGATTGAACCGAGTTATTTCTCGGCTATGATTGGAAGTGGAGGAGTAGTTGCATGGTCACGGACAACTGGTTGCGCACCAGGTAGAGATGAGTCCTCGACACGATTCCTGAGGCATCCGAATTATGTCGGCCCGGGAGGACAATGCAGTGTAGTCCTGGTAATATGCTAGCTGATGACTAGCGGGCGAGAGCGGGACATCCAGCAAGGCTTGCTACCGACCTGGATGGTCGCCGACTCGTCGGATGGTTCGGGACGCCCAGTAAGGCTAGCAATCGAGCTGGGAAGACAACCGTTCCATCCCAAATCTTGTCCAACATGGCTAACAGAGCCAGTGACTTTCATATAGATAAGTCATGCTTGCATAGCGGCTATCCACATTCAGAAGAGGAGTAACCTGAAGGAGTATAATTATACGGCACTTGAATATTTAGAATGGATGCACAGTAACAAACATAGTTCGAGTAGAATGGATCTGAGACAGTGACACAAACATAACACTTGGTTTTCATAGATGTTCTTTGTTATTCAGTAGATCATTATTCATATTGTTGTATATGAAAGGGAAGGTAGAATGGTAAGAAATGGTAAGACGAACTCAGTTGTTCATTATTATGACACTCTTGAGCAGACACGGATATTACTTTCATTATATTGCCATATAACTGATCCTAAGGAAAAAGACTAGAAAGACAACAAAATCAGTCGGTGCACATAACTAAATGAACGTGCTTGTTTTGTGGCGTGGGCGAGAGGCCTCTCCACCAGTGCATTCATTGTACTAATACCCAACCAGGTTGCATGCAAGGTGCACGGGGAAAACTCGTACAGATTCATAGATCGCTTAACGCAACGAGACGTCGGACCGCACTTGGCATCTTGGAGTATGGCGAGCGGACCTGGAGCTCACATATATGAGACATAATGTATGGGAACATCATCATCCAGATTATTTGAATTAGTTGTAAGCCTAAGGGCATATTCATTGTAAAGAGAGAGAGAGAGCATGAGCGACTTGTAATCTCGGTCTAGCGTCGCTTGTAGCCTTTACTTTATATCAATAAAGTGCTCGTTTTGGATTCAATACTTGTGTTTATTCTATGTTTCGCTATGACGACTCTACGAACTAGTTATAAATGGCTATTTCGATATTTGCCTCACGTCGACGCAACTCCAGGCTCGCGTGGCATCGCGTCCCGATAGAAATGATCATCCCGCAGGAGCGCTGGCACGGTAATTTGTGCCTAGCGGGGACGGCCAATTCCTGCCGGAGATCGGGACGTGACAGCGTCTCTATACCGACGAGGGACAATATCTATACAGAGATAATTATTTTTATCGAAAAAGTGAATATATGATGAATAAAGAAATATACGATATATATGATGCTAAACCAACTAATTGACTTACTTTGTACCGTCGGCCTAAATCTCCGTCCTCGTCTCGTCCGGAGGTGTGTATGGAGGATCTAAATGTTGGGACGACGTCGGCTCAACCTCCGCCATATGTTCATCTGTCTCCATTGTTCCATCAGTAGGAGAAACGCTGGACGAGGGAGTAGTCTCAGGCCTGGAACTACTCGTCCCAGGAGTGCTGCCACGTAACGTCGTCGCATTCGAAGATGTAACTAGTCAAAATATTGGAGTACTTGGCACCAAGGATCCAGAACCAACAGTAGGCAGTATCGGAGGAGCACTCCTTCTACCTCAGAACCTGCCGAACGCTCCGCATCGTCCTATCATACCTGATAACAACATATGATGATAGAACAAATAAACAAATATATAATACATTCTACAGTCAAAATATAATACATGTCTTCGTCAAAATAGTACATTCTATAGTCAAAATATAGTACATTCTACAGGCAAAATATTTTATTTTCAATCATCTTCAAAAAAATTATCTTGTTCGCCTTCCTCGTCCTCCTCTTCTTCTTTCTCCTAATCTTCACTTTCATCTACTTCATCTTCGTCTTCCTCTTCGGATAATTCTACCTCTTCTACATTATTAGTCGTGTAATGAGTAACTTTCGTTGAGTCCATATCTACAATATTTGTTACAAGAGGTAGCTCGTCCTCCTAATAAGCTATTTTTTCAACGTCAAAGGTATAATTCTACCTCTTCTACATTATTAGTGCATCAAATCGATAGGCTTCCTTGCACTGATAGACTTTTCTCTACCAGTGGCTTGTAGCGATCAACACCACAGAATCTGCATGCATCTTCATCCTTGTCGTCTTTGTAGTACAACATGCACCGTTGCGACATACATCAATTTTTTGTATCTCATCTAGAGCGATCTCACCATCCTCTTAGATCGGTAGAAGTATTTAGGCAACTTTGCACCATCTGGCAAGATCTCTATAATCAAATCCATCAGCCGGTTATAGCATTCTTGTGACATGTTAAAATTGGACTTGATGCTCAACAATCTTGTAACCACCTCCAACGGTGAATGATCCTCACAACCAGGATATAATGGAGTCCTTGCATTCTCCAACAACTCTATGAACTTTGCAGCATCGGCATTCGGTGCCTTCTTAGCTGTATTATGATTGTCCGAATCAAAACTAGGCTTCGTCGCATCAAAAACTATGTTCACCCACCCGTCGTCGTAAGCAGCGTGATCGTGGACATCCATATACGGCTCCACATAAGACTTCAACTCCGATGCTAAAGACATAAGTTCTCCGTGTGTGGTCTACTGATAGTAATTCGGCATGAAACCCTTCGAGTATAAATGATATGTGACTTCCACTTCTAGAAGATATTTCAAGTTACGACATCTCACACACGGACACTTAATTTTGGTACCGTCCATGTACTGAGGGAACACCTTGGCGAACTATAGGAACTATTGTACACCCTCAATGAATTTATCTTGCACACTGCACATGTTATCAGGATGACGGTTGTAGATCCACGAACGATAACGCAGATAGTAATTCATATCCATTTCTAGATACTTCTACAAATATGAATAGACTTCGTTCAAGTATATATTCATGTGAATATTTGGTAGTGTATATTATCCAAATGACACTCACTCCAGATATACAAAGATGAATAGACATCGTTCAAGAAAATAGTTTAAATTACAGTATATGTGACAAGTCTAAATGGATTTTATATTGATATTTTTAAACCACTTCTGAAAATTTATCTTTTTCGTTTAAATACAGTACATACGCTGATACTCCTAGTCCTAGCATTGATACTCAGGAATACCCAATTATGTTATACACCTACTTGTCTACACACATATAAGAATACTCAGGAATACAGTACATGCACTGATACACCTAGTCCTAGCACTGATACTTCTACGTTCAACTCTGTATCCTGGATACTCATATTGCAGTGTATCAATGAGTGTCAACTCTGTATCCTGGATATCCACACTTGATATTTGTTTAGGCCATGACTTTCTAATTGAAAAGTCAAGTTATGGATATCCAGTGTCAATTTTTTTGGTCCAGGATATATAGTTGACACTCACTGATACAATCCTGGATATCCATACTTGACATGTATGTGTGTGTCCGTGTCCGATAAAATGCTTACAACCTTATCCTCGATATCGTGTCCTAACCTTTCATATCCATGTGCCCTATAATTTCACCATACGTATCATGAGATGACATGATACAAATATGTGTGTGTTCGTATCCGTGTCAAAATTTCTTCAACTAGAAAGAAGTGCTATCACATTCATCATTATAATAATGTAAAAAAAGACCATACTTATAACCACATTCTCATTCTATTTTTATATTGCCTCTTAGTTTGATTGCTTGTGGAACACTTTGGCCAATAATAATACTATTCTTCGCATTTAAGATGTGTGGCCAATAGATGTAAAACATGCAGTACTCAACATATTGTCACCCCCACTTTTTGGATTAAGGGTATTTCGTCTTTTCGTAATTAATGTGTAAATGAATTGCACGATAGTAACTTATAATTGTGATATTGTCTGATTTTTGTAAATTATCGTGGCTTCGATAATTTGGACGCTATGCTAGCCATTGTCTTCTAACTGATTTCACACCATTGTCCTAGATACGCCAGACCGTTAATTGATGCTTGTGTCCCACATAAATCCAGCCTTGTACTTCTATTTAATTTTAGAACCCCTCCTTGCGTTTAATTTAATTAAGTAAACAATAAACCTATTTCATACGATTTTCCAATTGTTGGCACTATTATGTAAAAGAGCATTAAGTATACACCCGTTTGACACGACATGCGTTATAAACCCATTTTTCCCCCTTCATTATATTTTCCATAAATTTTGGGAATGAGTAATTTAACATCAACCTCTTGGAACCATAGGCATCCAGACCCTTAAACCGATGCATCATGACCATTCATTTTAATTTATTCGAATCCTAACCATTGAAGTATCCATGAGAAGATTTTTCCAAGGAATTGACCAAGTCAACTCCTTTCTAGGTCAAACCTAAGTCCCCCTTATATATATAAACTCTTTATTCCTTCACTTTTTGTTTTTCCTATTCATAACTCAAGTACAGCCGACTTTTTCCCCTACATTACTTTTCATCCTCTTCCTTTCCTTCTTCCCATCCGCCTGATCCCGACCCTTCCTGCCGGACACCTGTTCCCCTTCCCCGTCTCATCTTCCCGTCGACCTGAGAACGGCCGGACCTGCTGTCTTTGAGACGTCGGATCCCGTCAACATAGCCGCCCCGACAGAGCCGTCGGATCCCGTCGACAGAGCCGCCCCGACTGAGTCGTCGGATCCCGCCGCACAGAGAAGCCCGACTGCACCGCCCGAATGCCCCGCTCGAGCGCCGGACGACGCTGCCCAGAGCCGCCCGCACGCTACCGACCGAGGTTCCTGCCCGCACGCTGCCGACCGAGGTTCCCGCCGTACGCTGTCGACCGACTGCTAGACGACGCCGCGACGCATTGCTGTGCCGACCGGAGTTCGATGACAGACCGTGAACTCGACCGACCCTTCCCTGTTTGTAACCATTGCCATCGTCTCGTATCCGCGCATAGGTTCGAGTTCCTTCTTGCTTACACGTGTACGCATACATATAGTTCCCTTGGAGGCCTTCACACTTGTTATGTTGAATATGGGTATATAGATATATAACTCGATACGTACGTAAGTACGTATGGGTATTGGTATACGTATATGGTTATTATGTGTACATTGATATATGTATAACCCTAATGTATGCAACCCAAATTAGTATATATATATATATATATACAGAGTACATGCATTAGAATAGGATTAAATTTGATGGTATATATATAGTATATATATCTCCCTAATACATGTTTAATATAGATACAAGGCAAATTCTATTTAAAAGTATATGTATATACATATATCTACTATAATTATAACCCATAGAAATTTATGTATATATTAGATCATATTATGTGGAGGACTTGAATGTGACCACGGACACCCCGTAGGTACATCGACCTATGACCCCTAGCGTAGCCTGTTGAGATCATTATGTTGATTGTGTGCTAGAGTAATGTCTGATGAAGTATTGTATTATATGATATGTCTGTAGGATTGTGGGATCACTCAGACGATACCTTGGAACCCGGACAATGGTATTGCCAGCTAAGGACCCCAGGCGAGTACATTCTCTGACAGTTTCTATTATGTTTATTATCTCTATAATTCTTGTTGTATAGCGTACATGACCCTGACACTGTTATTTACACGAGTTGGCATCATTGACACCTGTCACGAGGAGTCGTGATTGGAATCCATCGTGCTAGCTGGGGAAATAGAAAAATATTAGTAGCTTATGTGATCATACCCAACTTTACATGCATCATTAGCTCACCCACACCTCACGTCGGTGCAGTCTTACCCTTACATGCCTCATCGCTGTTACATATGGTTAGCCGAACTTGTTGGGGATGATCGCTAATCAATGTAATGAGTCATATAGTCCCAAGCCGATCACATGATATACTGATGTTTTACACACTTAGTTAGATGATTCTTGCATGTATCTTGGTATATTGATCTTGCATCTTTACATGTTTTAGTTATTATTCTTGTACACACTTACATACCAGTTCCTTGTTCTTGCGTGTACTTGTAGTTCTATTCATTGCTAGGTGCATATTGATGATGATGTTCCAGTATTTCTTATTCCAGTATTTTCTTTATTCCAGTATCTCTTATTGTCAGTTGTTCATATCTGTCTTGTATTTCTTTATACCGTGTTATAGTTTTTGTCAATATATGTGGAACTGCTGTTAGAGGTGTATTTCGTTCCAATCCTGACTGGATATTTTTTTCCAGAGAATCTTGAGGATTTCTGCACTACGCACTACGGACCAGGTATAGAGGCTGACTACGCACCAGATATCCTAGAGGAGACTATGCCTCTAGATGAGACATTACCCACAGTTACCTAGATAGTATTTATTATACTTCGAGACTTATGGAGGTTATTTCAGTTTATGTTTAGACTCATGTCAAGTTTAATTGGAGACTTGTGTTGGACAGCTAGACTGTGATTATCTTTGTGTTGAGACATGGTGTTTAACTATGTCATTCCCTTCCATCTTTTATCGTGCCTTATAGTTGTTGTGATTGAGTTATATTATGAGATTATATTGTGAGATGTATATTGACCTCCTTATGGAGATGGATATCATTGACAGGTGTTGGTTATATAGTATTACTGTGACCTGGACAGCGTTCTACCGCCGATGCTGCGACATAGGGTGGGAGTGTCTGCAGCTAACAGGATTCCTCCTCCACCCATACAGAGGATTGTCCCAGCTATGATAGACAACCTTCCACCACCACCGACATCGATTTTCGGAGGAGTGCCCACTGACGGGGCACAAATGTTCGCACTGATGCAGGGCATGCTAGAGGCCCAGAGAGTAACAGCAGAAGCTCAGCGTGTTCAAGCTGAGGCTCAGAGGGTGCAAGCAGAAGCACACCAGGCGCAGACCGAACTGATGAGAGAGAGCATGGAGAATGCTCATCAGGTGGCTCTCAAGGCTGTGGAGAGAGTAGCACGACAACCGCAACATCAAGGTCAGCAACAACAGAGGCCCGGTACCATAGTGGACTTTAAGAGGATGATGCCTCGAGAGTTCAAAGGCACAGAAGGAATACTATATGATGACGAATGGTTAGAGGACATAGAGAGGAACTTGCGTTTATCACAGATTCCGGAGATTCTTCAGATAGAGGCCGCTGGCAGTCAGATGTTTGATATCGCACTGACGTGGTATCGTATAGAGCCGAGACTCACCGCTGAAGGACTTACTTGGGAAGACTTTAAGGAGATCTTCAAGGATAAATTCTTTCCTGATGTAGCCTTGGGAGCATTAGAAAGTCAGTTCCATGACTTAGTCCAAAGAGGCATGTCAGTCGACGAATATGCTGCAGAGTTTTGTCGATTGAGTCGATTTGCGCCATCGATGATTCGAGATCCAGGAGACAGAGCACGAAAATTCAGAAAGGGATTGAATAGGAAGATCAAGTCTCGTACTTCGGGACGACGTACTGCTACATTTGAGGGTATTCTGATGGATGCCCAGATTGCCGAAGACGACTTGGACCTCAGACCCAATAGAGGACGGGACACATCTGGAGCAACAGGAGGTAACACAGGACCAGCCAAGCGCCCACACTTCCAACAACAACAACATAGACCATACCAGCAGCAACACCAGCAGCAACACCAGCAACTGGCACCAGTTCGAGGACATGCTCAACAACAGCAACCACAGAGGCATAATCAACTCGCTACCCCATGTTCGTATTGCGGAAAGATAGGACATACAAGAGACATCTGCAGAAAAAGGTTGGGCACTTGTTTATCGTGTGGATCAGCAGCACATCAGCTGAGGGACTGCCCAGCTATTCAGACTCGCCAGGGAGGAGCAGCAGCTCAGAGAGGACCAGCCAGAGCACCCATTGTACCAGGAGGCCAGCAGCAGAGAGGACCTCCACTTCCACTACAGCAGGATAGGTTTGCTCAGCATCAACAGCAGCAGAGAGGAGCACCATAAGGACGAGCTTACGCCATGACCACTGAGGAGGCCGAGCCAGCTGGAGACGTGATTTCAGGTTCAGTTTTACTCGATTCTATTCCAGCACTTGCATTATTTGATTCTGGCGCTTCCCATAGTTTCGTATTTGTATCTTATGCCCTTAAGCATCATTTAAAAATGGAACCATTAGATAGGACTTGCAAGATCATGACAGGAGGAGGCATTATCCTAGTCCGTGATTGTTGCAAGGATCGGAGAGTGTCATTGGAAGGCCGAGAGTTGAGCGTGAGTTTACTCATCATGCCACTTTCGGAATACGATATTGTACTCGGAATGGACTGGTTAAGTAAACACCATGCTTCTATAGATTGTCACGGAGGTAGAGTAGTATTTCGACCACCAGGAGAGCCAGAGTTTGAGATTGCCAAAGGAGCGGAGTAGAGGCACTTTTTGCGGAGCCATGGTGGAAGAAGAAGAGTTACCGCATCCACTTATAGCGGAGTTCCTAGATGTATTTCCAGAGGAGTTGTCAGGTTTGCCGCCAGACAGAGATGTTGAGTTCTCTATAGACATGATACCAGGAGCGGAGCCTATTTCACAACATGTCTATAGAGTTAACAACAACGAGTTGGTAGAACTAAAGAAACAAGTAGAGGAGCTGTAGGACAAAGGTTTTATTAGGTCCAGCTCATCGCCATGGGGAGAACCGGTACTATTCGTACCAAAGAAGGATGGCACTGTACGCATGTGTATCGATTATAGAGCCTTGAATAGCCTCACTATCAAAAAAAATATCCGCTGCCAAGGATAGATGACCTTTTCGATCAATTGAGCGAAGGTGTTTTCAAAAATAGACTTGAGGTCAGGCTATCACCAGGTGAAAGTAAAGAAAGAAGACATACCAAAGACCGCCTTTCGGACCAGATATGGCCAGTTTGAATTTACAGTAATGTCGTTTGGTTTAACCAATGCACCAGCAATGTTTATGAACTTGATGAACAAGGTATTCCACCAGTACCTTGACAAGTTCGTAGTGGTGTTTATTGACGATATTATGGTATATTCAAAAACCCCATAAGAGCAAGAAGAGCACCTGAGGATAGTCTTAGAAACTCTCAGGAGAGAGAAATTGTACGGGAAGCTTTCAAAGTGTGAATTCTTTCTTAACAAGGTTGAATTTCTTGGAAATATGGTAACGGGTGACAGAATTTCAGTTAACCCTAAGAAGATAGAGGCAGTGGAGTCATGGGCTACCCTAGTACGGTAGTTGAAATCAGGAGCTTTCTCGGACTAGCAGGATACTACCGAAGATTTGTACAAGACTTCTCCAAGATTGCAGAGCCAATGACTAGGCTGACCAAGAAAGAGGTAGAATTTGTCTGGACAGAAGAATGTCAAGCTACATTCGATGAGCTGAAGAGAAGATTGACGACAGCACCAGTTTTGACGTTGCCATCAGGGACAGGTGGATTCACTATCTACAGTGATGCTTCAGGAAAAGGGTTGGGATGCGTTCTTCAACAACACGGGAAAGTAATTGCCTATGCTTCAAGACAATTACGCCCTCATGAAAAGAACTACCCCACTCACGATCTGGAATTAGCGGCAGTTATCTTTGCCCTAAAACTGTGGAAGCACTATCTGTACGGAGAGCGTGTGGAGATCTTCACAGACCACAAGAGCTTAAAGTACGTGTTTACACAGAAGGAGCTGAATATGAGACAGAGAAGGTGGTTAGAATTGGTAAAAGACTTTGATATCTCATTGCAGTATCATCCAGGAAAAGCCAACGTAGTCGCGGATGCCTTGAGCAGGTACCCAATGGCTATGTGCTTGACTTCGGATAGACACTTATTAGCTGATCTTGAGAGTTTGGGAATTGAGGTATTAGTTCCAGGAGCTGAGATTCAGATGTGGGGACTGCAGATACAATCAGAGCTGATGGAAAGAATTAGAGCCGCGCAGTATGATGATGAGACTCTAAGGAATATTAGAGCACAAGTTCAGATAGGATTGATAGACGATTTCACTATTGCGGATGATGGATCCTTACGACATGGCACGAGGATGTGTGTGCCAAGTAGAGAGCTGCATGAAGAAGTTTTACAGGAGGCACACCGCTCTCAGTACTCGATGTATCCCGGAGCCAACAAGATGTATCGAGATTTGAGGAAGCATGTATGGTGGTATGGTATGAAGCGCAAAGTAGCACGCTTCGTATCCCGATGTTTAGTGTGCCAACAGGTGAAAGCAGATCGACAGAGGCCAGGAGGATTGCTTCAACCTTTACCTATTCCAGAATGGAAGTGGGAGCATGTAACTATGGACTTCGTTTCGGGACTTCCTCGTTCTCCATGAGGAAAGGACGCGATTTGGGTCATCGTGGATAGGTTGACCAAACCAGCCCACTTCTTACCTTTCAAAGTGGGTACATCGACGGAGAAGCTAGCAAAAATATATGTAAAGCAGATTGTCATATTGCATAGAGTTTCTGTGAGCATTGTCTCAGATAGGGATAGTCGTTTCACTTCCCATTTCTGGAGGAGTCTGCAGTCTATCTTGGGCACTCAGCTCAAGTTCAGTACCGCATATCACCCTCAGACAGACGGGCAGTCTGAAAAGACTATTCAGACTCTTGAAGATATGCTACGCACTTGCATTTTGGATCTCGGAGGTTCATGGGAGGATCATCTACATTTGGTAGAGTTTGCTTACAACAACAGCTACCAGGCCAGCATTGAGATGTCACCATTCGAGGCCTTATATGGACGGATGTGTCGTACCCCCTTTATCTTGGGATGATATTGGGGAAAGGGCCTTGTTAGGACCAGAAATGGTCGTGGATGCAGCAGAAAAGGTGAAACTTATCAAAGACAGACTGCGAGTGGCGCAGGACAGACAGCGGCATTGGGCCGATAGCCACCATAGACCCCTAGAGTTTCAGGTATTATTTGATTTGTTTTGTTTGGCTTGTGATTGTTTTGTTTAGATTGCGTGTTAAGATCGTTGTTACGGATTTCTCCGACACGGGACACGATTCGTTTCGGCAGAGGAGGAAAGCTTAGTCCAAGATACATCGAACCCTTCAACGTTCTTGCAAGGGTCGGTGCAGTGGCCTATAGACTGGACTTGCCGTCTGCTCTAGATGGAGTGCATAACGTGTTCCACGTGTCGCAGCTGAGATGGTACGTGGCAGATCCTAGTCACGTATTAGATCACTCGGAGATCGAAGTTGGACCGACACTCAGCTATCCTGAACAACTAGTAGAGATCTTGGATTGTAGAGAAAAGGTATTGTGGAACCAGACTATTCCCTTGGTTCGTGTTGCATGGAGAAATCACTCTCCAGGAGAATTAACTTGGGAGAGAGAGGACGAAATGCGCGAGCGGTATCTATATCTCTTCGAGACTTGAGGTATAATTCATTAATTGATTGCTTGTTCTTGTGCTAGTTTAATTTAAATTTCGAGGACAAAATTCTTTAAGGAGGGTAGACTTGTCACCCCCACTTTTTGGATTAGGGGTATTTTCGTCTTTTCGTAATTAATGTGTAAATGAATTACACGATAGTAACTTATAATTGTGATATTGTCTGATTGTTGTAAATTATCGTGGCTTCGATAATTTAGACGCTATGCTAGCCATTGTCTCCCAACTGATTTTACACCATTGTCCTAGACACGCCAGACCGTTAATTGATGTTTGTGTCCCACATAAATCCAGCCTTGTACTTCTATTTAATTTTAGAACCCCTCCTTGCGTTTAATTTAATTAAGTAAACAGTAAACCTATTTCATGCGATTTTCCAATTGTTGGCACTATTATGTAAAAGAGCATTAAGTATACACCCGTTTGACACGACACGCGTTATAAACCCATTTTTCCCCCTTCATTATATTTTCGATAAATTTTGGGAATGAGTAATTTAACATCAACCCCTTGGAACCATAGGCATCCAGACCCTAAAACCGATGCATCATGACCATTCATTTTAATTTATTCGAATCCTAACCATTGAAGTATCCATGAGAAGATTTTTCCAAGGAATTGACCAAGTCAACTCCTTTCTAGGTCAAACCTAAGTCCCCCTTATATATATAAACTCTTTATTCCTTCACTTTTCGTTTTTCCTATTCACAACTCAAGTACAGTCGACTTTTTCCCCTACATTATTGTTCATCCTCTTCCTTTCCTTCTTCCCATCCGCCTGATCCCGACCCTTCCCACCGGACACCTATTCCCCTTCCCCGTCTCATCTTTCCGTCGACCGGAGAACGACCGGACCTGCTGTCCCTGAGCTGTCTGATCCCGTCGACAGAGCCGCCCCGACTGAGCCGTCGGATCCCGTCGATAGAGCCGCCCCGACTGAGCCGTCGGATCCCGCCGCACAGAGAAGCTCGACTGCACCGCCCGACTACCCCGCTCGAGCGCCGGACGAGGCTGCCCAGAGCCGCCCGCACGCTGCCGATCGAGGTTCCTGCCCGCACGCTGCCGACCGAGGTTCCCGCCGTAAGCTATCGACCGACTGCTAGACGATGTCGTGACACATTGCTGTGCCGACCGGAGTTCGACGACAGACCGTGAACTCGACCGACCCTTCCCTGTTCGTAACCATTGCCATCGTCATCGTCTCGTTCCCGCGCACAGGTTCTAGTTCCTTCTTGCTTACACGTGTACGCATACATATAGTTCCCTTGGAGGCCTTCACACTTGTTATGTTGAATACGGGTATATAGATATATAACTCGATATGTACGTAAGTACGTATGGGTATTGGTATACATATATGGTTATTATGTGTACATTGATATATGTATAACCCTAATGTATGCAACCCAAATTAGTGTATATATATATATACAGAGTACATGCATTAGAATAGGATTAAATGTGATGGTATATATATAGTATATATATATATATCCCTAATACCTGTTTAATATAGATACAAGGCAAATTCTATTTAAAAGTATATGTATATACATATATCTACTATAATTATAACCCATAGAAATTTATGTATATGTTAGATCACATTATGTGGAGGACTTGAATGTGACCACGGACACCCCGTAGGTACATCGACCTATGACCCCTAGCGTAGCCTGTTGAGATCATTATGTTGATTGTGTGCTAGAGTAATGTCTGATAAAGTATTTTATTATATGATATGTCTGTAGGATTGTGGGATCACTCAGACGATACCTTGGAACCCGGACAATGGTATTGCCAGCTAAGGACCCCAGGCGAGTACATTCTCTGACAGTTTCCATTATGTTGATTTTCTCTATAATTCTTGTTGTATAGCGTACATGACCCTGACACTGTTATTTATACGAGTTGGCATCATTGACACCTGTCACGAGGAGTCGTGATTGGAATCCATCGTACTATTGGGGAAATAGGGAAATATTAGTAGCTTATGTGATCATACCCAACTTTACATACATCATTAGCTCACCCACACCTCACGTCGGTGCAGCCTTACCCTTACATGCCTCATCGCTGTTACATATGGTTAGCCTGACTTGTTGGGGATGATCGCTAATCAATGTAATGAGTCATATAGTCCCAAGCCGATCACATGATATACTGATGTTTCACACACTTAGTTAGATGATTCTTGACATGTATCTTGGTATATTGATCTTGCATCTCTACATGTTTTAGTTATTATTCTTGTACACACTTACATACCAGTTCCTTGTTCTTGCGTGTACTTGTAGTTCTATTCATTGCTAGGTGCATATTGATGATGATGTTCCAGTATTTCTTATTCCAGCATTTCCTTTATTCCAGTATCTCTTATTTTCAGTTGTTCATATCTGTCTTGTATTTTTTTACACTGTGTTATAGTTTTTGTCAATATATGTGGAACTGCTGTTAGAGGTGTATTTCGTTCCAATCCTGACTGGATATTTTTTTCCAGAGAATCTTGAGGATTTCTGCACTACGTACTACGGACCAGGTATAGAGGCTGACTACGCACCAGAGATCCTAGAGGAGATTATGCCTCTAGATGAGACATTACCCACAGTTACCTAGATAGTATTTATTATACTTCGAGACTTATGGAGGTTATTTCAGTTTATGTTTAGACTCATGTTGAGTTTAATTGGAGACTTGTGTTGGACAGCTAGATTGTGATTATCTTTGTGTTGAGACATGGTGTTTAACTATGTCATTCCCTTCCATCTTTTATCGTGCCTTATAGTTGTTGTGATTGAGTTATATTGTGAGATTATATTGTGAGATGTATATTGACCTCCTTATGGAGATGGATATCATTGACAGGTGTTGGTTATATAGTATTACTGTGACCTGGACAGCGTTCTACCGTCGATGTTGCGGCGTAGGCTGGACATACCCACGCTCCCGTGCCCCTATACCGGGTGCGGGTCGTGACACATATGGAACAGAAGGTATAAGAACCAAATATTTATAGAAGAGAAGAGGCAAATTTTATAAAGACATAGTACTTTGCACCACTAATAGTTAAGTAAATTATAAAATGAATCAAGTTGAAATCTTTTATTCCTAAAATATTACTCGGTAAATCCTAATTTATATTTAATTATTATATTTCTAATATGGACTAGACAATACCACATATCTAGTGCCTGCACCTGTCTCATTTATGACTGAATATTCTCACAAAAATACTTGAGATGTCGGGCATTTGTGAAAAGTATTTCTTTATACAATGTAGGACACTCACATGCTAATAAGTCGTGTGATTAGTTTAAAAAACACACAATGATCTACTTGAAATGGAAACATATATGCCTAACTGTCCCTACTTAGGGAAAGTCCTAGACTGGCCTATACTAATCAAATGCATGGTTTTCAAGCACTCGTAAACACATAATGTACTCTAGTAACAATACCATGAAAACCAATAGATTTTATGCTTTCATCAACAAAGTGAGAATAATTTTAGCAATAGATGAAGCTCTATAATAAGTAACTGAATAAGTAAGTTGTTCCCATCCACATAAGTTGGGCTATGGAACACCGTCTAATAGTGGGTTATGTTTTGGTAAAAATTAGTCTGATAAGTTATTGGTAACAACAGTCAGTGTATGTGTCTGTGTCATGTCCGTGTCGTGTCTATGTCTATGTATGTGTCGTGTCCGCTATCAAATATCGTGTCTGTATCTGAGAAAGAGAGGGTTAGGGTTAGGGTTAGGGTTTACACCCTCTGTAACAATGTATGTGTTGTGTCTGTGTCAGTGTGTGTGTGTCATGTCTGTATCAGTGTTATATCATGTCTACATCTGTGAGAGAGAGAGAGAGATAAGGTTAGGATTTACCTAGAGGAGGAGGAGAATTCTGAGGTCGTCGGAGGGGAGGAGCCACGCCGGAAGGGAGGAGCCTTGCAGGAGGGGGCACTCGGGGGGTGGGGAGCCAGAGTAGTGGGGCTGTGGGGGAGCCGGTTGGGGGGTAGGGATGGGGGCACGCCAGAGTAGGGGGGCTGTGGAGGACGCCAGAGGGGGGTACTTCGCCGGAGAGGGAGGGAAGAGGGGGGGTTCAAAAATTTGCGGGAAGAGTTCGACAGAATGGAGGAAAATAAAATCCTAAACCCTATATTAAAAAATTTAACGACGTTTGGCGACATCTATTTATGATGTTGCTAATAAAAAAATTAGTAGCATCATAAATAGACGTCACTAAACATCGCTAATTCAAAAGTTTGCGATATTATAGACGTCGCTAAAAATGTCGCTAAAAATTAAAAAATCAACGTCACTAAATACGTCGCTAAACGTCGCTAAATCAAAAAAGTCAGCGACGTTTAGCGACCTTAAAGAAGCTTATAGCGACTATTCTTTTTAAAAAACTGAAGTATAGTCGCTAAACGTCTCTATGTGTCGCCAATAGCGACGTATAGCGACGTTTATTTTTGGAGTTGCTTAAGTCTTTAATATTAGCGATATTTTATTATGACGTAGCTAAAAATGTCACTATTTTATCATATTTTGGTAGTGTATAATCCTTGATGTCTGATCACTTCTCATACTCATTGAATTATCCTAAACTCAGGGATATTTACCTTACTTAAGCTCTGTGTGCTCATCAGGATACTCCTTGTTCCCCTTACTGATATCAGTCTCTCTTGAGACTGATACAACTGCTGTTGTAGTTCACCTTACTCTAACACCTACAATTAGCTCTGCCCATATACTCTTCACTGATGCTAGAACTCGACCCCTTTGGTATCACATTACCTAGACTCAACTTTTCCTTTATATGTTGTTGTGGAAACTCAAGGTTGCTGTTGTTATTGATATCACATTTTTCCCAACTCTAAATAGCCATAGCATAACCAACACTGACACTACAAAACCTCATCCCTCACCTCACTGGTCAACTGGACACACACAGATACTACAATACCTGACCCTTATTCCACTGAAACACACTCAATAAAAGCACACAATACCACCATTGCTACTACCCTGTTGTACTGCCATTGTTCGACCCCTCTACTACTTGTACATACACAATACCACAGACACCCCAATACACAAGCTAACACTCAACACAATACACATGTGGTTTCCCTCTTACACAATGTGCACTGATATCCATTTCTTCCTTCTCGAGCTCCACATCAAACACTCCCACATACAATTTTATATATATATATATATATATATATATATATATATATATATATATATATATATATAACACAAGAAGTATTTAATCAAACACTTGGCATGCAATAATGCGATACTCTACGATACACTCTCTAATAAACACCAAAATTCTCCAATACTAAATACCTATTATACACATTAATTACATCATTATACAACTAAAATGATGAGTTACAATGAAAATTGAATAGAAATTACACTAATATGCACAAAATCCCATAAATAAGTTCATGTATCATAGCGTATCATAAGGTGCCATAATACAACCTACTTGTATCCAATTGTGGACACATAGCTAGTCTCGCACACTCAATCTAAGTTTAATTAGACCTAATTATCCTAATGACAAACACTTAGTGCACCAATCTCGGAATTCTCCTAAATTGGACACAAATCTCAATGTAGAAATCACAATATGAGGTCAAATGAACCTAGTTCTTCTTTCTATGGGTAGCCTTAAGCCATAAAAGGGTTCCTAATGGTCAAATGCAAGAATTAGATTCTAATTAAAAGATAATTTTAGAATTATATCTATTGGAAAATGGCTTTCCAATACAAAATCCAAATAGACACAATTAGGACACAAGCTCCTAGCCAACTCCTTCTTCTCCAAGTGCTTCTTGCAATCCAAGCCCCAATGCTCCTTAGATGATAAAAATGGAAGAGAATGAGAGTGGTAGAAAGAAATTTGGTGAAGGGGTGAGTGGAATTGGGAAAGTACACAATTGAGTATCTAATGGAATAATTTGTGAAGAGGAGAGATAATGAATCCCCCCTTAAGTGGTTGCCCCCCTATGGCTTGGGTCTCAGGCAATGTGAAATATCAAATATACCCCCACTAATTAGTCATGAGGGGTGTTTAATTAGGAAGGTTAATTATGGAAGCTTCTAGCCTAATGAAAGTTTAATCTAATATTCTATTTAATGAAGAGGGATGCGTCTAATGGTCTAATCCAAATATTTGGCTCAATGTGTCATGACTAGTCTAATAAGTCTACTAGTGTCAAGTCCTATTAAATAGGCTTGTATACTAACCAATAAATAAACAACATAATATATAAATATAAATACTAAATATAAAAAATGTGTAATGACAAAATTATTCCTATCTAGAAATATGGTAGTGACAGCTGTACAAAGCACGTCTTTTCGGAGCCTTCAACAAACGAGTCAAGAAAAGAATATTCCAAGTAGGTGACCTCGTCCTAACCATAAGAAGACCGATGGTTATGACCCACAAAACGGTCGAAAACTTCCAACCAGAATGGGAGGGCCCGTTCATCATGGAGTCTGTATTCTCCAATGGCGCCTACCGGCTCACAAAACCCAATGGTGACTTGCTCATGATTCCTATCAAAGGCAAGTTCCTTAAGAAGTACTATGTCTGAACTAGATTGGTACTCCCCTTATCTCCAGCCGGACAATCAAGATGTATGATGTTTTCTCCAGCAGGTGCTTACGCACAACACGCACTATTTTTCCACAAAATCTTGGTAAAAGCCATTGTCTATATTCATAAGTCCTGAATACGCAACAGACAGTGAATCCTCAAAAGCTCCCCAGTGGAGCAGCTCTCAGATCTATCCACAATTTCAGATAGACAACTCATAATCGGTTCTCTTAGGCATTAGTTTATGTCCACATCACCTCTGAACTACTGTCCTAACAGTCCTCCCCAGCTAGATTTGCCATGTCCATATTACCTCTAAGCAAACCTCTCTATATGACTATCGATTGTCACGTCCATCTTACCTCTAATATCGGTCGTCATCTAAACTTATCACCCGTACTTAACTCTAAGTACGTCAGCGGTGTTAAGGCCACAAAACCTATCGCGTCTATATCACCTCTGATAGGGCTTATTTTGAACCTATTACTTTCACCCAAATGCACAAAAAGTAATAGGTCCACCAAAAATCTCCCAAAGGAATATCCTTGACAAGTACAGTATCATACTACGTCCATATTACCACTAGTACGAGTACCCAAAGTTCACAACATAGCAAATGCAGGAAGAAATTCTGGAAAAGGAGAAACTTTTTACTGATATTCAAGATCATGAGTACATATGATAAAAATCTATTTTTGGAGGTTTTCATTAATATTCAAGATCATGAGTACATATGATAAAAATCCATTTTTAAGGGTTTCCATGAAGTCTCGCCGATAAGAACATTTTCCATTAAAGGCGTCCCTCCGTGCTGTTTCTGCTACTGACACAAGTGAAGCTGGCAGTAGGACTCAATGCACTCTGGGTTATCCCTCTACAATGCAAACCTCAGTATATGGAAAAGAATACATATTGATGGATACAAAAGGGGAGAATCCGACACTCTTTAGCCATGTAGAAAATTGGAGATAAGGAATGGCAATCAATCCAAATCCAGTAATCAGCACCGCAGACTCCCGACTGGTAGCAGGCCGCATAAAGGGAAGAGACGTTGCTAGCATACTGCATGAACAAGGAAAATTCCACTTGCAACGACAGGTATTCACCCACGTCTCCTGGATCAGTTCTTGGTGAACCTTCGCATAAAGTTGGTCTTTACCACGAACAACGGGCGTTATGATACCTTTCATGCTCTATCATAGGCAGCACGAGCGAGGACAAAACCTGCACAAGAAAAATGTATGTCATCGGCAAATAAAATATTGACCCTGGTCCAAACGACTTATTATCCATGCGACAAAGATAAGATGGGCGCATGTTCCAGCCGATTCCCCGCTCATACGACAGGGTAATGGTCGGCGCATGTTCAGGATGAGCCCTTATCTATGCTGCTCACTTACGTGAAAAGCCCGTACATGCGACAGAGATAAGCCCGGCGCATGCGACAGGGTGATGGTTGGCGCATGTTCAGGATGAGCCTTAACCATATGGCTGACCTACGCGAAACGCCCGTACATGTTCTCAATGATCTCTCATCCATGCGACAGGGCCACGTAAAAAGTCTGCGCATGTTCTAGATAATTTTTCATCCACGCGGTAAGGCCGTGTACTTGTGTCCTTGTGTCCTTGGCATCATGACGCACCCCTACTTCCAGGAAGAATGCCAGTATTAGGAGGCCACTGATCGATGTTGCCCCTGACAAACTCCTCGACGAGAGGGACAGTAGCCTTCGACATTTTTTTACAAAAGAGGAGGAAGATGAGAGACAAAGTTCTCTCTCCTTCCTAGGCCGCCTATTTATAGGCTCCAAGGACACGTGAGAAGATCGAAGCGATAAACCAGGCAGTCATGAGGATGAACATGATACCTCAATTTGCGTGATCCATATTTATCTCCTTGAAAACAAATGCCTCAAATTATGGTTTAGACGACGGCGCCTAATCCCAAGAAATTCCCTCAAAGATCGAGTCAAATCTTCTCATTTAATATGGACAGCCTGGCAAAAGTGCCTATGCGACAACATCACTCATGCAGGCCGAGGTGTTCATCCATGCTTCATGTTCAAAGTATTTCAAACTTGTCATTTTGAAAACTTTGAAGGGGATCTTATAGAAGCATAAAAAATCTGAAGCCAAGCATGCTGCATAGAGCCCATGCACCATCAAAATAAAAGTAGGCCACAGATAAGCTACCCATGCAGCCCAGATATCCAAAGGGTGGAGAGCCGCAGATAACCTCTAACACAGCATTAATTACCTGACTAAAGTTTTGACATAACTTTGAGATTCGTGAAATAGGCATCACACAAAAAGACAAAAAGTTATATCAAAGTATTAATGATCCTATCAGACGTGCAGCGCCACGTGGTCACTCGTATGCGGCCTCGCGTCTATGCGACCTCATCATTATGCGACCAAAGTGTCCATCAGACCTAGGTCAAACAAGAGCACATATGAGGCCACGACTCTATGTGTCTACGATGGCTATGTGGCTCTCAGCTTGCAAGATCTTTATGTTACAACCAAAAGCATCTTCACACAATTAGTGCTGACTACGTGTCCAGCTAACCAAGTCACGCACACAACGGAGTTAAAAATAACCCCGAGATATTATCAACGACATATCCCAACCGAGGCCACATGACAGTATGTCCATGGTATGTGGCTATAGTTACAATCGTATTCTATTGAAGGAGCCCTATGAGGCCACCAAATAGAGGTATATGTGGCACCTATAGCCTGTCAACATGATGGCTATAAATAGCATGGTAGCATACCCCCACAGAGGAGCTAGGTATTTGCACACAAGCTCAAGAGGGAGAAAATAGGAGAGCATCCTCATTCCCTCGTCAGACCGTCAACAGAGTAAAAGAGTCACTGCAGTACTCGATCTTCATCGTCACATTGCCCAGATCAAAAATATTGTACTTAGATTTTATGTCTAAGATTTATTTACACTTTTTGTTTGTTATTGAACAAAAGTATCCCAAACTTACATTAATGGCGAACAGTTACCTCAAGAAGTTTACAGATCTCGTGTGAACTAGTACAAGTAGATACTCTATTGAACTCAGTACTATCTAAGGCATAAAATAAAGCATTTACAGCTCTAACATCAAGCCTTGAGTATTTTTTTCTCTAGATCAGTATATTTGCCTTTAGGCTTATCTACAAGAACACCATCTACAATAATTCTAACTGGCTTTTTGTAGCCATCCTCAACTATTGACCAAAGGTCAAAATCTAGTGATCTGAGATAAAAAGACATCCGTGTTTTCCAGTAAGTGTAGTTAGTTTCATCAAATCGAGTTTTATTTGTAGATTGAACTTCACAAGTGAAGATTGATTTCACAGTTACCATGTGTAATACTCTTAGGAATCAAAGCATATATAACAGAGAACCTACTATAATACCAATTAAAGGAAACTACAGAGGGGGGTAAATATAGTTCTTATCACTAATTAGCAAATAAAACTAAGAGTATGACAAATTTAATTACCAATTACTAATTAATCAAGCGATACAAAATAAGTATGCAAAATAATAGAATAAAGTTTGCAAGTAAAGGAAATAAGATCAACCAGAGGACACCAAGATTTTTATACTAGTTTTCCTCGTGGAGGACTAATCCAGTCCCGAGAACTCTTACTTGGAGTTGAATCCACTATCAAGTAAAATACAAGCTTTGATTTGAAGACTTGTAACTTCTTATAACTCGTGCTTTGATTCGAAGAGCACGCTGACTTCACACTTCTTGAAAGAAAGGTGATCTTGAAAATTTCTAAGCCTTTTACAACTCGAACAACTTCTTACCGACTCGAACCTGGCACTTAGAAAAACTCGAAAGTTGTTGTTTTGGAGATGGAGAAGATGATTGCTCAGAGAGATATGAAACTGAAAGTGGATTGATTGATTAAAAATAGAGAGGGAGGAAGCTCTATTTATAGGGTGCTGGAGGGACCGAGTTCAGGCAGAGTTCGGTCCCCAATGTTCATAAATTTGAACATTAAGCTCCTGTTCAGGTGGAAGAGCAAGTTTTTAAGATGACCAAATTAGGCTGACAGAGTTAGGCCCGAGTTCGATTTGGCTCTGCTCAGAATATTTTGGGTATATTTGGGCTTGTTTGGATTTTGGTCATTCAAAAATGGATTTAGGTTTTTGGGCTGTTTAAAGTGGACTGAGATACGTAAAATGGTTGATTCTCCATTTGCCAAGTATGACTTGATGTACACTATATCCTATATTTAATAATGTAAAAAATCACAGACTCAAAACGTATTGTCATGAATCCAGGTAGCTGCTTGACTTCAGCGATGTAACAGCGATGTAGAGATCTTCAGTTTGTGTGCATATTGGGTCATACCAGATTATTGTTTAGTCAATTATTAAAATCAAGTTGGATGTGACTAGTTTGGGCCAACATTATAATCCTAAGATAACCCGAACTCCACTTAGAAATCCATAGAATTGATTGGCCGATCATGTAACTGAGCTTGATTATGTATTGTATTTTCTGTTAACAGTTTAGGAATATGGACTGTCGTGGTGTGATGGTTCAACCATTGTCCTTGTTTGGTTGTGGGGTTGGACTATTGTACTACGATAGTCTATGGGCCGAGACTGTAATGCAGAATCCTATAGCTTGACCTGAATCAAAGGATGTACGTGATATCGATGTGGTACGACACTTCTTATCCTTGTTTGGTATATGAGGGTCGTATTGTCTCAAAGATGGCATATATGCTTATGATTTTTGGTTCAGGCATTATGATATATATATATATATGGAATTAGATTTTTGTTTCTTCATTCATTCTTCCTTGTGGGACTTGCTATTGGGGGTCTAACCCCAATGGTTTTGCATGGCCAGGTTTAGAGCCATAATCCGAGGATCCAGCTTATCTCCCCCTGATCAACGGTACACACCAGACGGATGGTCGCTAAGGAACACGAGTAGGTTTCTTCCTTCTTGCTTGTCATCGTACATTTGTTTACTTTTGGACGTTTAGCCACCAGTACCTATTAGCCGGCATATCTGTACCTTAGCCTGTTGGCCCAATATTTATGTTGAGTTTTTGAATATGGCTAATCGATTAAGTTTATCATTATGGTAATCAATCAATCACTATAGTATCTTCTACTTAAACTCAGCATTGTCCAGATATATAATATTTGCTTCTGTATATTTTCTTGTTCGTCTAACATGTACTCACAGAAAACAATAAGCAAGATAAGCAATGGACATATGCTATATGACGATGAGCCAAAGACGGCGTTATACCAGACGATTTCGTCCAACCGCCTACAACTTATCTGGAGCCTCGCACCCGGAGCGAAGTTCCTGAAAGGTATTCAGATTTCCACATCTGGTTATCTTTGGACAACTACCGTCAAGGAAAAAAGCATCTTCAAGTCAGCAGATATTTTAGAAGTTTGGTGTCATCAGTGCTCTTGGTTTTCATATGTAATTTGATATTTTATTTGAGTCTAGGATTGATGTAAGCTGAGTCGCACTAGAAAATCCAAGTACCTATACCCAGATACCTAGTCCACTTAAATAAACCAAAGAACCTATCCACCAAATCAGGCCACATTCATTAACAAAGTATATCACGTCCCGGTCCCGCAGGGGCCGATCGTCCTCGCTTGGTCCCTACGGAACCGATCATCCTCGCTTGGGCGCGATGTCGTGCAAGCCTAAATTGTGCTTGCACAAGGCCAAAGCTTTGAACAAGGGCAATTAAGCTATTCAAGACAGGAGCAGCGGCACATATATTGCATAAAAGTAAGGAACGCAATGGCATAAAGAAACAAGCATCTTTATTGATATTCAAAAGTGTTACAAGCGACACTTGACCGAGGTTATAAATCGCTTAAGCACTCTCTTCTCTCGATTACAATGATATCATTCCATACATTACATCCATTTATACAAAAGTAGCTCAAAGCACAATCGATACGACTCAAGGCATCGAACTCCAGATTTTTTGGTCCTTGGGATGAGGCATGGCTATCGCTTCCTTAGACGATCCAACACCTGCAAACAAGCAAACTGTTTGTGGGTCAGCACTTTGGAAAAAGTACTGGTGAGTATAAAATCAATGAACAGAAGCAACACTCCCTGAAACCCATACTAAGTAAACATGTGACAAAATATTACATTACGATCTTGCTACTTTTACCTAAGTTTATTTCATGCAGCTCAGGATTAGAGTCAGTTTACTTCTTTTCAAAAATATATCTTTGGAAACAGTTTTGCATATTCAAACAATAAACATAAAATCGGGACAGTGTTCTATCATGCAATACGCAACATGTATCATGCATCATATTCCAACTCTTAGGAACAAAAGTTATCTCTAGTGGACTGCTCATCTCAAATCAAAACAAGTGCATCAAGTGGACTATTATTCTTTCAAGCAAACAAGAAGAACTAGCTATATGATTTCAGTCCCCGAGAAACTCATGATCAGTAGCGGTAAACCAGCTAACTAAAGACCCTTTTATCTGATGCTATTAGCAGCTGTGACTCATGGTTTCTCTTCACTAACATTATAGCAGCCGGGACCAAGGTTCAGCTCTACACTAATAGCTATTGTCCAACTGATGCGAATGCATGAAGCACTATCAAATAAACTCTATGATGCAAACAAAATGAACAAGCAAGCTATATATGTGTACTCTTTGTATTTCTTACCCCTTGTCGAACGGTTATCCCTACAGCAGACATACAAGTTAGCATAATTTGTATCAACATATATGTATAAGGTTCTCTTTTCCTGTCTGTCTCTGCATCAAACAGTTAGGTATGCAAGAAGGCTAGCCTAGCATGCGCCCTAACTATATGATTGTCCATGGGTAGCCCCATGATTAGCAACGGTGACTCAAGGTTCAGCTCTTCACTAGCACGCGCATGTGTCGGCAGCTGTGACTCAAGGTTCAGCTCTTCACCAACACACACGAGTACTAGCAGCTGTGACATCATGGGTTTCGCACAATACTAATAGACACATCACCCCACTAGACCCCGTAGAGCCATATCCTCAGGGTAAAAGGAAAACCTCTTCTGGACCGAGCGATTTCCAGTGCCCCAGGAACCGTTCAAGAGACAAGACCTTGTTCACAAGTTGTCCGAGACCAATAAAATAACATGAAGCATCTATAATGCAAGCAAAACAAAAGATCAAGCAAAACATATATGGTCAAGCAAAACACATCTTGTCAAGCAAAGCACATCTTTCACATATCTAATAGCACACCCCACTAGATCACAAGGACCGTACCTCAGGATGCACTATTAGTCTCTGCTTATACGAAGCAAAGACTTATAGCAGTTCGATATAGCAAAATAGGAAAGCTAAACATAAAATAGCAAGCACGATTTTGATTTCATAACTAGCATGCAATATTTATCTTTTTCTTAGCATATTACAAAGGGACTTGTTCAAGCGATTCCTTTACTTATCTTTTAGTATGGCAAGCGTTCGTTCGACAGCTATGTCAGTGTAACTAAGCATGCAACATTTCTTACACTTTTTGACTTAGCATGACAAGGTTCTACAACATTTCTTATACTTTTTGACTTAGCATGACAAGGTTCTATCTCTTTTCAGACAAGCATACAAGTTCTCTAGTTAAGCAAGCAGGTTCGTTTTAATGACAAGCTATACGAGTTCTCTTATTAAGCATGCAGAGTCAGGTTCTATCATTCTTCTTATAAAACTATCTTCTTAGAACAAGCATTTAAAAACTCAGATTCATTATTAAGGCGTGCAATAATCAGATAATGAAGTTATGCCCACTCACTTAGATCAATCGTCTTATGGTTCGATCAGGAACTCTCCGAGAAGACTTTCACTCTAGCAAGCAAAGCGATATCACTTGTACATAGTGCCTACGCGAAGCGGGGTACTACAAAGTCTATCATACTTAGAAACTGAACTCGGGCTAAACTCGTGCCGAACTCGGTTACCCTTTTGGTATGAAATCAACCAGTTCAATAAGCTCCTGATTTCTTGGCCCAACGTTTGGAAATTTGAATTAAACCCTGACCGAACTCTGGCCGAATTCTGATATGATTGGATTTTCACATTCCTACTCACTCAACCATTCTCTATCTTTCTATCCTATAGTGAGTAAACCCTCAGAGCCTAAACTTTCTTATCTCCAAGATCAACTTTCTAGCCTTCTAAGTGCCAAGTGCGATCTCAGTCTAGAAGTCTACAGAGTTGTAAAGAGCATGGTTCATCAAGTCTCTTCTTCTGTATAGAGTTGCGAGCCTTCAGATCAAAACTCGTGGTGTGTGAAGTTACGAAACTTCGGATCAAATCTCTTAGTGTAAGAAGTCGACAAGCCTTCGGATCAAAGCTTGTGATTCACTACTGGTGATTAAAGTGGATAAAACTTCGAGCAAAGAGTTCGCGGGACGGACTGGTCCTCTTAGAGGGAAACCAATATACATCATGGTATTTACATTTCTCTCTCTCTCTCTCTCTCTCTCTCTCTCTCTCTCTTACTTTATTATATTGTATATACACTGCTAGTTATTTACTGCCTTCACTCTGCTTAATTTTTAATTGGGTAGATTATTCCGCTACACTCTATTCACCTCCTCTAGAGTTGCCATACACGGTCCTACATAGCCTTCTTTACATGATTGTAATTAATCAGACTGCAGCTGATCATGGTCATATACTTTTGTTACTCAACTAGCTCCTTATTTTGTACAACTAGTTTCCAGAATATTTTGACAGAGCGTTTGGGACGCCTTTCTGCTTTATCATACATATTCTATGTTCACTGCTTCTTGTTTGATTTATTGAGACATAGATGCTCCGTGTGACCCTAAGTGACCTGATTGTAGCATGCACCCCCTTGTCTGGTTACAACTGTGATAGCCGTATGACGTTTCACACACCTTATATGGAGTAGCTGACCATGTCCGTCTCTGTATTTCGGTACTGGAGAGTGATAGAAAAGTTTGGGGGAAGAGTTGAAAAGAGGAAAGAAAAGAAAGGGAAAGAGATTTTGGAAGGGTTTGCTTTTAATGTTGATTTTTTTTATCTTTTATTCTTTAGTGATTGCCAAATTTTAGGAAAATTAGGTGGAGCATATCAAGTTCCTAAAAATTTGGTGGAAGATCCAAATCTCCAAATGGTTTGGCATTTTCATAGCAAAATTGTTAGACTGTCGTTGATCACTTCTGATGAGTTCCAGACCAACCAAAGTGGCATGCAGCTCGGCCTCAAGTAGTTCTTCCGCTTCAAGAATAAATCTCCCTGCTTATGCCTCATAAAAAGAACTAGCGGGTTGGTGATTTTTGGAATAATAACGTCACACCACAAGGTGTTTTCATGACATTTTTAAAGTTTTTTCAATGTTTACCTACGTCAAATTATTTTTGCATATGATAAATTAGTTTTTGCATTAAAAGTCTATCATTCCTTCATCCTTTTTTTTCTTTCTTTTTTAACATTTTTATTTTATATATATATATATATATATATATATATATTAATTATTATTATTTTCAAGGATAATATTGAGATATATCTTGAATCCTAACATATATGTATGTCCGTAGTCAGTGATTCAATTAGCCATTAACTTGGAAGCGTTGGTATCATCGACCCTCCACGATATTTCCAAAGTCTGTTAACATGGGTCAAGGGGACAACGGTCCCTTACACCCTACCATCGGGTAGGGATCGAGGGGACAACGTCCCTCATGGGGTTTGAGGACGAAATCTTCGGAACTAAATCGATTTTCTGGGTATGGTTGGCATTTATGTAAAAAAAAAAAATTGCTTGACATTTTTTGAATAATAGCATGTCAATGACATTTTTATAGTTTTTTCAGCTACCTCCTACGAAAAATTATTTTGTATATAACAAGTTATTAATTATACTTATTCTATTTATTATTCTTTTATCAAAGAGCTTAGATGGCCCATTATTTATCCATTATTCTCATAAACCTATTTAAAGCCCACATCAATTTATTAAACTCCCTTTCTACTAAAGGCACACTAGCTTTATAATATATATATATATATATCCAAATTCCAATTTATGTTATCAATATATATACTGTGCCTTGAACCCCAAAACCTGTTTTAAACTACCCCAAAGGCTCAAAGCGGCCCATGCCCACTAAATACTAGTCTTGGCGTGGAACATTTGAGGCTCAAAGATCATTATTTTGAACTCATATGGCTTTCAGTCCAGATTTTCAATTTATTCTAAACGAGGAGCTCAGTACTTGGGCCCAAAATTGATTATATAACCAGGTTTTCAGTATCAAAACTAAGATAGAGAAAGGGGAAGATGAGAAAAATACTTACTAAGAGGGTCGAGATCTATCATCGGGAAGCGAGGAGGTGGCCTCGTGCACATCGTCGGATGCCGGAGAGCTCGATCTGTGGCCTTCGACGAGGACTTGCCGAGCCGGCGACGCTCGGGGAACAGTTAGTGGAGACAGAGAGATGATATACCGGTCGGTGCTGCTCAGAGCGCTGACAGAAGCGGTGACCGCCAGATCTGGTCGGTCGAGGAAAGAAGCGCGCGCAACACTGGGTCAGTTAGCCACCGCGGTGGAGCTTGCTGGAGAACTCGGCGCAGCAGCAACAATTCTGAGGAGGCTAGCGCTGAATTATGGGATCACAGTTAGTAGAGATAGACATGAATCTGATGTGTGATGGCAGCGGGGAAAGACATTTGGGGTTGCCAGGAACTCCGGGGTCGAACCCAGAGATGGGATGTGCTGTCAAGCTCGCTGGAGCACTACAAACACGACACGGGAAAGGGTGGCGCATCGCTCAACTCGAGCTACGGCGGAGTGAGATATTCGCTGAAGAAATTCTCACGGCGACGGAGGCTAGCTGGAGAAGAAGAAGAAGGGATGATCGAAAAAATTGGTTAGGAAGTTGGGCATGAATTAAGAATTTAGGCTGGAACTTGGAATGAATAGTTGTTCTCGTAAGGAACACTATTTATAGGAAACAATTAAAATTACAAAAATAATATAAAATTTGCATTTAAATACCCATGTGCTCTATAATCCTAACAAACTCTTTCTAGAAAATTTTCCCTTCCTTAGGGAGCAAGCAATACTATTTTTGATTAATTTTAATTTTTTCCATTGTTAACATAATTAGTAACATTTCTCCTTCAACTTACTAACTTTTAATTTATTTTTAGATTCAAATTATTGAATAGTTTTATTTTTAGAAAAAAAAATTATTAGAAAATTGATTCAAAATTTGGAAAAAGTATTATTTTATGAATTTAAGATTACATGGGTTACTGTTTGAAAATAGTTTGCTTTGTAATATTATGCATTTTTACTTTGAGTTTATATATAAGTCCCTCTATATATGTATATTCCATAAACTCGTGTCAATCTTATCTGTGGAGACTGATGCTGATTATTCATGAAGGTTAATATTGATCATCCCTGAGGACTAATGTTGATCATTATGAAGACTAATATTCATTATTGAATACTAACGTTGATCATTTATGAAGATTAACTGATACATATTATTTATTGAGTTGTACACACTCAAAAAGAAGTATTACAATTAGTTTGTAACTAACTAAGTTAACTGCTCTCAACTAAATTATAGAGATATTTTTATCCCTAAATGATTCTTTGACATCTCATTATAATCTCTTTCAATAATTTGGCTATTATAGATAGATATGCATGGAGAATTCACTATCAGATTACATGTCAAATTTCATCTCTTTTCTTCTAATTTTTTGGTCAATAAATTGACTACAACAAATTAATTATCTTTACTATAATTAACTATATATCATTAATATGTTATGAATATAGGTAATTATCTTCATAACTATTTGTTTAACATTTTTGGGAAGTAGTTATTTAATATTTAATATTGATTAAGATTAATTAATCAGTCAGTAGTATCAGAAAAAAAAAAAAAGTTCTAATCCACTTCTTCCATTGTTTGAAGGAAAAGAAAAATAATTTTTTTGTGAGGTGACAACGAGATAAGATGGAAAGTAATCAATGGTATTGCACTACTTCCTCCCACTATACTGAATATAAACGGTGGAATTGATATAAAATCTGTTTTGATTTTCTACTTTCGTGCTAGTTCTTGTAGTATAAATGCCCTCCTATGGGTTGTTTGGTAAGTTAAAAATTGGGCTAAAAATGTTCGAAATATTGAATTTAATTTTTGGAAAGACAACTTCCACTGTTTGACTCGGTTCATGTCTCCCTTATTATTCCAGCTCTCCACATTCTATCCTTTATCATGGATGTGAATGGAAGTTGTAAATTTAATTATTTAATACTTAATTAATGGATTATTAATTCATATTTAGCTAATCATTCATTCATTCTTATTATTTTTTTTTCTACTTTTTAGTCTTAAATATTATTAATGTGTTCGAATAATTGGTTTATCTTATTCGTAAGCAAGATATTTGAAAATTAATAAAATGATAATTGTTTGACTAATATCTTTACTATTATAAAAAGACTTGAAAACGATTAAAAATGAAACATCTAAGCTTCACGTAATTAATATTTTGTTTTAAATTCTTTCAAATACCACCGTATGTATATCCCTCACGTATAAATATTAAAATTCTTATAACTTACTTAACATATAAACATATATATAACAAATCAAAATTAAAATATATTCAATATTCAAATCATATTTATAAACTAACTACATGATATTATCTAAACATACACCAAAAGATCTACAAACATAGATATAATTTTTTTTAATTTAAATGTATTTAAATTATTTTAATATAATTTATTTTTATCTAATTTTTATTATATCATAAATACATCGCACATGAACATGACTTAGTTTAGGATAACTGTTACATAATTTTATTGATTATTAACAACAACTAATCGATAACTGAACTTCAACTAATAAAAAAACTTACTACTTTGTCAATGTCTTAAATTTTTCTTAATTTGAATAAAATTTAACGTAATAAATAAATAATTAAATATAATAATTATTTATTATTTAAACTAATGGATATTGAACAATTATGATAATTAATTAGTAAATTAATAATAATTAATATTTCTCTCCACAGACGTGGGTTGGATGAGTGAGTGAAGGCTTAAGTTAAAAAAGATCAATACCTTTTTCTTCAATTGACAATTATTTTAAAAAATATAAAGAAGGCTCCATTAGATTAAAAATTCAATATTTTTATGATTAAACTCATCCTTAGTTATTGTTAAACTATTAATATTATTAGATTAACTAATTAGTAAGCAAGATACTAATTAATATGTAAAATAATTAATTAGTTTGAATAATATGGCATAATTATATTATTATGTAATTAGGATAAGAAATTAGTAAAAAAAAATACTTAATTAGTATTTGTGATATTTAATTAGTTTTTTTCTAATAAACTAATATTTAAGATGATTAATTGTTGTTATTTAATTAGTTCGAATTAATTATTTAATATTAATACTAATACTAGTTTATCAAATAAAATAATTCATATTTAATATTAAATATATATTAAATTTTTTTAGTTAACCAAATAAGTTATAGGATTTGAAAGAAATAAGAAAGTATATAAATCCTATGTACTTTTTATCTTTTTGAAAGTATAAATCAAATATTCTTTTCACTTACCATTTAATGGAAGAAAAACCAAGTCAAAGAAGGCTTTTGATAAGGGCACTACCATATTTACTTGGGGCTAGCCCAGGATTGGGACTAGCCCACTAAAGAGGAACTTTTACTTATACTAACCCAACATTTTACTCATACTAGCCCACTTTGAAACCCTTGTTCCCAAACACTCCCAAACCCTCCCCACCCCACCGGAGCCCTCCCCCCTCCCGCCGTCCTCCTCCGCCTCCTCCCCCGTCCTCCACCGCAGCCTCCCGTAGCCCTCCCGTCGTCGCGCCTCCCGTCGTCGTCGCCGTCAAAACCAAAAAAGAAAATGAAAAAATAAAAGAACTGTCAAAATTTGACATATATGTTGATTTTTAGGACTGTCAAAATTTTGACAGTCCTACCAATTGGAAGTACTGTCAAAATTTTGACAGTCCTAAAAATTCAACATATATTTTTAGGACTGTCAAACTTTTGACAGTCCTTCCAATTGGTAGGACTGTCAAAATTTTGACAGTCCTAAAAATATATGTTGAATTTTTAGGACTGTCAAAATTTTGACAGTCCTTCACATTGGTAGGACTGTCAAAATTTTGACAGTCCTTCCCATTGGTAGGACTGTCAAAATTTTGACAGTCCTAATTTTTTTTTTCTGTTAATTTATTTTTGTTAATTGTTGGGGGGGGCCAATTTGAAAATATCCTTAAAATTTCTATCCTTAAAATTTGTTAAAGTATTATGTTATTTAAAATAGTAAATTTATTATTGGTACATTAAATATTTTGTAAAATTTTTTTTTACCAAAAGTAAAATTTGGAGGTCGAAATATCGTTTTTTTGCGATTCTAAAAATTTGGGAAGTCCGTCAAACGGTGGAACGGTTTATCCCGAAGTACTTTTCCATACGGTCATTTTGGCTCAAACTGGAGCTTGTTTCGATCTCCCAGTCAAAAGTTATGATACTTTAAAGTTTTATATTTTATATTTTTGCCTGTAATATGTACGTCTTACTTCGGATGAAAATTCTCTCTACACGAATTGTGTTACTCTCGTCGAAAACATACAAATCGACCTATTGTGTGACGAAAAACGATTTGAAAACAAATAGTTATGACCGTTTGAAGTCTGATCGACGGCAGACGTAATATTCGTACGGTAGATTTTTTTTTTTTTTTGTTCAATGATAACATATTTTATTTTGGATGTTAAACTAAATAAAAAAAATCAAAATCCAAAACTAACTAAATAGAAATAAACTTAAAAAAAAATCTTGACAATTAAAATGAGGACTGTCAAAATTTTGACAGTCCTCATTGTTTGTGGGACTGTCAAAATCCTGACAGTCCTAGTTTTATATAAATTTTTCAGTGAGTTAAAATTAGGACTGTCAAAATTTTGACAGTCCACATAGCTTGTGGGACTGTCAAAATTTTGACAGTCCTTCCAAGTGGTAGGACTGTCAAAATTTTGACAGTCCTGATTATAACAATTTGGGCTAGCCCCAAATGAGGACTGTCAAAATTTTGACAGTCCTCATTTTTTGTGGGACTGTCAAAATTCTGACAGTCCTAATTTTATATAAAATTTTCTGTGGGTTAAAATTAGGACTGTCAAAATTTTGACAGTCCTCATTGTTTGTAGGACTGTCAAAATTTTGACAGTCCTTCCAAGTGGTAGGACTGTCAAAATTTTGACAGTCCTGATTATAACAATTTGGACTACCCCAAATAACTTTTAGGACGACAAACTTATAATTTTGTAAATTTCTAATGGACTACTTCCGAGTAAAATGTGCAGTGCCCTTATCAAAAGCCTCAAAGAAAGGCTCTCCAGAATTGATTGTCAAGTTACGTTACTCACGTAGCACTTGCTTTGACTCTCTAGAATCCAAACAAAAACAAAGTCGATTCACAAATAACCAGCTTTTGTTGAATCAAAATAAATAAATAAACAAATCACAAAAAAATTACAAGATGAGAAGCCGGCCGAAGCCACGTGTCCATCCTCCCGCCTTTTATTTTCTCACACATTCACAGCACATTTTCCTCGCATTCCAGTCGTCTATCTTCGTCTTCCTCTTCCTCTTCCTCTTCCTCTTCCAAAATAAAAAAAATAATCAAGAAAGAAATAAATATTCACATTTTAAGGAATATTTATTTAATTAATTTTCTCCATAACCATTCAAGAAAATAAAGATGCCATACTGCGAAGTGCGCAACCTGGGGACGAAGATCTTCTACAGAACCTATGGCCATGGCAGCACCAAAGTCCTCCTAATTATCGGTATTTCCCCCCATTTTCTGATTTTTAAAATTTTTTTTCTTCTAAAGATTGGATTTTTATGGGAAATCTATGGGATTTGTGTAGGATTGGCGGCGACACACAAAGGGTGGGGCCCACAGATCAAGGCCCTGACGGGAACCACCGAGCCCAACGAGGAGGATGAGTCGCCGGACGGCTGCGACGAGGAGGGGCGGGCGGCTGGCGGGATCGAGGTCTGCTGCTTCGACAATCGCGGCGTGGGTCGGAGCTCGATCCCCACCAATAAGTCGGAGTACTCGTGAGTTTTCTATTTATTCTAGATTTTTTCTTTTATGGGGATTTCCTTGATTTTTGTTTATTAAGGAATTGATGTGTAGAAATTGCAATTTTGTCAATAGGTTTATGAACTTTATAATTTCATACAGTTGAACTTTAATGGGGGCAGAATTGGGTACCAAATGTGAGTTTTTTTTTGTTTTTTTTTTTGAAATGCGTTTCCCCCCTATTTTTTGGGATAAAATTTGGTACTTTTGGAACAGATCTCAATAAATATAATACATATTTTTACAATTTTGTGTCTATAAATTGAGGAAAGAAATCAAATTTGTTAATAAATTTATGAACTTTACAATCTTCATGTGCTAAGCTCATGGTAGGAAAGGGTTGGATTCTATGGTTCACTGACATGAATATAGACTAGACTGCAGCACGGAGACAGCACTGATTTCCTACTGTTTTTTGGAGTGTCCGTGTTGAGTCCGATTTGCGTCAACAGACGCGACATGCACATGGACACATCACAATTCTTGGTGTGCCGCCCATGCTTCCTAGGTTGAATTTGAATTTAAATTTGGCAGAATTGTGTGAATTATACTGCATGATTAGGATACATTTTTGCTGCCTTAGAATTTGGTTTCATGTGTATTGATGGATGGGTTTGCAGAACGACCATCATGGCCAAAGATGCCTTGGCGCTATTGGATCATCTGGGTTGGAGGAAAGCTCATGTCTTTGGTCACTCCATGGGTCAGTTTCAACAAATTCTTTCCTCATCTAGAATCTTTGTATTCTTTGGTTCTTTTGGTCTAATTTTGTTGGGTGTTGTTGATAAACAGGGTCAATGATAGCTTGCAAGTTGGCAGCCACCTCACCTCAACGGTTACTATCTCTGGCTTTGCTCAACGCCACCGGGGGTGGATTCGAGTGTTTTCCAAGGGTATGATTACGGAATGTTATCTTCACTTCAAACATTTGTTCTTTTTGATCATTTAAAGAATGTGATTTTCCTTGGTTAATATAATAGTTTTTATTTTTTTGCAAGTAGTTGTAAAAGGGTTCTCTTTGGAAATCAATATTTTATAAGTCTGTTTAGTGTCGATATTGCAAGCCTTTCCCTCAGCCCAAAGTGTGCATTGTTGTTGCCGAAGACCGTTTCATATGCACTTGGCAGGATTGGCAGTTGAATATGTTATAAAGAAAGAGCTAATTGTATTGACCTAGCCTATGGTTGAAATGGTCTTAAGTAGTGCCACAAACCTTGTTCTTTAATGTGTTTATGCTATAAGAGTAGAGTTGTCAAATAGTTAAATGCTAGATAGTATTTAAAATGTCTCTTGAGATATGAGGCATAGCTTGTCCATTCCTTTGTGGCCTTTTATGATTACAATAGCCTTTTTCTCTCTAAAGTTCAGATTCCAAGTGGCTTCTGAGCTTGCACTGGTCAGTTTATTGACGTATATTTTGTATTTGTTGAGATAATTTCCTAGTCGATTAAAATTTTCATTTGTTGAAACCAGTCACCATTTTTTTTTGCATCTTCAGTTATAATGTGTATATACATCTTCATTGTCATAATTGTATGATATACACGGGCACCCGCATTCGATAAACATCTTCCCTTGCGAAGATTCCTTTTACTTTAGAAGTGTTTGTTGATAGCGAGTTATGTGAAGAAGCTGTAACTTGGTCAATATGCGTCGAACAATTAGTTGTAATTATTTTATTTGTTACATTGAACTTGTCTTTCTGACTTCTGGTACTTCATACAGTAGATAATAAGCAAGCAAAGACCATTTCTTGTGGAAGGAAGACCTAGTAATGATGCGCATGTTATCTCTGACCTTGATTAGCTGTCATAAATTCTCTATGCTTTCAATTGGAGTCAGGAGGTTGAAGTTTCCCCATTGTACCAATGACTGGAAACTGAGTGTGGGTGGTTGGCTAACCACTGAGGTAGATGGTTCCATTTTAAAAATAGGCAAAGACCCCCAATATTTGATGTTTTGACCGACAAATGCTCTCAACCTTCCCGTTGTGCTGCCTTTAGCCCTAGCCCTAGCATAGCTTTACAGGTTAATGGTTAACTGCAATCATCTTGGTTGCACATACATGGACAAGGATATGGATTCAAAATATAAGATTTTAATGGAATAATACGGATTACAACATGGATACAATTACATGTACACATGAAAACATATTTATATACATACTGTACACTAGATCTTAATATTATATACATATTTAAGCATGTTGCGTAGCAACTAGGATCCGGAAGTTCTAAAAATGATCTGCTGCAAAGTACTTTCTCATATCTCAGTTATGTTTGGCACGATCACGACCATGTCGAATTACTTTCGAGTGTGTTCGAGATCCCTTTGGAGACTACATGGATGAGCCATATCCAGCATGAGTGTAGTGTCAGACACTGATATGGACACAACTATGGTCCTCCGGATGAGTATCCGTGTAAACTAGGCAGTCATGATATAAAAATAACTATCTTGACTATAATGACCTTCTAGAATTAGAATTGTAATATGTTGACTTTTTTTTTTCTCTGTTCACTCTGCTTGCTTTTTCTTCGTATTGATTTCTGTATTTTTCTTCCCTAACTCTCAGAAAAGTGATTTTTTTAAACCCTTCTGTCAATGACCATCAAGCAGTGCATAAGATTGCCAAGAAAGAGGCACCAGCCCTTCAAGCTAGGGCTCTTCCAACGTCTAGTATGAACCTAAGATAACCAGCTTAATAGCTTACATCCTTCTATAAGAGTGTGTTCATCCTGATTCTTTTCATGTACATGAAAACTATGTTGCACGGAGACGAATAAGATACAACATTATATAAATATGGGGGAGACTGATACACCATTGATTTTTTGGCTGCTCCTAATGTATTTTGGAGTTTGTCGTGTCCATACGTGTCTGGATAACATGATACAGATACAACACCAATTTTCGGAATGTCTGTGCTTTCTATGGGAAAAGTTGATTAGTATCGGAATCTCAACTGACTTAAGTGGAAGCCATACAGTCCAATTATGTTATTGTTATATATAGAGAGGTTAGAAACTTGGGAACACTTGCTCATCAAAAAATTGGAATGAAAATGGTATCCTAGTATGGGCTTTGATCCGTCTCAAGACCCTTGCTAATAAGTGAAATAAGCTTGTGTTATATTTCACATGACATGCATTATAATTGTGGTGATAGAGTGCTCTTGCCGTTATGAATCACATGCCTCCATTTGTTGCAACAAATAGTGTTTGATTCTTGGCCTGATCTCCCTAGGGTATAAAATGAGTGAAACTACTGATGCATTTACAGAAGCCTTACCTGTTTTGGTTTCAGTCCCATATTATGAGGATATGATCCATAGATTAAACTGTAGCTTTTGTTGTGTGTTCTAGTTTCTTTTATGCATGGAAAATTGCAAAAACTGATCCGAACCAATAGCCAATTCTTTTGAAGAGATTACATTGTGCTAGTAGAATGCTATTTGAGTAACCTGCAATGCCTCTTCCTTACAGATAGACAGCCAAATGATGTCCCTGGCATTCCGTTTCTTAAGAGCAAAGACTCCCGAACAAAGAGCTGCTGTTGATTTGGAAACCCACTATACAAAGGTCAGGCCTACTTGATTGCACTTTGTAACATCAAAATTTAGGGACTAGTTCTCATTTTATCTCAGTTCTTCAGGAAAATAATAATAATCTAAAGCTTTATATTTATGTTACATATGCAGGAATATCTTGATGAATCTGTGGGTACATGTACAAGGAGGAAAATACTTCATCAAGTAAGTTTCATTGTTCTCATTAGTACCTGAAGCAAATCAACAGAAATTAAAAGATTAATTTCATTCACTTGCATTCGATAACTAAAACAATAAAATGACAACATAAGTTTCATGCGACGAATTTGCATAAGCGAAGAATTTTTCACTGTCGATTATGACAAGCCTGCGAAAGTATCCTCATTATTGTGAAATGATGCTTGCATCTCTTTTAAATCCTTTCTATGGTACGCCCATACGTCAAATAATGACGAGAATTCCACCTCACCTAAAAACCAAGGTTCATAGCATCAGTATCGAACCAGTATCGAACCCTTCCTATGAGTATCGGGATCGACACTATCGGCGGTTTCAGATCGGAGTATTGGATTTTTTGGTATCGAAAAAAAAAAAATTAAAAATTTATTTATGCATAATTTTAAGTATTTTCTGTTGTTTTTTAGTAGTTATGTAATTGAATAAAATAATAATCACAATTGCTTATTGGTTTACTTGCGATAAATAAATTTTTTTCATTTACATGCTTTTACAACTTTACTATGGTTTTAAACCCTTGTTGATTGGGTCTTTTTTTGTTCAATTTTCTATCCCGAATTTACTGGAAAAGCGACCCCCCAACATCGGTATCGGTAGCGATCAATATCAGATCGGGACATGCCAAACTGTATTGGTATCAGCCGATACTGCAAACTATAGTCAAAAGCATAGATGTCACAGGAATGGATTTCCTATGGCTAGACATTTATCATTTATGTGCAATTGTTCCATGGTTTGTGAATCCTTGCTGTTGCTGTACTTTTAAGGATCCTATGAGTTAAGGATCCTTTGGGCTTTGACGTCGTGGTCATCGATACAATTTATATAACTGAGGTCCTTTACAAGAAATGTGACCTGAAAGAGAGTTATATTAGATTACTACAGTAGTAAACAACAAAGCTCTTTTGTACTTTTTTCTTGTTTAGTAGAAAATCTAGGCTGCCACTCAACCAAATGGAATGAATTAAATCTCACCAGGAATATGTTAAAGCTATATCATCTGCTGGGATGCAATCTAGCTGCGGTTTTGAAGGCCAAATTAATGCATGCTGGACACACAAAATGACATCAAAGGAACTTGACCAGATCCGTACATCAGGGTTTTTAATCTCAGTCATCCATGGCAGGTTTTTACTCTCTCTGTGTGTTTTGAATTTCATTGTTCAATAGGACAAATAATTTGGAGACAGGATATTTGATTCAACATTTTTGTAGGTATGATATTATTGCTCAGCTGTATCATGCAAGAACACTTGCAGAGAAGCTTTATCCTGCCTCTAGAATGGTAGAACTCCACGGGGGGCATTTGGTGAGCCATGAAAGACCTGATGAGGTATGCATATGTCAGATAGGCTACTCTAAAATTCCACTGCTAAGTTTGCTTTCAGCTTTTCAATGCACTAAAAGGTTTTTCATTTCTTAAATTGAGCAATGATGACCGTTTGCTTACCTCGAACGACAATTCTGAGGGATTATCTAGAACTGGATCATCCATAATCTCTGTATGAGATCGAACTGATTCTACAAAGCATATCAGAGACAAGGTTTTGGTCTAGCTGATCCATTTCCAAAATAATAATACTACTTTTTGGCTTAGGGGCTAACTAGCTAAGAGATACCAGGTTATTGTCCTTATCAATTTCGCTTAGTACTTGGAATGGTAAAGCTCGGCAGCACATTTTGTTGATGATTGGAATTTATTTATGAAGTTAGATATCTCAAGGAATTTAACCACTCTATGGTGGCATTGATTATGATTTATGTGGTGGAATGCAATGTTGCCGTGAACTTTCTATTCCTAGGAATAAAATCCTTAGGGCATCAAATTCATGGGCAAGTTATATTTCCATGTTTGGTATAATATAGAATATTTCCGATAAAATATAATAATATATGTGCAAAAATGACATTTTTGATTTTATTAGCTGTCTTTACATCTAAATCATGTTATAGACATCTAAATCATTCACAGTTTAGTTGGTTAAGAGGAGACTTAGGATTGGATCCTACTTATTGAATTGTATTTTAATTATTAAGATTATTTTGATATGGATTAGTTAATTAATGTTACTCAACTACTCAAGCTCGACATGACCCAAACTTGTTGAAGTGATTCTGAACCCAAACCCGCCTCGAACATGTTGACTTGTATTCGACCTGAATCTATATATACCCAACCCGAACTTGTTAATATAGACTCTATCCAGACCTGAGGTTTTCCTGACTAAACCTGGACTTGACCGAAAGACCGAGATTTGAACCTAAGTGCATTTGGCAGAAGGGAGTTTTCAAATTCGCGGAAAATCTAATCTAACAATGTGAATATAATACTACGCTTGTGTCATGTTATAAATTGTTTCACATGGACATTATAATTCTTGGGATACTATATTCCCATAAATATTGGAAACCTATTCCCTCTAAAATCCATGAAATATTTAGTATCTAGTCATATTCGGGTCACTTGGGTCCAAGTATAGTTCTTGTTTGTTTGGGTCAGTCAGGTACGATCAGAATTTGGGTCATGTCCGTCGGTTCGAATCCTAATCGGGTTTGGGTTGGGTTTAGGTTGTGTCAGATCAGGTTCAAATTCCGATAGGGTCCGGGTCTCCTCCAAGTTGACTCTGGTCAGGTTCAAGCTAATGGGTTTGTGTCCAGGTCAAACTTTTCGGATTGGATCTATAGTTTCGTATCGGATCCAGATTAGTGGTTTCGAGTTTGGTCTATAGGTTTGGGTCGTGTCCAGGTCAACTGGTTCTCATTTAGTTTGGGTTCAGTTTAGTGGGTTTGGGTCAGGTTAGGCTTGGATAACATTGATTAACTAATTCATATAAAAGTAATGTTTATAAGTTAAAATACAATGCAATGCAATAAGTAGGATACGAACGTAGGTCTCCTATCATAATATCTTAACCAACTATAACATGATTTAAATGTAAAGTCAAAGTCAATAAATTTTACTTAGAAAAAATCAAGAATGTCATATTTTTGCACATAAATTATATATTTTGGGGATTATTACCAAAATGAGAATATTCCTCATGAACTTAGATGCCCGAAAATTTTACTCCTAGAAATATAGAATTCTCAACAGTATTGCATTACTGTAGAATATTTTGGAGTTCTATCTTTTTTTATTTTAATAAGCTTTTGGATATATATATATATATATATATATATATATATATATATATATATAGCCTTACAACCCTTCATCTTACATAAAATCGCCTAATACATTCTAATATACCAACACTTCTCGTCAAGATGGGCGAAAGATATTAACTAAATCCATCTTGTCACATCCTCTAATCTTTGGTTGGAATGTCTGCTATCATAATATCTTAACTAAAATCCCCTAATACAGAGCTGTCCCTTGGTCAGACTATCTGCTACCTGATCTTTGGTTGGAATGTGGCCTAGCTCCAGTAGTCCACTGTCCAACTTCTCCTTGATGAAGAACCTATCAATCTCGATGTGTTTGGTCCTGTCATGCTGCACTGGATTGTTGGCGATACTGATGGCTGATTGGTTGTCACACCACAGCTTCATCTTGGCTCCTTGATCCAGCTTTAGCTCCACCAACATACTCTTCAGCCATAGCTGTCACGCCCCAAACTCCCGCAAGCCCAATAGTCCCCGCTGAACGTGAAATCACCACGTTGCAGCTCTCCCGCGGGACAATCGTTCTATTCGGGACGTGATGCCGTACGAGCCTGGAGTTGCGCTCGTACAAGGCGATGTTGTTAAACACGAAAGTTATCATCGAAACAACCAAGTTACAGCGGAAGCCAATTGTGTACCAAGCACATATCAGAGTATACGCAGCGAAGCTCACGATAGGGTCCAAATGAGATGCCCCGAGTCAATGCCACAAAGGCGATGCCACGGAGACGATGAAATAACTCTTGCTCTTTCTCTAGCCCACAAAGGTACTTACAGTTCATACATCTTGTCCCGTATATCCAAGCAGCGCCACTACGTCTGTGTACCTGAAATATTGTCCACAAACGTGGGTCAGTACACAACCGTACTGGTGAGCGGGGTAACCCACTCGTCTAAGCCGACACTAAGTAAAATAGTGAATGCACACAGTTAAATGGTGATCTTTCTAGTTGAATCCTAGATTCGTTTCATGGCATATGGATGACATGTTAAGGAAAGCAGTAAAGCAGTTTAAGCATGCAAGCATTCATTCTCAAACCAAACGACAAGCAATTTATATATAGCCGACCCGTCTAACTCAATGTCATCGCTTGCACGATAACATATCGAACCATCAGTCTCGCCTCGATATCCATCCAGAACCAAAGTTTACATCCCACTCTCGAGTGCACACTCTTGCCGAGGCAAGGTGGCCGCGCCTACACGATGCACAAACCAACCAAAGTAAAGCAAACCAACTCTTATCTATATGAAGTCACTGGCAGAGCCATAAAGGACAAAATTCAAGCATTAACGGCGCGCCCTATCAGCCCGGGTAGCAAGCCCCGCTGGAGGTCCCGCAATGCATCGTGACTAGCACGAATCAATATTTCCCTCCGGATCGATACGGTCCTAGTGCCCCGGGAAGCCGTTTCGAGGAAATGTCAAACCCTGTGTACACAGGTTGTCCGTGACATGCAGAAAGTAGGTATGACGAGAGGATCGAACATTCTCGCCCCACCAAGCGATCCTAGACTCGTTCCATCGATAAACCCAACCGAAGTATCCATAACCATTCTTCCAACGTATTCCCAAGGATTCCAAATCTCGACCTCAATATATATATCCCAAGGCACCAAAATACCCATATGCACAATCTCTCAAGTTGTGCCCAAGTTATGCCCACACTTCACATTGCCGCTTCCCAACACAGTGTTTCACATTGGGTGCAACACCCCACACTCCGAATAATCCCGTGGCACAATGCCCCAACAGTGGCCCAATGCCCCATCAAGCGGCACCATACCTCGCTGATACAGTTGTTCGGTTTTGAACCACAACTGCTCGCTTTGTAAGACAAAGCGACCCAGTGATACTCGTGCACGGATGCACGCTCGCTCGCCCGAATTCCCGATATTCCCATATTCCCATTGCCTCAATTGTATCATTCCAACTTACTATATTTCCAACCGTCCAAGCATAATCCCAAGTATCCAACCGATCGCCTCAAACGTATAACCCAACTATCGCATCCAACTATCCAACGCGTAAACCATTCAAGCCACAATCCTACCAAGCCAACGACGCACACTCTATGCACGCCTCAGTGTAGTGCTTCCCAATGTTTCAGCCCAAGTGTTCAAGCCATTACGTGTTTTCCATATTATTAGGCATGAAGGAGTAGAGGAGAAGGGAAAGAGCCCACTCACATTGTTTGAATCCGTTAGGCATCCTGTCCTGTCGATACGGCCAATCCCTTGAACCCGTGGTCCGATGCAAGCGCGATCTACTCAACTGGTATGACCGTGCGAGCAGGCCGTGCTCTCCAAATCATCCGACCGATCGGACTAAGGAAGACGGCATTATCGTTTCCGTCCAGCTATCCAGTACTGTTCTGAATGAACACCTGATTTCCATCGATCCCGCTAGCCATCTGCACATTGAAACCAACTCGATTAATCCTTCTTCCCGAAATTCGACATTTCAAATGTAACCAGCATTCGATTCATTCAGTCCGACTCAGCGTAACGCTCCGAGCGGTTGCGGGGCGTTACATAATATACCACTTAGAATCAGGTTCGTCCACGAACCGTGCTGGTACTCATTCCTTACTAGCATGCCACAATCCAATTCCATAGATCTGCTCTATGCCACTCTCATATTCGCTATTTCTGACACAACATCTCGTTCTGCTGAACGCTCGAATAAATTTTCACGAATTCCCACATCCTCCTTGTAGCTCAACACGAATTTCTCGTATCGCTTAGTTTTGGATCGTACACGTATTTAAGGCGTCCCTAAAATACATGCATTTCAGCCGAACTTTGCGATAGCAAATTTGAACAAGTTACAAGGGTATCTTTATGTTCGAGGCGTCCATATGCTTTGCTCCCAATTGAACCAAACACAATTCCCATTCCAACACATTCACTTGAGAACTATTCTCAATTATGCAGATTTTCCACCGACTCAATGAGTTCGCGTTCCAGCTCAATCCATCCCACTATTTCTGAAATCAGTACTAGTAACATCTCCAAATATATCTCATGCACCGAACGATTATCTCAACTGATCTACCCCAGCTACGCGACTTACCCAAATATCAACTTTGCTTAGATCAGTTCAGTCCAACACATTTCCTGCCATCTCAATATCTCACAGGGTGAACATCTATATTGAGGTTCGTGTGATCCACGAAGATCTCACCGCCACGCCAAAGGGATTTGTGTCGCCACGATTTCAACGTGGACACACTCGCCACAAATCTTAGGTTGCGCATGAAATAGTTCTTCGCGCTGCTTCCACTGCCTCGAAGCATAGAATATCACCTTCGCCTTCCGAACGAGCACATTTCCCAGACTAAGTTCCGAGACATCTTGTAAATCTGAGGCACATCTGTCCCTTCCAGTATTCGCAAAGATTTGATTTGAACGAGCCACCACTGTCATCCATTCATATAAATGCTATTCCCTTCCAGAGCACGATGAGTCAGAGGCGATGCCATCGATAAAAATCTGCGACTCTGAATCTCATCAGTTGACTTAGGCCAATCCCACAATCGCTTCGGTCTTCCGGCTGCTTCTTCAGCTGAAGGCTATCCCAAGGATCTCTCAAATCCAACTCTCAGTCAATAAGCCAAATCACATTGCTCACATCTGCTCTCGACGCATTCCCAAATACGCCGCCTCAAGGGTCGTTCTATGGGTCTACCATATTCATATCCGATTCAGCGGGCAAGGTCGCTTAGGGTCAGCTGTCCCGAAGCTACGCTTGATAATTGTAATCATCACGATGGACAGTTACTAAAAACCATGCTATATCTCATCTGCAAATCTGACTCAAAATCCAACCATTCATCCGAGCGAAGTTTCCGAATCCGAGAACCGCGCTCGTTGAAACCTTATTCCATCAATCCGCCGTTCTGTCCTGAATCCATCAAATTTCCGAATTGCATATTCGATTCTCGCACCATCGATTTCATTGATTCTCGAAACTCGAGACTTGCTCAAATTCACATTCGATTACTGCGTCCCACAATGCACGTCCAAGTTACTCGAGCGACGCAGTGATTTGTTCCGACGTTGCTATCACATTTAGCTATCTTCAAACGTCCGTCCACGTCTTCCGGAGAATCCGTCTTACTGTCGTTGCACCATCTCGCCCAAAATTCCATTTCCGCTAAACCTGAGTCAACTTCACGAGCAGCAACATCCAAAATCTTCCAAGTTTGTGTGAATCCATCTCATTGTCCCTCCAGACCAATATCGTGTTTCTTTGCTCAACCAACAGCTCAAATGTGTTGCCCAAAATCATAGTCCGTGCTCGCTATCATTCCGATAATCCCATCGCTTTGCTCAAGCGTAACCCAATTGTTCGTTCCGATTCGATCCATTTCTTAAGCCCAACGATGCTTTCCATTTGCACCAGTCCGTTCACGATATGCTCAACTCAATATTCGCTTGCTCCATTTTCATTCTTCCCAACTCAACCGACGTGCACCAACCCACTTGTATTCTCGTTTCACGAGTCCGTTCAGGCAATTCCCATAGATGTCCAACCAAAATATTTCCAATGCCTTGCTTAACACGTTTGATCCCATATACCACTTCGAATCAAGTCGCTACTCACATTACGTTTTCTCTCACGAATCCAAGATCCGTTCGAACCATCCCTTAGGTGTGATCATGCCATTCCCATCTTAAGTCTGACACAAAAACTTAGCCGATTCTTTGACCATCAATCTCGTTAGGCAACTCGTGCTATGTTCCATTCTCGATGCTTCCAACATTTCCCAAACCGTCTGATACTTTCACAGCACGGGCAATCGTGCAACGATTGTATTCTAAGTAGTCCAACCCAATACCCAACGGTTCCACACCTTTATTGTACGAGCAACTCATGCCAACTTATCTGATATTTCTCAAGCCAACTCAAATCTGCCCAACCGATGCGCCACAGTCGAAATTCCAACTTCTATCCAACACAATCACTTGCCGAGCAACTCGTGCAAGGATCCATTCTCATCGAATGTTTCTACCCAAAACATGCTGCATAACCAAATCTCGTTAGCCAACCAACTGATCCATTGAGGCAATCAGAATCTCCCAAATGATAAGCCAAGCCAACCCAACGAAAGCCCACACTTGTTGCACAAATGCAACAACGCCAACCAACTTGCTGCACGAATGCAACAACGCCTAACGAGGCTAAGCGATCCTACGAAAACCAACCAAGGCAACCCAACACAGAATAACATGCAGCCAAAACCAGCAATAAATAGACTTATTGCATGAAACATCCGATGCGGCACTGAGTAGAGTCAAGAGCTAAACGACACGCGGAAGCTATTTAGAGTTTGTGATGAAGCGAAGGACCAAGTCCGAAGAAATGAACCGGGCGCTCTGATACCAATCTGTCACGCCCCAAACTCCCGCAAGCCCAATAGTCCCCGCTGAACGTGAAATCACCACGTTGCAGCTCTCCCGCGGGACAATCGTTCTATTCGGGACGTGATGCCGTACGAGCCTGGAGTTGCGCTCGTACAAGGCGATATTGTTAAACACGAAAGTTATCATCGAAACAACCAAGTTACAGCGGAAGCCAATTGTGTACCAAGCACACATCAGAGTATACGCAGCGAAGCTCACGATAGGGTCCAAATGAGATGCCCCGAGTCAATGCCACAAAGGCGATGCCACGGAGACGATGAAATAACTCTTGCTCTTTCTCTAGCCCACAAAGGTACTTACAGTTCATACATCTTGTCCCGTATATCCAAGCAGCGCCACTACGTCTGTGTACCTGAAATATTGCCCACAAACGTGGGTCAGTACACAACCGTACTGGTGAGCGGGGTAACCCACTCGTCTAAGCCGACACTAAGTAAAGTAGTGAATGCACACAGTTAAATGGTGATCTTTCTAGTTGAATCCTAGATTCGTTTCATGGCATATGGATGACATGTTAAGGAAAGCAGTAAAGCAGTTTAAGCATGCAAGCATTCATTCTCAAACCAAACGACAAGCAATTTATATATAGCCGACCCGTCTAACTCAATGTCATCGCTTGCACGATAACATATCGAACCATCAGTCTCGCCTCGATATCCATCCAGAACCAAAGTTTACATCCCACTCTCGAGTGCACACTCTTGCCGAGGCAAGGTGGCCGCGCCTACACGATGCACAAACCAACCAAAGTAAAGCAAACCAACTCTTATCTATATGAAGTCACTGGCAGAGCCATAAAGGACAAAATCCAAGCATTAACGGCGCGCCCTATCAGCCCGGGTAGCAAGCCCCGCTGGAGGTCCCGCAATGCATCGTGACTAGCACGAATCAATATTTTCCTCCGGATCGATACGGTCCTAGTGCCCCGGGAAGCCGTTTCGAGGAAATGTCAAACCCTGTGTACACAGGTTGTCCGTGACATGCAGAAAGTAGGTATGACGAGAGGATCGAACATTCTCGCCCCACCAAGCGATCCTAGACTCGTTCCATCGATAAACCCAACCGAAGTATCCATAACCATTCTTCCAACGTATTCCCAAGGATTCCAAATCTCGACCTCAATATATATATCCCAAGGCACCAAAATACCCATATGCACAATCTCTCAAGTTGTGCCCAAGTTATGCCCACACTTCACATTGCCGCTTCCCAACACAGTGTTTCATATTGGGTGCAACACCCCACACTCCGAATAATCCCGTGGCACAATGCCCCAACAGTGGCCCAATGCCCCATCAAGCGGCACCATACCTCGCTGATACAGTTGTTCGGTTTTGAACCACAACTGCTCGCTTTGTAAGACAAAGCGACCCAGTGATACTCGTGCACGGATGCACGCTCGCTCGCCCGAATTCCCGATATTCCCATATTCCCATTGCCTCAATTGTATCATTCCAACTTACTATATTTCCAACCGTCCAAGCATAATCCCAAGTATCCAACCGATCGCCTCAAACGTATAACCCAACTATCGCATCCAACTATCCAACGCGTAAACCATTCAAGCCACAATCCTACTAAGCCAACGACGCACACTCTATGCACGCCTCAGTGTAGTGCTTCCCAATGTTTCAGCCCAAGTGTTCAAGCCATTACGTGTTTTCCATATTATTAGGCATGAAGGAGTAGAGGAGAAGGGAAAGAGCCCACTCACATTGTTTGAATCCGTTAGGCATCCTGTCCTGTCGATACGGCCAATCCCTTGAACCCGTGGTCCGATGCAAGCGCGATCTACTCAACTGGTATGACCGTGCGAGCAGGCCGTGCTCTCCAAATCATCCGACCGATCGGACTAAGGAAGACGGCATTATCGTTTCCGTCCAGCTATCCAGTACTGTTCTGAATGAACACCTGATTTCCATCGATCCCGCTAGCCATCTGCACATTGAAACCAACTCGATTAATCCTTCTTCCCGAAATCCGACATTTCAAATGTAACCAGCATTCGATTCATTCAGTCCGACTCAGCGTAACGCTCCGAGCGGTTGCGGGGCGTTACAATAGCAGCTCTGCAACTTCCAAGACCATAGCTCTGTACTCCGCTTCAGCTGTCGATCTGGCCACCACTGACTGCTTCTTACTCCTCCAAGAGACCAAGTTGCCTCCTACAAATATGCAATAGCTCGAGGTAAACCTCCTGTTATCAGCACAACTAACCCAGTCAGAGTCACAGTAGCCCTCGATGCTCACGTGATTCTTCTTCTTGAATATCAGCCCCTTTCTGGGGGCACCCTTCAAGTATCTCAGAATCTGGTACACTGCGTCCATATGACCTTTTTTTGGGTCATGCATGTAGCGGCTTACCACACTCACTGCAAAACAGATATCAGGATGTGTGTGGCTCAAATAGATCAGCTTTCCCACTAGTCTCTGGTATCTGTTCCGGTCAACTGGTTCTCCAGCCTCAGCACCCAGCTTGAACCTCTGATTGATCAGTGTCGTTGCAGGTTTGCATCCCAAATCTCTGTCTCTGTGAGAAGGTCCAGTGCATACTTCCTCTGAAAAAGAACAATCCCCTCTGCTTCTCGAGCAATCTCAATCCCAAGGAAGTACCGAAGAAGGCCAAGGTCCTTCACCTCGAACTCCTTGCCAAGCTTTTCCTTGAGTCGGAAAATCTCCTGCTCATCATCTTCTGTGATAATCATATTGTCCACATACACCGCAAGCATGGTGATGTGGCCTCCACTCCGACGGAAAAATACAGTGTGATCAGCGTTGATCTGTCGATATTCTATCCCTATCATCGCTCTCCTGAATCTGTCAAACCACGCTCGAGGAGACTGCTTCAGTCCATAGAGAGAATTCTTCAACCTGCAGACCTTGCCTACTGTCTTATCAGTGCAGAATTCTGGTGGTATCTCCATGTACACCTCCTCCACTAGATCCCCATAAAGAAACGCATTCTTCACATCCAGTTGGTGTAGCTTCCATCCACCATTCTCTACCAAAAAAATTAGGGTCCTGTCGGTGCTCATCTTCGCCACTGGTGCAAAAGTCTCGTCGTAGTCAATGTCGTACGCCTGACTGTATCCTTTTGCCACTAGTCGAGTCTTGTAGTGCTCAACCTGTCCATCTGGGTTCAGCTTCACAGTAAAGACCCACTTGCATCCGACTGCCCTCTTTCCCTCTAGCAGTTTTACCAGTTTCCAAGTGTGGTTCTTCTTAAGAGCCACTAACTCATCGTGCATCGTCGCTTTTCGCTTTGGATCGTTCTTGGCAACCTGCCAATTGTTAGGTACAGTAATACTATCCAAAGACGCAATGAATGCTCCATGAGAAGAAGAGATGTTATCATATGAAATAAACTGAGCAATGTCCCAACCATATCTATCAGGAGGATTTTTTGCATTGCTGCGAGTGGTCCTCCGTACTGATATGGTGTAGGAGGGGTAGGAAGAATGATATCACCTGAAGAAAAATCTGGTGGTGGTGGTGTAGGTGTCTCAGGAGTCGAGACTGACGCAAGTAAGGGACTTGGCACTGACACTATAGGTACTGGTCATGCAGTTTGCTTCCCTTTCCTGCTGTAGGTAAGTAACTCCCCATGAGCCGTGGGCCTAACACCTCTCATCTCCTCCCCATGTTTCTCTACACTATCTTCCTCAACCGTTCCTCCATGCCATACTCCTAAACGGTCATCAAACTCTCACCAATCTCCCTCTCTCGCCTCATACTCTCAGTATCAGGTGAGGTGCCCATAGATGAGGTTCCCTCCTGACGGTAGTATGGCTCAAGCTCCCTGAAGTGAACATCCATGCTCACAAACCTCTTATTCTCTACTGGGCTCCAGCACACGTACCCCTTTTGAGTCGCCGAATAGCCCACAAAGACACTTAACTGCTATAGGGTCAAGTTTTCCAACAGACGGTATGTTATCCTTCAAAAAACATACGCAGCCAAACACCTTCAGCAGGAGTATCCCACTATTATTTTCTTGCAATATCTCACATGGAGACTTCTATCCCAGTACTTTTGAGGGCATCGTGTTGATCAGTTGAGCTGCTGTCAACACTGCATGACCCTACAGACTCTGTGGAACATTCATTGCGATCACTATGCTCCTTGTCACCTTCAGAAGGTGTCTGTTCTTCCTTTCTGCCACTCCATTATGTGCTGGTGTGTATGCACATGTAGTCTGATGATGTATCCCTTGGGCTGATATGTATTCCTCAAGTGCTTTGTTGGTATACTCTGTCCTATTGTCAGACCTCAGTACCTTCACCACTGTTCTGTACTGAGTCTGGACATGTTTATGAAAGTTCCGAAAACAGGCAAAGACATCACTCTTATTCTTCATTAAATACAACCAGGTGACAAGAGAGGAACAATCAATAAAAAAATGAAATACTTGTAACCATTCATAGTAGTTGTGGCGCACGGTCCACATACATCAGAATGTATAATATCAAAAACAGAAGAGCTCCTATGGCCCGCACTAGCATATAAGCCCCTAGTAAGTTTGCCTAAATCATATGCATTACATACTAGTTTCTCCTTATTTGCTTTCTCATAAATAGATGGATACAACCTACTCAAAATACCAAAAGAGGAGTGCCCCAACCGCCGCCTGTGGTGGAGTATCCGTGTATCCTCGGAACTCATATTCGGTCCTCCCATTCCTATCCTCTCTGCCACAGACACCAATACCGAATCTAGTCCTTCCCGATCCAGGTACCACAGTCCATCATGCCAAGTGCCAGTCCCAAGTCTTTGTCCCGTCTCCTTCTCCTGGAAGATCACCTTAGGAATATCAAAAGAGACAATGCATTTTAGTTGGAGGATTATAGAACTAATTGACAAAAGACTGACTGAAAAGAAGGAGCATGCAAAATATTGGATAATTTTACTGAACCTGTACAATCGACAATATCCTTACCGACCACTGACTGAAAAGTACCATCGGCTATTTGAATGCTGTCCGCCGATGCTTAGGTGAGTGTAGAAAGAGAACTCACTAGCATTTTCTGTCATGTGTCGAGATGCATCCGAATCGACAATCCAGTCCGACGATCTAAGGGAAGACGCAGATGCAAAGACGAGTGAATCGTCAGTACCTTCCGATGGATGGACATACATGGCAGCGTTGCCTCTGGCGAAGACTGAGGTGGACGCCTCCTCAGTCCCACTCCTCCTGTCTCCATTGTTTGACGCTCTCTGCTTTCTCCTGAGTACCTCCAGCATGCTCAACAGTGCCTGATCCTTCTCAGTATAGGCACCATCAGTTCCCTCCTCGCCTTCTGCTACCAGCAGGTTTGTCCGATAACCTCCTCGACCACCCCGTCGACTCCCACGACCACGGCCACGTTCTCCAAACTGTCCACGTCCACCACCTGAATCTTCCTCCTTGGGTGGTTTGGTGCAAGCATACCTCAGATGGCCCACCTCCGGGGGTCTCTCTTAGGTCCTGTGCCGCCTGAATTGACAACCGTTAGTGCTGACTTCACTTCAGGAGAACCACATGTTCCTGCCTGCAGCTTGATGCTAGTCTCCTCCTGGATCATGGCCGAGATAGCCTCCTCAAGTGTAGGGATCTTCGGTTGGGCTAGAAGTAGTGCTGTCCTCTGAGCAAACACTGCGGCTAGCCCCTTAAGAAACTTCATTGTCCTCTCCTGCAGACATACCTGTCTCTCCTTATACTTCGGGTCATCGCAGCTCGTCCGATCTGAGGAGTGATTGTAATCCAACCACAGACGCTCCAACTCTGTGGCATACTCCTGCACCGTCTTCTCTCCCTGTACGGTGTCGTCGATCTCCCCCTTGATTTGGAAAACCCTCAAGTTATTCCCCACACCATCGTAGGTCCTTCTCAACCTCGCTATACGATACGAAATGAAGCAGCGGCTAGCACGCTAAGATGAATCTCCCACACGTCCTTTACCATCTCAAGGCCATCCACTGTGGCGGCGATCGACTGGACTAAAGAATAAAGGAGCCAAATGTATATTACCATATGAGTGGACTTCCACTCGTCGCGTCCTGCCGAGCCCTCATCCGGCTCTGTCTTCACTCCTGACAAGAAACCCTCCAGGTTCTTCACTGCGAGGGTTCTCCTCATCCGTCGTGACCAACTCAGATAGGTGGCCTGTCCATCAAGCTTCAGATCGATGGAGGGAAGCTCCAACTTCACCGGTGTTTGTGTCGCGCTCTCACCAGTCGACAGTTTCATCAGCTTCGCCAATGTTGCGACCTCCGCAGGGTCCAACTTCTTGATGATCTCCTCTATTTATTCTCCTTTTCTCCGATCACCTCACACTCGTCCCACGATTCACGTTCGTTTTCTTCGTCCTCTCCTAGACCCGATCATGTCTCTCCTCCATCGGATTTAGGCCTTCGATGTCAACGTCCAGAACGACCCGCGGGAGACGCCGAAAACCGCGGCAGAATGCTCCTGCGGGCTCCGCAGGAGTCGCGATTTCGCGGTGGTGGCGGAAGTGTGGTGGCGGCGACGGTGGTGGTGGCGCGGCAGCGGTGGTGGCGGCTAGGGTTTGTCGGCTAGGGTTTGTGGCGGCTAGGGTTTGTGCTCTGATACCATGTATAATATTTTGGAGTTCTATCTTTTTTATTTTAATCATCTCTTGACTATATATATATATATATATATATATATATATAGCCTTACAACCCTCCATCTTACATAAAATCCCTTAATACATTCTAATATACCAACAATTACGTATACCAAATGCTTTCTAAAGGTGTGTTTGGTATAAGTTAGTTTTTAATTTACGGAAACCTAAGTGGTGGAAATAGTTACAGTGTTCTTTCATGTTATAATTTTTTTTTATCTAAGTATATTTAGTTCATGGAAATACAGTTTTCCTACAACTGTAGAAACCCTATTCCCTTCATAACAGGTAGATTTTTTTGTTTTCCACGGGAATGCAATGTTTGTTTGGTTGTGTTTGGGTTAGTTGACTATGGGTCAGAGTTCTGGGTCAATCAGAATATGGTCCATTTAGTAGATTTCGGGTCTAATTTGGGTCAGGTGTAGGTTAGTTGACTCCAGGTTAGGTCGGATTCGAGTCTATCGGGATCAGGTAACATTAATTAACTAACTAATATAAAAATAATTTGATTGTTAAAGATAGTGTGCCATTGATGGGGGACTCAAATCTAAGCCTTCTAGGGAATAGACTTGCATCCAAACCAACAATAGCGCAAATTGAATAACAAATTTTCAATGTGAAAGCATAGATACAACTATAAGTTATTATAAATCATGAATGCTATATTCTTGCACATGAACCAAACATGGTGATATAAAATTTCTGTGACTTTGATTCCAAGGAATTTTATTTCTAGGAGTATAGAATTTCCGGCAATATTACATTCCGCATACCAAATGCAACCTAAGGGGACTAGTATGCAAAGATTTGGTTTTATGGATTACCATAATAATACAACAATGAGCTGTTTGCTCCTTTTTTGAAACTTTTTTTTTATTTGACAAAACTCCATCTTATCTACACATGTTAGTACAGATTCACTTTCAAATTAATTGGAATCAGTAGGATAAATTTGTGTTTAAATTGTCATGCAGAATGTTTCATACTAAGAGAGTGTTAGCTTAAGTGTTGCTCTCTATATTCTCTCTTATTTCAACAAAGTGAATGAACTGGGAGGACAATATCATACTATTAGCATCACCAATAATGATGTCTTAAGATATAATGATGACAATATAATGAACTTGCGTAGTGTACACGAACAGTAACTTATATTGGCACACTGCTGACCAGGGATGGATCTAGATGGAAACCAGCAGGGGTTCAAGCGTTCCCTGGATTTTCCAAAAAAAATAAAAAACGAAAGCAAAGGCATTTTCCCCATTTTTTCTAGAGGTTATATATCTATCCAACCCCTAACGATTGTCATTGTTAAGGCTAGGTTAGTTGGTTAAGTAATTAGAAGTTAGATTATATTTCGTAGGTCTTTAGTTCGAATCTTCTCACATATATTTGAATTTTTTCCCCACAAGCCCCCACTCATTTTTAACCAAGCCCGCTAAGTTTATGTGTCTGGATCAGTTTTTATCTGTTAAGTTAAAAATACTCTCCAATAAAGAAAACTGACTTGATTCGTACTAAATGTTACACGACATCTCAGTATATTAGTAAACCATCAATTATTTAAGAAAATCAATAACCTTCAATGTTTCAGAGTTAACTCCCTTTAGGACTTGATGGTGTAGGAACCCTTGAGTGTGTGTGTGTGGGGGGGGGGGGGGGGGTGGGGGTGGAGGGTGGGGGGTGAATAGGGTATTTAAAACTTGGCAACACAATAAGCAATAATAACGAACAATTTAAAAGATAAGTGCAAGAATTCAAAACGCTCGATGTATCATGGTATCCTTCTCGAAAGAAATCTAGTCCTTGAAGTCACTCCGGATATAATCCATTATTTGAACAATAGTATACAACCCGAGCTTTGATCGAATGCTCGTCAACTTCTTACACTTGTATTTCACTATTTTGATCCGAAGATTCAACAACTTCTTTGAAAGAAAAGGGTTTAGATTTTCAAAATACTAAGAATATCACAATTAAACTCTTGAATACTCCAACATACTTTGTGGATGGTAATTCAAAGCTTGGTAGAGTTTATATGGTTTGGCCTTTGGTGGTTGGAAAATTTAAAGCTCAAAGGATGGAGTGAATGAAGGAGGAGCAAGTGCTTTAAATACAAAATGGCCAAAAAGCAAGTGCAATTAATGCAAAACTACTATGCAAGCGGTATAATGTCGGTATACCGCTTTAACAATGACGATCATAAAATGACTAGTTTTATAGTCGTTACAGTGCATTTATTGAGCCGAATCAAGCTGAAGAACATACCGTCGGAATACTGCATTATATCGCTGGTAGGTCGTTTGTGGTCACAAAAAATGATCACAGACTTGCTGTGACACAATTGTATATCATCGGGATACCGTTGGTATGTCGTTTGTGGTCACAAATTGAGATCACAGACTTGCTGTGATGCTCAACGGCATATCGCCAGTATATTTGGGTAACCGTCGGTATACCACTCTGATGGCTAAAAATCAGACTAGTTAAATTGTTAACCTATCTTTCGGTCTGCCAACCACTCCTTGTGTTTACAAGTTTCCTAAGATACTTTACAGACTCTAAATGCACTATATCAAGTGCAAACTTTTTTAGAGCCTTGATACTTGCATTGGGAGCACAAGGATGACTTGAGCGCAATACTTCCGAGAAGCTTAATTGCAACACACTTTAATTGAATCCAAGATTTCTGCATTGAGTAGTTAGACTAAAAAGCACAAGTATACAATTTATGTCAATCATCAAAATCAATACAAAGAATGTGACAACAATCTCTCCCATTTTGATCATTGACAAAATTGTATGGATACGAAGATAGCTCATCCATAATCAAGAAACTCCTCCCTCAATGTACTATTTCTCTTCTTTGTCATTTAGACAAAATGGACAAGTAGACATGAAAATAGCTAATAAATGAAATCTTTTGGATTATGTAACATATCTTAAGGCAACAAATAATAGAAATAAGTAAAAAGAGCCATAGTTATGCCATTATGAACACCATAGTGATAAGTATAAACAAAGTTGTGCATAGAGCATGGAAAGCATGAATATATAATAAAGCAACATGCATTAAAAGGAGTCCCTTGGGACAATTCCACATAGTCTTAGTACATCCCATACACAATATGAGACAAAAAATAACACAAGAGCATAACCACAATAACACCTAACTAAGGTGTGACACTTAAACAACTCAAACAACCATAGAAAAGACAACACGTAACTCTATCATCAAGGAGTGACATTCAACACCTAAAACATCAAAATGCCAACAATTTCAAGTCGTCGTGCATGTCGAAGATAAAGAGATCAAGCACGAGGAGGAGGGTCATCATCCTAGTCCATATCCTGAGGATCCTGATTAAAGCTATGAGCATCTAGGCCGTCGAGGTACATAAAAGCAAAAGCATTAGGATCATAGAAACGGGTCCACGAATGTTAGGATCACGAAGGTTCGAATCTACAAAGGCGAAACCAGTTTCTATGACCTTCTGTAGGTAATAACGAGTATCTACGATCCCACGACTAATGAGATGATCAAGACCCCGAATGTACGTCGGTACATCCCCATGAGTAGCTCGTTTATCTGAGCTCCAAAGTACTACCGGTCCACAGGGAGAAGAGAGCGAGGATGAGGGGCTGATGGAGGTGGAAATGAGGATGATAGTTGAGAAGAAGTGGCTTGGTTAGATGCAGGTAGGTCTTGTGGGCGGGAAGCAGAGAGAGTGCATGTAGAGGAATTTTAGATGGGCATCTATAGAGATCAATATCATGGGCCTCTAAGATGAGAATGATAAACATTCTGTAGATAAGGGATCGACTGTTAGTGCACCTAACATTAATCATGGAGTAGATGATGGTTTCAGGTAGAGAAAATAATTTTTTTTCATGTGCATGTAATACATGCAAGAGCATCAGATGCGATGGCATCGTAATTCCCGGATTTGGGAATAACGAAGGTATAAATAAGACAATGTAAATCATAGTAGAATGAATCAAGATCCTTGGAAGAAGGTCGGGGTGGAGCGTTAGGACCACAAATCAGAGCCGGAACGTCATTAAGGGTAAAAGTATCGAAAATATAGACCCGATAGCTTTTCGGAAGATTACCACCATCGTTTGGGATACCCAGAATCGGCTTAAACCCTTTGGTGTACCAGTAGATTTCGTGCCTCCGACCATGGTCTTAAAGCGGCACTAGTTGGATCGGAAATGAGATTACAACAGAATGTCCTAATTGGGTTAGGGTAAATCTTAATTGATGTCAAGCAACTTGTCCTACCTTGTCCTACCTGGCCCTTTGAAACATGAATCGATGACCCGAAAGTAAAGAGAAGTAAATGGATTTAGCGACAGCGGATGGAGAAGGGGGGAAATCACACCCTAGATTGGTTGAGGATAAAAAGTTAGACCTTTTGTAGGGTCGTTCGGGTGGCGAGGTAGGGTTAAAGGAAGAGGAATCAATATAACCTACATTCCCTAGTAAACTTGGTACGCTTAAGAGCCATGAAAAAGCTAGGGTTTGTGTAGAAATCTAGGATTTTGGAAGAGAGTAAGAGTGGGATGAAGAACCCTAAGAAGAGAATTTATTTATAGGAAATGAGAGAGAGAGGAGGCTATACCAAAAGGTTGCAACAGTTGTGGAAGAAGAACAGTGGAGACACGTCGGTTGGGAAGAAGAAGCACTACTAGGAGATGGAGAAGTTGCACCCTTGGGAAGAAGAGAATTTTTGGGAAAAAGTCGGTTGAGAGAGGGAGGAGAGAGGGTTTAATAAAAGTATGAGGTTAAAAATCTAAATGGTTAGGGAAAAATGGACTGGCGAAAACTCGACGGTCTAGTATATTCAGACTGAGAAAAAAAATTAGAAAATTTAAAATTCTGAATATAAGGTAGGCCATAAATTTAGCACAGAGATGAGGGTTCAAGGAGGCAATTTTCACGACGGATGAAGTTGAACCGATCCTTGGCAAGAGGCTTGGTGAAATATAAGCAAGTTAGTATTCCGTGTTAATAAATTCTAGACAAATGTCACCCTTTTGATTATGATCGCATAAAAAAGTGATGTCTAATATGTGTTTAATGCGTAGGTGGCAAATAGGGTTCTTGGCGAGATTGATAGTGCTAGTGTTATTATATTTAATAACAACATTGTGAGAAGAGATGCCAAAATTAAATAATGTGTGTCATCCAAAGAATTTGGGCACAACAATAACTGGCCACAATGTACTCGGCTTTGGTAGTTGAAAGTGCCATCGAATTTTGTTTCTTGCTAAATCAAAAGATCAAGGATTTCCCAAGAAACTGACATGTGCCGCTAGTACTTTTTCGATTTACTTTGCATCCGACAAAAATTACATTCGAATAATCTAAGAGGTCAAAAGATGGAATTTTGGGATACTAAAGTTCAAAGTACCCTTAAGATATCGAAAGATACACTTAACGACACATAAGTGAGATTTTTTGAGATTTGCTTAGAATCGTGCACGCATGCAAACACTAAACATTATATTAGGACGACTAACAGTCAAATAAAGTAAGCTACCAATCATACTCGGTACTTGTATATCAACTGATTTACCGTGTTTATCATGATCAAGCTTCGTTAATGTAGCCATAGGAGTCCCAATAGATTTGGGGTCGTCCATTTCAAAGCGCTTGAGGCAATCCTTGGTGTGTTTGGCTTGATTGATGAAAGTACCTTGGGTGCTTTGCTTGATTTGAAGTCCAAGAAAGGAAAGCTTTTCCATCATACTCATTTCTTATTCATTATGCATACATTGAGCAAATTCTTCATAAAGCAACTTGTTAGTAGAACCGAAAGTAGTGTCATTATCATATATTTGAACTAATAACAAAGTGTCCTTGTGATATTTTATGAAAAGAGTAGTGTCAACCTTGCCTTTTGAAAAATTATGAGAAATCAAGAAAGTACCTTGGGTGCTTTGCTTGATTTGAAGTCCAAGAAAGGAGAGCTTTTCCATCATACTCATTTCGTATTCATTACGCATACATTGAGCAAATTCTTCATAAAGCAACTTGTTAGTAGAACCAAAAATAATGTCATTAACATATATTTGAACTAATAACAAAGTGTCCTTGTGATATTTTATGAAAATAGTAGTGTCAACCTTGCCTTTTGAAAAATTATGAGAAATCAAGAAAGTACTAAGACGCACGTACCAAATACGTGGAGCTTGTTTAAGGCCGTAAAGAACCTTATGGAGTTTGAGAACATAATTTGGAAACTGAAAATCTTCAAATTCGGGAAGTTGCTCAACATAAACTTATTCCTTGATAAAAAGTAAAACCGTTTAAAAGCCACTTTTGACATCCATTTGAAAAAGCTTAAAGTCATTAAAACAAGCAGAAGCACAAAGCATACGAATAGATTCCAAACATGCAACATGTGCATAGAATCTCTCATAATCGATACCTTCTTCTTGATTGAAACCTTGTGCAACTAGACGTGCTTTGTTACGTGTCATAAAACATCTTCGTTAATCTTGTTACGAATAGATTCCAAACATACAACTAGTCCATAGGTTCTCTCATAATCGATATATTCTTCTTGATTGAAATCTTGTGCAACTAGACGTGCTTTGTTACGTGTCACAAAACCATCTTCGTTAAGCTTGTTACGAAAAATATATTTAATCCTAATGATAAGATAGTTATTGGGCCTAGGGACTAGCTCCCAAACTTGGTTTCTCTCAAACTGATTTAATTCATCTTGCATAGAAAGCATCTAAAACTCATCATTAAAAGCATCTTTGACAGTTTCAGGCTCAATTTGAGAACAAAAGCGACATTCGCACAATGATCTCTAATAGAAGAACGAGTGCTTACCCCAGTTGAAGGATAATCAATAATGAGTTCGTTTGGATGATGAGTGACAAACCTCAATTTCTTTGGTAAACCGTTGGAAATAGTGATCTACGGTTGGAGAGACTTCCGATGGAGTGACCTCAACTTCACAAGTAGGAGAAAGAGCATCCTTATCTCCAAGACAAGAATTTTTCAAGCCACAAGATATGCCATCTACATCATCAAGAGTGCTATATATGGAAGAGATTAAGTTCATCAAAAGAAAAATTAATAAATTCTTCAACCACAAGATTCTTCTTGTTAAATACACACATTTTTGCTATGCGTTGAGTAACCAAGGAATATGCCTTCAATGGCTTTTTTTTATCAAATTTGCATAGGTTATCTTTGGTATTCAAAATAAAACATTTGCATCCAAAAACATTGAAATACTCAATAGGAGTTTTATTAAACCAAAGCTCATATAGAGTTTTCTTAGAAATGGGTCTAATCAAAAATTTATTAATAACATAGCATGTCGTATTTACGGTTTCGTTCAAAAATATTGAGGGAGCTTATATTGATTCAATATGACTCTAGGTATATTATCTAGGGTTCTATTCTTCCTCTCCACAACACCGTTTTGTTGTAGGTTCTTATTACAAGCAAAATCATGATCGAAAACATTTTTGAGTACAAAAATATTTGAAATCAGCATTGTCAAATTCTCCTCCACGATTGCTTCTAATCTTGTTGATTGTAAAACCTTTCTCATTTTGAATACGTTTGCAAAAATCAACAAATGCACGAAAAGTATCATTTTTGTTTGCAAGAAAAATAATCCAAGTAAATCTTGAAAAATTATCAACTCAAACGAAAGTATAATTTTTCACCAAGACTAGCTACCCTACTAGAACCAAATAAATCCATATAGATAAGTTGGAGAGGTCTAGTAGTGCTCACCATGTTAGTTGACTTGAAAGAGGACTTAGTCAACTTACTCTTTTCACATTCTTCACACACCGTCTTTCTTGAAAGGAATATTTGGAAGACATCTTACTAAGTTCTTGGAAGCAAGCCGAGCAATAATGTCCATGTTGGTGTATTCTAGTCTCATATGCTAAAGACAACTCTTACCATTCTTTGCTACTAAGCACCTATTATGGTTAGTATCTTCAACTAGATAATACACATAAATATTGTCTTCTCTAATGCCTTCATAAACTACGATGCCATTTGATCTATCATAAATAAAACATTTTTGTTTAACATAATTAACACCATAACCATTATCCACAAGATGATTAATACTAAGAAGGTTATGCTTCAAATTAGTGACAAGGCAAACATTCTTAATGCATGGATAAGGTGGGGAACCGATATTACCACTTCCAATAATGTATCCTCTCAAATTATTTTTGAAGGAGATGTTACCTTCTTCATCGATAGTGTTGCAAAAAATGTAGCATTTTCGGTCATGTGTCGTGTGCAACCGCTATCGAGAATCCACTTGCTTCTAGCATGCGAAGGGGGGCACACTACAACACAAGCTGAAGATGTAAACCTTTGGTACCCTAGACTTGGTGGGTCCTTTGATGTTAGCTTTAGAAACCTATTTAAATATTTTCATATCAACATGTGTCCTAATTTGACATTAATAAGATGTATGTCCAAGCATCCCACAATAGTGACAAGCGGTGTCTTGGTGCTAGTGGAGAGAGGGTCAGTGTATTGAGAATGATGTTTCCTAGTATAATTTTTATCATTTGAATGACTACAATAAAAAACATAATTTTTTGGAGAACTGGCTTTGTGTGTCTTCTTCACAAAAGGACTTTTACGTGTGTGACCATATTGAGCGTAGGGTCTAGTGTCATAGAAGTGAGATTGTCCTTGTGTGTGCTTTGGGCCACGATGTCTTGTGCCATGTAGGTGAGTGTTGTGAGACATGTTCATAGTGTTTCTACCTTTTTGTTTCTTGTTTTTTGCATGAAGCTCATTGTACTTTGTCGTGATTGTCTCTTCTCTTTGGGAGACAATTAGAGTTTTGTTTTTAACAATGTCATAGCCTTCCTTGAGAGTTTGACATTCAAACTCCTTTTCTTTGAAATCCTATAAAGCATTGTGTAACTTTAGTTTGAGTGATTCAATCTCATCTGTGTCACAAGCAAGGGTTTTACCCTTAATCTTACTAATCACATTTGTTCGTCTTTTGATTTCGTGTTTGTGCACAACATCATCTTTTATAGATTGTATATATTTGCCTTTCAATATTTTTTGATCATCAAAGAGTTCAACAATAGCATTCTCTAATTCATTATATGTAAGAGTTAGAGGAGAAGCCATCTAGTATCTCATCAAAATCTTTTGTCATAAGACGAACATTTGCGGTATACCGAGAATCATTGTCATTGTCGGAGTCACTAGTTTTATTTTCACACCAAATGCTAGTGTTGGCGAACTTTCTTGATAAAGAACTACCTTTGCTAGGTCTCTTAAATTTGTCAGAATTTTTTCTGGCCATGGGATAATCCTTCTTGATAAGTCCGGATCTTTTACAGTTGTAGTACGTAGGTTCTTCATTATGATTGTCCCTTCTTTGACGATTTGCCTTGTTGCCCCTTAGAAACTTCTTGAAGTGTCCAGAGGAAAAGGCAATTTATTTTTCGTCGGAGTCCTTATTTTTGGTGTCAATTTTTTTAGAAGAGCTTGTGATGGTGGACCTTTAGAGCAAGTGCCTTCTCTTTTTCCTTTTCTTTTATGGAGGCTTCTTCTTTGTCGTTCTAAGTCCAACTCTCATGCATCATGAGCTTCCCCATGGTGTCTCGAGGTTCATAGTGGTAAGATCATTCCCTTCTATGATTGCCGTAGTTTTGGGATTCCAATTCTTTGTGAGCCCTATAAGCACTTTCCGAATTTTCTCATGCTTAGTGTATTCCTTGCCGGTTAAACCACATCAAAGAATCGAGTAAATATACGAGCAATGGAATCATTTGGCTTCATTTTAAAAGCCTCATATTCTTGTGCGAGTCTACTAATTTTAGACTCCTTCACTTTAGAGGTTCCCTCGTGTGTGTGACCTCAAGATGCCTCCAAATGTCGTGTGATGTCGTACAAGTGGAGATTCTATTGAACTCATTTCTATCAAGAGCGCAATAGAGAGCATTCATGGCTTTGGCATTAAGTCTTTTCGCCTTTTTCTCACTTTCGATATATCTATTATAGGATTTATCTATTGTTATTAAGCCATCAATGACGACTTGAGCCTTTTTGTAGCTATTTGTAACACTACTCCAAAGTTCAAAGTCCAAAGACTTCAACTAAATGCTCATCCATGTTTTTCAATAATTGTAATTGGTTCTATCAAATAGAGGAGGTCTATTTGTGGAGTATTCCTTACTATGGTTGGAATTAAAACTAGCAGTTGTCATGTGATCTACTCTTATGAGGTTAATATAAAAATAAGAGCCCTTGATCTGATATCAATTATAGGAACCATAGGGGGTGAATAGGATAATTAAAACTTTGGCAAAACAATAAGCAATGATAATGAACAATTTAAAAGATAAGTGCAAGAAATCAAATGCTCGATGCATATCGATATTATTCTCGAAGACAATCCAGTCCCGGAACTCACTCCGACTATAATTCATTATTTGAACAATAATATACAATCCGACATTTGATCCGAAGGCTCGTCAACTTCTTACGCTTGAGTTTTGATCCGAATCGACAACTTCTTTGAAAGAAAAGGATTTAGATCTTCAAAATACTAGGAAGAACACAATTACAACTCTTGGATACTCACATTGTAGGTTGAAAGCTTGGTAGAGTTTATGTGGTTTGGCCATTGGTGGTTGAAAATTTTAAAGCTCAAAAGATGGAATGAATGAAAGAGGAGCAATTGCTTTAAATACAACGCCAAAAAGCAAGTGTAATTAATACGAACTACTGTGCAGGAGGTATACCGTCGACATACCACTCTTTACAGTAACGGTCATAAAACGATTAGTTTTATAGCCGTTACAGTGTATTTATTGTGCCGAATCAGGCTGAACGACATACCGTTGGTATAGTGCGATATACTATTGGTATGTTGTTTGTGGTCACAAAATGTAATCACAGACTTGCTGTGACACAACGGTATACCATCGGTATACTGCAACGGTCATAGCGTACTGTCGGTATGCTGTTTGTGGTCACAAATTGGGATCACAGACTTGTTGTGACGCTCAATGGCATACCACTGGTATACTCAGGTATACCGTCGGTATACCACTATGATGGCCAAAAGTCAGACTTGTTTATTTCTTAACCTAGTTTTCGGTTTGTCAACCACTCCGTGTTTACAAGTTTCCTAAGATACTAGAGACTATGAATACACTACTATATCAGGTGCAAACTTTAGAGGCGTTATACTTTCTTCTACACACACTTGCAACTGTTTTGAGAAAATGCTTTTTCTCTGTAGTTGTGTTCTTTGGTCTACTGAGGTACAAATAAAGCATATACATTTTTTTTTTAATTTGATTTTGTAGCTTTCCAATTGCACTCTGCTTGCACTGTTTCAAAACATATCTTTCATGGTATTGGTTCTTGCTTTAAGCGTTTTAAGAATTTAGTTTGGAAGATCATGCCAAATACCAACTGGAAATAGAGGTCAAGTTCAAATATGTAATCACATGCAGGTCAATCAAGCTTTAATGGACTTGATAAAGGCATCAAATTCAGGAATCAAGCCACAGGATTGGTCAAACTTGAATGAAGCTACATCTGGTGAGCACATAGAGAGAATGCAGTATTTTCTAGCCTGTCAATATGGCACATTTCATATTTTCAACTTTGCAAAGCTACTTGTCTGATTGTATCTGATTCCATCGGCTTTTCACCTTGATCATGACCAGGATGGCTTGTCACTGGAAAACCGCTGACGATATCTAGAGTTTACGGCAGAACGAATTATCTTGTTACTGTATACAACTTACTCTGCAAGCTGCAGCTATGCTTCCTTTACTTAGTATGGATTTTTGTAATGTTCTTTGAGTTCGTAAGGAATATCCTCAGGAAGCCAGCCAGAGTGACAGACTTGAATAACGAGAGGTAAATCAATCAATCTATACAGCTACAACTCTAATTGTAACTTTTGAATTGGTAACTTTATTTTTAACTTCTACTTTCAGGTCTACATTATACGTCAATAACTAACCCATCAAGAAAGGGAGATGATTATGATTGAGTTGGTCAAATCTGTTTCCCAATTTCCACAAGAGAAGATAGTCTCCATGAAAGAAAAACAAAGCGAAGGATAGTCGGTCATGCGAAGAGTCAGGACTACACTCACAATTGTATTTCAATGCTAGGGCTGAAAAATAGTCCTCTTGTAATGTATTCCAACAGATCATTATTGTTGGTGTACCATTTTATAATCTTTGTTGATTTTTCTTAGAAGAGTTCAAAGTGTATTATCTCAGTTAAGAGCTATAAAAATCCAAGTTGAGAGACTTAAGATCAGCGATTTATCACTTTGTAACCTAGATATATAGGATATTGAAACAGTGTGCATTATCCTAGAATATATAAAATACTTTAACATTTTATAACCATTGTTTCTTCAATATCTTGACTCTTTTGTTGTTGATTTACCCTTTTATTTTCTTCCATTGTTTCTTATTCTTAAACCAAAGTTGTTCTTTTCCCTTTTTTTTCTCTTCCTATTGAAGATTTATATTAGAGCACCCTACTCTAATGTAGGGAGTACTATGTGCAGAGGAAGAACCCGGGAGAAAACAGGTTTTCTCACAGCAGATATTAAAGCTTCTAGACTTGTATTAAGATTATAGCAGCGACTTGTGAAGGTCTAAAAAACAAGTTTCTACAAGGTTTAACCAGTTCAGCTCTATAAAACATCATTCCATGTAAGAATCCCTAATTTCAAAGCTCATAATTTTCAGTACACTTTTAAGTTTTATTGGACTCTACACAAGCTGTGACCAAGTTTCTAATTCATGGTATATTGCAAGGCTCAATCTGCATTACAAATAATCCTGGATTCATGCAATTTTATGCTTCCTTGAACTTGCAGTGTCATTTTCTCTTAAAGCTAACAGTAATATATCTTGAACCCCAACCCGAGTACATAATCAGACTTCAATAAAATTTGGAAACGGTACTGAACACAAGGTCCTGTGTCGTGACAGCTAAGTGTCGGTATCGTGTCGTTTTGTATTTGTATAGCGTACAACATATACATAAAGATCAAAATCATTCTGCGCGGCTGATTGCAGATTAATGCGAGCTAAGTCTTCTGAGTTTAGATTTCTTTTGAACGTTCCGATGTAATTATCCAGGTCACTAATAACACTATGAACACAGAAGAATTCTAGTACAGATTACTAATATGTAAGTTAAGTTTAGCAGAAAAATTGAAAGATGAGAAATAACATACCTTGATTTGTGGACAGTTGGTGATGTTCTCGTTGCAGTGACAAAGAGAAGTAAGTTATTGAGATTGATAGAGAAAAGAGAGCGTTTGCTTTCCTTTCCATTCCAAGAACGAAGATTCCTTGGAATAAAATATATTCTCAGGGGATATTCCTCTTACAATACTTGATGCCTTTGTACGTACCGCAAGTCATTAACTACCTCCAAGTATTTGGGTTGTTTTTGGGCTTCCATAAACTTTATTTAGATTTCCTTTTTCTAATTTTTTTTCTTCTAAATTTTAAATCTTCTGAAAGAAATTCCTCTGAAATTTTGAAGAATATCAGCTTTAGCATCACTACTGCATTTTGTTTCGGCTGCGGAACTGGCGAACAAGTATGCAAGCATAAGTAACATCCAAAGTTTAAGTATAAAAGGAAAGTGTGGGCAAAATTATTATAATTATTATTGCGGTGTCCGGCATAACACACTGAACTTTGTGCACGCTTTAAAATGTGTTAAAGGGGGGCAGATCCGGCCCGGATCCGGTCCGGACAGTTTTCCCGGTCAACGGACCGGTCCGTTTCGGCCCATTTTCTCCCACGGGTTCGGGCTGGATCAGAGGATCCGACCCGCAAGCCCGTCCCGTTGTCGGCTCCATTCGGGCCGAGCCGAATTCGGACGGCCTGGTTTGACCGGTCTGGACCGGCCCAGTTCAGGTCCAGTTCGGCTGGATTTTTTTTTTAAATATAGCCATTGGGGGTATCAGTTTTAGTGACAGTTTTTTTGTCCGTTTTAGGAATATTTTGGTTATTTTTTAGCAAAATGACCAAAATATCCATTATAACAATTATTTTTTGAGGATATCTGGGGTCATTTGGATCCGAAAAATTCCTATAAATAGTCCATAATTCGTGAAAAATAAATACAACAAAATTTCTTTCCTCGTACAAAACTTCTTCCCTCTCTTATAAAGTTTAGAAGCAAGACAATTACAAAGTTTAAAAGCAAAGTAATTACTAGATTCCAACTTCTTCCCTCTCAACGCATTTTCTTGCGATTTCTTTTAGAGGCTTCCAGCAGACGTTATAAGTAACTTTAATATTACAGAATAGTTTTTTTTTTTCTGATTTGAGATTTTTCTTTCCTCTCTCTCTCTCTCTCTCTCTCTTGGTAGAGAAGTAAATAATTTAGCTATAAATTTTTTGAAAAAATTATTTTTTAAAAATATGGATGAACAAGGTTCAAACCAACCTTTTGAAAATTATGATTATTATAATAATATGTTTGAAAATAATCATATTTCTGATTCTGCGCCACCGACACAAATGTCACCTCCTGAAGTTAGGAGTATGGCCACGACTACAAATATTGTCAATAGGAAACAATCTTTTTTATGGAAATATTATACAAAAATATTTGTCACTGATAGTGAGGGCGCACCGGTTTTAGATCCAAAAAGATCAAAAACCAATACCTAAAGCTGCAGAATGTAAGAAATGTAAGCGGTTTTACAAATTAAAAAAAAAATGATGGCACATGCACTTTAAAAAGACACTACGAAAATCGCTATGGCAAAGACACATTGCAGGCTACACAAACACAGCTAAGTACCGGTGGTCAAGGATCTTATTTAGGTAACATTACTTATTCTGATGCTCGTAACAAGATTGAGTTAGCAAGATATATGATATGTGAGGAACAACCTTTTACATTTGGTGAGAGTAATTTCTATTATAATTATGCAAGTAATACCCTTAATCCTTGTTTTACTAATGTTTCTAGATCTACTGCTAGAGCAGAGGCTCTGATTTTTTTTCAAAAAGATAAGGCTGCTTTGAAAGAAAGTTTTCTGCATGTTAGTAAATTAGCTTTAACTTCTGATATATGGACTACTAAGCAAAATTATGCTTATATTTGTATCACGGCACATTATATAGATCCAAGATGGATGTTACAAAAATACATCATTTGTCTAAGGCCTTTAGAATTTTCACATACCGACGCTATAATCGGTGGCGCTATAATGCAATTTGTGCGTGAATATGATATTCACAATAGAATAGTTTCAATTTCTTTTGATAATGCTAGTAATAACACTGCTTCTATTAATGTTTTGAAAACACAATTTACGCCTGTTATATGGTAGACTTTTTCATGTTAGATGTGCTTATCATATTATTAATTTGATTGTACAAGAATGTCTTGAATTCTTTCAACTAAATTTAGAAAATCTTAGATCATGTTTACATAGTTTGAACTCTTCTGCAAGTAGACAATAAGTTTTTAAAATTTTATGTACACAATATGGTGTTACTTTTAGGCGTTTTGTTAAGGATGCACCACATAGATGGAATTCTACTTATTTAATGTTGCAATTTTTCATTAAATTTAAAGATATTATTACACATTATTGTAATGCTAATCCTAGTTTTGTTATTAAGTAATTGAGAATGATTGGTTAATTGCTACTTATATTTTTAAAATTTTAAAATTATTTTACAATGCTACATGTATTCTATCTGGAGTTTATTATCCAACTTCTCCTTTAGCTTTACCAAAAATTCTTAACATGCTAATTTATTTTGTAAATATAGAAATGTCCTTGGTTTTGATTATGTTGTTGCTAAAATGGAAGCCAAATTTTAAAAATATTGGGGTAATATATCTCTTCTATATTGTTTGGCTTCGATTTTTGATCCTAAGATTAAATTAGATGGTGTATATATTTTATTAGACGATTTTTAAGATAATATGAGAGTTGACGTTGATAGTTTTAAAGTAAAAATTATGGATATTTTAGATAGTTTAATTGCTTTTGTCACTACCACATTTCTAGAATAGGGGCTTTCTTGTCTTTTGCCATATTTAATTTAATGTGTTAATATATATTGCATGATATATTTTATACATATTATATATAGTGTTAATTAATGCATGGGTTAGTGGACTGGACCTAGAAATCCACTAGATGAACCCCTGACCAAAATATAGGATTATGGATTTAATTAGTATTTTTTGGGATTAATTATTGGGGGTTATATTTCACTACTGAGATTCTTTTATTCATTGTTGTACCTTACCGTTGCTTCGATATTTGGAACGCTACACTAGCTTTTGCCTTCCAACAAATTTTACACCCTTGTCCTAAACGTGCCAGCCTTCCATTCTGACCTTTGTGTAACTCATAAATATCCTCTTTTGTGCTTCATTTTAGTCACACAATATTTGTTACAAACGTTTATTTTTTTTAATCCTAATAAACCCAACTTTGCATCTTTGTCCGTTCCAATCGAAATTGGAGACACAATCTTGACCCGTTTTGTGCAACCCAAATTATAAAAATATTCTATTCTAAGTCTACTACGTCCATGATACTTATGTCCCACCTAATTTTAATCCTATGCACTTCCAATTAATTTAAGAACACCATTTACATTAATTTTAATTAAATTGGTGTAAGGACCCAACCTAACCCAAAACTAGACCCAATACCAACCCAAACCCCCACTCACACCCTCAAGGTTCATATTAAACACCACACACCCTTTTAACCCACTACATCACACCAAACATGGTAATTTTCCACATTCAATCCCAAATCCTACTGTTTTTGCAATTTTCCAATTATTAGGGATTTTTATGCAAAAATGCAATGAGGTGTCCACCTTCCATTGGATCCAAGCTATGAAGAAACACTCCCCCTCTTTTGACCGGTCATCCATGAAATTTCCCTCTATTTTAGAGTGTACAACACTCTAACTTTTTCTCTACACCATCCATGAAATTTCCCCCCATTTTTGGAGTGTACAACATTCAAACACTTAGCTAGATTCTATTTCTGTATTCCAGTTCACTTGTTCTAGCATTCACTTATATTATGTTCATTGCTAGTTGTGCTATTGCTGATTACATATTCTCTAGTATTTCTTATCTCTACTATTCCTTATTTCCAGTATTTCTTCATCTTGTATTTCTTTATACAGTATTATAGTTTTTGTCAATATAAATGAAACTGCTGTTTAGTGCTTGTACTTCGCTCCAATCCTGACTGGATAATATTTTTCTAGAGGACCTTGAGGACTTCTGTCATACACACTATGGGCCAGGTGTAGAGGGAGACTACATACCAGAGATCTTAGAGGAGTCCCTCCCCTTAGAGGAGACACCACTTGTAGTTATTTAGACAGCTATATCTATGCATCATTTATTCTAAATTTGAGACTTGGACTGTACTTATGTTGAGACTTATGTTGAGACTTTTGATGAGACTATTTATGTGGGACAACTAGAATTTAGATTTATCTTTGTATTTTGAGTTGTGGTGCTTGACTTATGTCAGTACTCCTTATCTTTATATCTCATCGTGCCATTTATTTCTTATAGCTATTATGATTGAGTATATATTGTGAACTGTTGATCAATGTATTATTCATGGTCCTCCCTATAGGGTTGAGTTCATTGACAGGTTGTGAGAGTTCATTGACAGGTTGTGAGTTATGTTTAGTAGTATTGAGACCTAGACAGCGTTCTACCGCTGATGCTGCGGCGTAGGCTGGACGTACCCACGGCTCATGCCCAAATTTTGGGTGCGGGTCATGACACATTTTTAGTGATGGCCCATGCAGGTCAAGATTCGCATTTATAGCGATATCGTAGTAGTGCTCACTTAGAGTAATGCTACGAGTCTGCTTTAGGAAATAGGATTTAGGATGAGAGTATGCTCAATCACAACTAGAAATTTCTGATCTTTATAATGCTATTCTGAATAATTACTTCCTTTAGTATTTTACTATCCTTCCTTGATGATATCGTATTTGTTGCCTTAATTGATTCTTTTCGGTCTGTCTTCAGGATGCCACCAAAGACTAGGTCTTTGAGATTGGGAGCATCAGCTTCAGAGAGGTCTGCCACCTCTCGACCTGACGGACAGACATCTGGAGTTCCTTCTACATCTCCTGTTCATGTGGGAGTATCATCAACTTTTGGGGGTCCTCCTTCTCCACCTGTTCCGAGGGTTGCCCCAGCAGTGGCGGAGCACCTTCCTCCACCACCGACTCCGTTTCCCAGAGATATGCCCGTTGATGGGGCACATATGTTTGCGCTGATCCAGGGCATGGTAGATGCTCAGAGGACGTCAACGGAGGCTCAGTGAGTCCAGGCTGAGGCTCAGAGGGTGCATGCAGAGGCGCACCAGGCACATATAGAGCTGATGAGAGAGAGCATGGAGAATGCTCATCAGGTGGCTCTCCAGGCTGTGGAGAGAGTTGTACAGCACCAGCAGCATCCTGGCCAGCAGCACCAGAGATCGGGTACGATAGTGGACTTCAACAGGATGATGCCTCGGGAGTTCAAGGGCACCGAGGGGATACTCTATGTTGACGACTGGCTAGAAGATACATAGAGGAACTTGCGCTTGGCGTAGATTTCGGAGATTCTTCAGATCGAGGCCGCTGGCAGTCAGATGTTTGATTTCGCACTGACATGGTACCGTACGGAGCTGAGACTTACTGTCGGAGGACTTACTTGGGAGGCCTTCAAGGAGAAGTTCTTCCCTAACGTAGCCCTGGGAGCCTTGGAGAGTCAGTTCCATGACTTGGTCCAAGAAAACTTGTCAACCGACGAGTACGCCACGGAGTTTTGTCGTTTGAGTCGATTCGCCCCATCGATGATTCAGGACCTAGAAGACAGAGCTCAGAAATTCAGAAAGGGGTTGACAAGAGAGATCAAGTCTCGTACTTCAGGATATCGTATTGCTACATTCGAGGGCATTCTGATGGACGCCCAGATTGCTGAGGATGACTTGGATCTCAGGCCCAAGAGAGGATGCGACACTTCAGGAGGAGTGAGTGGTAGTGCGGGACCAGCCAAGCATCCCAACTTTCAGCAGCAGCAGAGGCCGTACCAGCAGCAGCATCAGCAGCATCAACAGCATCAGACACCAGCTCGAGGACACACCCAGCAGCAGCAGCCTCAGAGACAGACTCAGCCCGCTGTCCAGTGTGCGTACTGCGGGAAGGCAGGATACACTAGGGACATCTGCAGGAAGAGATTGGGTATATGCTTGTTCTGTGGATAGTCAGCACATCAGCTGAGGGACTGTCCATCTATTCAGACTCATCCAGGTCAGGGTGGAGCAGCCACTCAGAGGGGACCAGCCAGGGTACCTACTATATCAGGAGGCCAGCAGAGGGGACCTCCACTTCCGCCACAGCAGTAGAGGTTTGCTCAGCACCAGCAGCAGCAGAAAGGTGCACCCCAGGGACGAGCATACGCCATGACGATCGAGGAGGCCGAGCCAGCCGGAGACGTGATTTCAGGTTCAGTTTCTCTCGATTCTATTCCAGCACTTACATTATTTGATTCTGGCGCTTCCCATAGTTTCATGTTTGTATCTTATGCTCTTAAGCATCATTTAGAGATGAAACCATTAGATAGGACTTGAAAGATCATGACTGGAGGAGGCATTATCCTAGTCCGTGATTATTGCAAGGACCGAAGAGTATCATTGGGAGGCCGAGAGTTGAGCGTGTGCTTACTCGTCATGCCACTTCCGGGATACGATATTGTACTCAGAATGGACTGGTTAAGTAGGCACCATGCTACTATAGATTATCATAGAGGCAGAGTAATATTTCGACCACCAGGAGAGCCAGAGTTCGAGGTCGCCAGAGGGGCAGCGGAGCAGAGCAGATGCATTTTTTGCGGAGCCAGGATGGAAGAAGAGGAGTTGCCACATCCTCTGATAGCGGAGTTCCTGGATGTATTTCCAGAGGAGTTGCCAGGCTTGCCGCCAGACAAAGATGTTGAATTCTCTATAGACTTGGTACCAGGAGCGAAGCCCATTTCACAACACGTCTATAGAGTCAACAATAGTGAGCTGGCAGAATTGAAGAAGAAAGTTGAGGAGCTGCAGGACAAAGGCTTCATCAAATCCAGTTCATCACCATGGGGAGCTCCGGTATTGTTCGTACCAAAGAAGGACGGCACGGTACGCATGCGTATTGATTATAGAGCTCTGAACAGCTTCACTATCAAGAACAAATACCCGCTGTCGAGGATAGATGATCTTTTCGATCAGTTGAGCAGAGCAAAGGTATTTTCAAAGATAGACTTGAGGTCAGGCTATCACCAGGTGAAGGTGAAGAGAGAAGACATACCGAAGACAGCCTTTCGGACCAGATATGGCTAGTTTGAGTTTATGGTAATGCCGTTTGGTTTAACCAATGCACCGGCAGTATTCATGAACTTGATGAACAAGGTGTTCCACCAGTACCTTAATAAATTTGTGGTGGTGTTCATCGATGACATTCTTGTGTATTCGAAGACCCCAAAGGAGCACGAAGAGCACCTGAGGATGGTCTTGGAGACTCTCAGGAAGGAGGAGCTATACGGAAAGCTTTCAAAGTGCGAGTTCTTCCTTGACAAGGTTAAATTTCTTGGGCATATGGTGACGGGTGATGGAATCTCAGTTAACCCAAAGAAGATCGAGGTAGTGGAGTCGTGGGCTACCCCCAGTTCGGTAGCTGAGATCAGGAGTTTTCTCGGGCTAGAAGGATACTATAGGAGGTTTGTACAAGACTTCTTCAGGATTGCAGAGCCAATGACTAGGCTGACCAGGAAAGATGTGGATTTTTTCTGGACGGAGGATTGTCAGGCCGTATTTGATGAGCTGAAGAAGAGATTGACGACAACTCTAGTTTTGACGTTGCCATCAGGGACAAGTGGATTCACTATCTATAGTGATACTTCAGGGAAGGGTTTGGGTTGCATTCTTCAATAGCACGGGAAGCTAATTGCCTATGCTTCCAGGCAATTACGCCCTTATGAAAAGAACTACCCCACCCACGATTTGAAGTTGGCAGCGGTTATCTTTGCTCTAAAACTGTGGAAACACTATCTGTACGGAGAGCGTATGGAGAACTTCACGGACCATAAGAGCTTGAAGTACGTATTTATACAGAAGGAGCTGAACATGAGGCATAGGAGGTGGTTGGAGTTGATGAAAGACTTCGACATCTCATTACAGTACCACCCAGGAAAGGCCAACATAGTCATCGATGCCTTGAACAGGTATCCGATGGCTATGTACTTGACGATAGATAGACATTTATTATACTTGACGACAGATAGATATTTATTGGTCGATCTTGATAGCTTAGGAATTGAGGTGCTAGTTCCAGGTATTGAGATTCAGATGTGGGGATTGCAGATATAGTCCGAGCTGATGGACATAATTAGAGCTGTGCAGTATGATGATGAGGCTCTGAGGAGTATCAGGCACAGGTTCGGACATGATTGACAGACGACTTCACTATTGCTGATGATGGGTCTTTACGGTACGGCACGAGGATGTGTGTGCCGAGCGGGGGGCTGCACGAAGAGGTTTTGCAGACATCGCTCTCAGTACTCGATGCATTCCGGTGCCAACAAGATGTATTGAGATCTGAGGGAGCACGTATGGTGGTGTGGTATGAAGCGCAAGGTAGCACGCTTTGTATCCCGGTGTTTAGTGTGCCAGCAGGTAAAGGCAGATCGACAAATGCCAGGTGGATTGCTTTAGCCTTTAACTATCCCAAAGTGAAAGTGGGAGCACGTGACTATGGATTTTGTTTCAGGGCTTCCGCGTTCTCCAGGAGGAAATAACGTAATTTGGGTCATCGTGGATATGTTGACCAAATCAGCCAACTTCTTACCATTCAAAGTGGGTATGTCGACGGAGAGACTAGCAGAGATGTACGTGCGGCGGATTGTCAGATTGCATGGGGTTCCTGTGAGTATCGTCTCGGATCGGGATAGTCGTTTTACTTTCCACTTTTGGAGAGTCTGCAGGCTAGCTTGGGCACTCAGCTCAAGTTCAGTACCGCATATCACCCCCAGACAGACGGGCAGTCTGAAAGGACTATTCAGACTCTCGAAGATATGCTACGCACTTGTGTTCTAGATCTCAGAGGTTCTTGGGAGGATCATCTACACCTGGTAGAGTTTGCTTACAACAACAGCTACCAGGCCAGCATTGAGATATCACCATTCGAGGCTTTATATGGACGGAGGTGTCGCACACCGTTATCTTGGGATGATGTCAGAGAGAGAGCCTTATTAGGACCAAAAATGGTCGTGGATGCAGCGAAAATGGTGAAACTCATCAGAGACAGACTGCGGGTGGCGCAGGACAGACAGCGGCATTGGGCCGACAACCACCGTAGACCCCTAGAGTTTCAGGTACAAGTTTTGTTAATTTTGGCTTGTTATTGTTTTGTTTTAGATTGCGTGTTAAGACTATTTGTTCTAGGTTGGCGATCTGGTGTTCCTACAGATTTCTCCGACACGGGACGCGATTCGCTTTGGTGGAGGCGGGAAGCTTAGTCCATGTTACATCGGACCTTTCGGTATTCTTGCGAGGGTCGGTTCGGTGGCCTATAGACTAGACTTGCCGCCTACACTAGAGGGAGTACATGACGTGTTCCACGTGTCGCAGCTGAGACGGTACATGGCAGATCCTAGTCACGTACTAGATCACTAGGAGATCGAGGTTGGACCGACTCTCAGCTATCCCGAACAGCCCATAGAGATCTTGGATCGCAGAGAGAAGGTATTACGGAACCAGACTATTCCCTTGATTCATGTTGCATGGAGACATCACTACCCTGGCGAGTCAACCAGGGAGAGAGAGGACGAAATGTGCGAGCAGTACCCGTATCTCTTCGAGACTTGAGGTATAATTCTTTGTCTAATTGTTTGTTCTTGTGCTAGTTTAATTCAATTTTGAGGACAAATTTTTTTAAGAAGGGTAGACTTGTCACTACCACGTTTCTAGAATAAGGACTTTCTTATCTTTTGCCATATTTAATTTAATGTGTTAATATATATTGCATGATATATTTTATACATATTATATATAGTGTTCATTAATGCATGGGTTAGTGGACTGGACCTAGAAACCCACTAGATGAACCCCTAGCCAAAATATAGGATTATGAATTTAATTAGTATTTTTTGGGATTAATTATTGGGGGTTATATTTCACTACTGAGATTCTTTTATTCATTGTTGTACCTTACCGTTGCTTCGATATTTGGAACGCTACACTAGCTTTTGCCTTTCAACAAATTTACACCCTTGTCCTAGACGTGCCAGTCTTCCATTCTGACCTTTGTGTAACTCATAAATACCCTCTTTTGTGCTTTATTTTAGTCACACAATATTCGTTACAAACGTTAATTTTTTAATACAAATAAACCCAACTTTGCATCTTTGTCCGTTCCAATCGAAATTGAAGACACAATCTCGACCCGCTTTGTGCAACCCAAATTATGATAATATTCTATTCTGAGTCTACTACGTCCATGATACTTGTGTTCTACCTAATTTTAACTCTATGCACTTCCAATTAATTTAAGAACACCATTTACATTAATTTTAATTAAATTGGTGTAAGGGCCCAACCTAACCCAAAACTAGACCCAACACCAACCCAAACCCCCACTCACACCCTCAAGGTTTATACTAAATACCACATACCCTTTTAACCCACTACATCACACCAAATATGGTGTTTTTCCTCATTCAATCCCAAATTCTACTGTTTATTCAATTTTCCAATTGTTAGGGACTTTTATACAAAAATGCAATGGGGTGTCCACCTCCCATTGGATCTAAACCATGAAGAAACATTCCCCCTCTTTTGACCGGTCACCCATAAAATTTTCCCCTATTTTGGAGTGTACAACACTCTAACTTTTTCTCTACACCATCCTACCCCTCCATTCAAATCAACACCATCTCCGCCCTTCATTCCTTCATGAGGAAACCCTCCCCCATCCCAAGGAGGTAGCCGGCCCTAATCCCAAGGTGATCATCCCATTTTTTCTCTCTCCTACATAAACTATTTTTCCTCTTCATTTTATTAACATCCACTTTCTTCTCTCCATAAAAAGAAACCCTAACTTCACCCTCTCCTTCATTCTCTTCCTCGATCATCCCGCCGGAGCCCAACAGCCGACCACCGCAGCCGCCTCTTCCTCAACTTCGATCTCCTCCGCCGGACCATGACCCCGACAGCACCACCACCAGTCATCTCCTCCATCACCGAGCCGACCTATACCGTCGAACGTCCCTACCATCATCGACTTTATCATCGACCATCACCATCAGCACTGTCATCTTCCCCGTTCTCCTCCTCCCATCTCCGATCATTCCGACCCCAGATCCACCATCATCACAACCACCACATCCAGTCACCCCTCACCGCCGGAGAAGCAAGCCGACCTCACGACCCTGGTCATCACTTCACAGCACCCCGACTTCTTCCACCACCGAGCACCACCGCCACAACACCTCGACTCCTTCTCTGATCCCTTCTCCGAGCAGTCGACCCAAGAAGTCGACCACCCTCTCCATTCTCTTCCCACGACCTCGACTTCCCCACGCTGGACCACCTCATCATAGTACCTTTGACCCCCGCCGCCATCTACACCACAAACACCATCATCACAACCACCACAGCCAGTCACCACCACCTTTTCGGCCTTCACCACCACAGGAAACACCCACGACCTTCCACCACAGCAACACACAACCTTGACCCGTGCCATGGTTGCCACTGTTAACCGAAGCACCATAGCCGGAGATCGACCTCCACGGGCCGCGGACGAGCGTCACCCCTCCTCGGTCTTGTGCACACCAAGGTTTGAACTTGCCTCTTTCCTTCATGTTGTGTGTTGCATAACACTATGTGTTGGTAAACCCTAATAACTAGTGTGTACATGTGTGCATGCGCGAATAGTGATTAGGTTTAGTATATACTTCATGGAAATTTGGTTGCTAGTATTATATATGACTGTATGACCCTAAGTGTTAGTAAACTGTCTGGTTGTGCACACTAACATACCAGCTAGGCCATGTGTTAGTGTTATTCAAGATTTGGAGATTTGGACTTGTGTTAGTGTTAGTTATTCGTCTTATTGTGCACGATATTCGAGGACATGACACCTGTGCATTTTAGACGTGCACACTTGACCCTGCTGGTTGACCAGTTGTCACCCCTACTTGCGTTAGTTTTTAAGTGCAGTAAAATTATGTTTATGTGCGTACTAGTGTAACGACTGATGTTATTATTATAATATTATATATATATGACCGTTGGATCGTTCGTACGAGACTTCGGGAGCAGGATATTGGTATTGCCAGCTCAAGACCACATGCGAGTACATTCTCTGATAGTTTTTATTTTGTTGATCATCTCTATGATTCTAGTTGTATAGCGTACTTGATTCTAACACTATGGATACACGGGTTAGCATCATCAATCCCTGTCACGAGGAGTCATGATTGGAACCCATCGTGCTAGCTGGGGACGGGAAAATATTAGCAGATTATGTGATCATACCCCACTTACATGCATCATAGCTCACCCCACACATCACGTTGGGTGTAGCCTGACCATTTACATGCCTCATAGCCTGTTATATATGATAAGCCTGACTATTGCTCGCATCATAGCTAACCAGATGGTTAGCCCGACCTCACATGTATCATAGCCAATCATATATAACAAGCCTGATCTTGTCCCAAGCTGTTCACATAATAGACTGATATTTCAAACACTTAGCTAGATTCTATTTCTGTATTCCAGTTCACTTGTTCTAGCATTCACTTATATTATGTTCATTGCTAGTTGTGCTATTGCTGATTACATATTCTCCAGTATTTCTTATCTCCAGTATTCCTTATTTCCAGTATTTTTTCATCTTGTATTTCTTTACACTGTATTATAGTTTTTGTCAATATAAATGAAACTACTGTTTAGTGCTTGTAATCCTGACTGGATAACATTTTTCTATAGGACCTTGAGGACTTCTGTCCTACACACTATGGGACAGGTGTAGAGGGAGACTACATACCAGAGATCTTAGAGGAGTCCCTCCCCTTAGAGGAGACACCACCTGTAGTTATTTAGATAGTTATATCTATGCATCATTTATTCTAAATTTAAGACTTGGACTGTACTTATGTTGAAACTTATGTTGAGACTTTTGATGAGACTATTTATGTGGGACAACTAGACTTTAGATTTATCTTTGTATTTTGAGTTGTGGTGCTTGACTTATGTCAGTACAGCTTATCTTTATATCTCATCGTGCCATTTTTTCTTATAGCTATTATGATTGAGTATATATTGTGAACTGTTGATCAATGTATTATTCATGGTCCTCCCTATGGGGTTGAGTTTATTGACAGGTTGTGAGTTATGTTTAGTAGTATTGAGACCTAGACAACATTCTACCGTCGATGCTGCGGCGTAGGCTGGACATAACCATGGCTCATGTCCAAATTCTGGGTGTGGGTCGTGACACGTTTTTAGTGGTGGCCCATGAGGTCAAGATTCGCATTTAGAGCGATATCATAGTAGTGCTAACTTAGAGTAATGCTACGAGCCTGCTTTAGGAAATATGATTTAGGATGAGAGTATGCTCAATCACAACTAGAAATTTCTGATCTTTATAATGCTATTCTGAATAATTACTTCCTTTGGTATTTTACTGTCCTTCCTTGATGATATCGTATTTGTTGCCTTAATTGATTCTTTTCGGTCTGTCTTCATGATGCCGTCGAAGACTAGGTCTTTGAGATTATGAGCATCAGCTTTAGAGAGGTCTGCCACCTCTCGACCTGACGGACAGACATCTGGAGTTCCTCCTACATCTCCTGTTCATGTGGGAGTATCTACAACTTTCGGGGGTCCTCCTCCCCCACCTGTTCCGAGGGTTGCCCCAGCTGTGACGGAGCACCTTCCTCCACCACCGACTCTGTTTTTCGGAGGTATGCCCGTTGATGGGGCACAAATGTTTGCACTGATCCAGGACATGGTAGATGCTCAGAGGATGTCAACGGAGGCTCAGTGATCCAGGCTGAGGCTCAGAGGGTGCAGGTAGAGGCGCACCAGGCACAGACAGAGCTGATGAGAGAGAGCGTGGATAATGCTCATCAGGTGGCTCTCCAGGCTGTGGAGAGAGCTGCACAGCACCAGCAGCATCCTAGCCAGCAACACCAGAGACCGGGTACGATAGTGGACTTCAAGAGGATGACGCATCGAGAGCTGAAGGGCACCGAGGGGATACTCTACGTTGACGATTGGCTAGATGATATAGAGATGAAAGTGCCGATATCTCATAGTTGGACTTTCAATCTCTTATTATGGATGGCGCTATTGAAAGAGTAGTTGAGCAATAAACTTCAATGAAAGACGGACGACGAATGACAATTTTTTTTAAAAATACTTGTACATTTTTTTACAAGCTTTATGCAAATAAAAATATCATTTACAAGTTTCTATTTTTTTATACTTAATGTTATAATACATTTATAATTTTATTGCCATTAATAAAATAAATTTAGCTTTTTCTTACTTAATGTTGTTAGTTGTTTACATTTAACTTCTTTATGTCTATATAAATAACTTCTTTAAATTTCAAGTTATAAATTTATTTAAATTAAAAAAATAGATTTATACATTTTTTTTAAGTTATTCCAAAAAAGTTAAAAAAAAAAATTTCAACTTATAAATATTTAGATTTTAATTTATACTTAAAGTTATATAAATATTGATATAAAAAAGTTAAATAAATTTTCTAACAAATAAATTTATAAATTTTAAATTATACTAAGCATATAACTTATAAATTTTAAATAAATTCATACTTAAAATTATACTTATTAAAGTTATATAATTTTTTTTTCTAACAAATAACTTATAAATTTTAAATTATACAAAAATAACTTAGTAGCAAAAAACCTATAAATTTTAACTTAGAATTTATTAACATATAAGTTATATCATATAGATTATATATAAATAAACATAAAGAAAAAAAATTTAAACCTGGCCGGACCGGCCCGAACTCAGACCGGGTCATAGATCCAGACTGGGTCAAAATTATTTTTGACCGGACGGGTCAGGCCGGCCTGTCTTTCTTCTCAGGTTGAGTCCGATCCGAACCGAACCCGGTTGACTCAAGCCGCGGGCCGGTCCGGACCGGTCCAATACACACCATGATATACGCTGCATTGTATGTCTTTTGAGCCAACTGTTTCTAATTTTTATACATATACTCACACTTTTTCTGCGATTTGATTTCCAGACCGTTTCTCTAGCCAAAAAAAATTATACCTCTCTCGCTGACAAAAATGTCAGCTAAGTTCGTTGTGTTGGCAAAGCTGACATTAGTTGTTTGTTTGTTTCCATTAAATTCTGTTTTTCCAAACCCAAAGACTAAAATCCAAACCCAACAGTCAAGCCTAAAATCCAAACCGAACAGTCTTCTAAAAACAAAGATGAAAATAATCAAATAGGCTAAACAAAGATGAAACTAATAAAATAGGCTAATATGGTTAAATTCAGTTCGGTTTGTGTTTGAATCTCTCTTCATCTCTTAGAAAATAACAAGAGAAAGCTCTCACATTTGATAGTACTTTATGGATATTAGGGCTAGGAAACAATTATTTAAAGCATCCAAATTCTGAAAAAATTTGAACAATTGATCATGATCTAACAATATTAATAAAACACCCAAATTCAATCTTCATCCCATATACAGGTATACCGGTGATATACCGGTAGCGGTATACCAGTGGTACACCGAAAAATGACAATAGTGAATCAGAACAATTATAGAATAAAAGTATATCAGACCGGTATACCGACGGTACACCGGCAGCGGTATATCGCTGACTATGATACCACATCCCTTTTTTCATCGAAATCAACGTCCTTCCACTGACTGTAACCTTTAACTACTAGTCTCGCTTTGTATCGAGGACGAGTAGCATTTTATGTCTGCTTCACTCTGAATACCCATCGATTTTTAAAGCCTTCTTGTCCTTTAGCAACCGCACTAGCTCATAATTGGAGTTTGTCTGTAAGAAACTCATCTCCTCCTGCATGGCCTGCATCCACTCCTACATGTATTTGTCTTCCATTATCTCAGCGAAGCTTTCAGACTCTCCCCCATTAGTCAATAGCACATACTCATGTGGTGAGTACCTCGTGGATGGTCGACGCTCTCTCATGCTCCTCCTCAATAGAGCCTTTGGTGCTGGCCGTATATCGACAACCTCGTTCCCTTCAGGAAATACCTCTTTGGCATGCTCATCCTCTTTAGGATTATCCTAACCACCATTAGCAGGCTGATGATCATGGTTGGGAGCATCTCCATATATTGGCTCCCCCATAATTGAATTTTTTTTATAGTATCATTTGAAAATAACTCAAAGCGTGATGACTGTAATTCAGACAATTCCTCAGCCTCAAAAGACATATCGAAATCCTAAGTGTTGATCATGACTTGATCCTCGACAAATACCACATCCCTTCTTCTATATAGATCTTTCTTTCAACTGGGTCGTTGAGTCTATAGAAAACTTATTCTGATTATAGTCGACAAAGACGCACTGCCTCATCTTCGGTTTAAGTTTGGATCTCTCGTCTTTCGGTACATGCACGAAGTCCCTTGTAGATGCTCATTCTCCTTAGGATCACCTTGACCACGTACCATTAGCAGGCTGATGATCAAGGTTGGGAGCATCTCCATATACTGGCTCCCCCATAACTAGATTCTTTGTAGTGTCCTTTAGAAACAACTCAAAGCGTGATGACTGTAACTCAGACAATACCTCAGCCTTAAAAGGTATATCGGAATCCTAAGTGTTGGTCATGATCTGCAAGTAGCTTAATTCATAATTTATACATCAAAAAAATGAGAAGAGAATGAACTTTTTCTTCTTAGATTTAGTATAATAATATTGTCTCATTTAATGTTATAAATTTAGAAGCTGGAGCTGCTTAATTTATTAGATCTTGGTGATAATTTATGTGTATTCAAGAACTAATTATTTGTATTTTGGATTTATTGAATCTCTAGATTTATAGAAAAAAGAATTATATAGAGAAATGATGACCTCTTGTTTAGGGCCTCCAACGTGCTCGAGCCGGCCCTATTTCCATTTGGGCTTATAATTTGTTTGTTAGTGACAGAAGATTGTTGTGACTGTTCCAATGATAATTTTGGTTGTCAAATCTATTCGGCCATGAAGACGGGCATATATAGCCCACCAGTCAGTCCTTCACAATTTAAATGAGCTAATTGCAAATCTAAGAAAGTGTTATAAACTGCAATATTTTCATATAGTTTGCATCTTCAGACTTCAATCAACCTCATATTGATACTATTCTCTATACAACAACCTTACATCACACGGAAGGCTACCATATCATATTATAGATATTGGTCTGCAAATAGCTTATTCTCTTCCTAATAATTAAGCAGTTTTTGTCCATAAAGCACAGAAAAAACAAGCTGACTATCTCTAGCACATGGACATGAGAATCGGCACCCAAGCATTGTCGTCCGTTCGGCTACATCTTGCTGTCCCTCCTCCATGGAACTGCAGCCTGCAGCCGCCCGGAGATCTTGGTCTGCATGCAAAAAAGAAAAAAAAGTTTAGAAGAGAAGACTAAGACAATTATAAGGATTATTTACACTAATTTTTTCTATATTTTCGATTTATTAAACGAATTTTTCTTATTTTGAAAATAATACACTAATCTTTCATATATTTTATGTTTATTATACCGACATCGCTATATTTTATGTTTTAAGTAAATATTTATTACACTAATTACCTTTACAATATAAAGAGTATATGTAAGGTTCGTATAATTGTTTTCAAATAAAAAAAAACTGTTTAATAAACTGAAAACATAAAAGAGGTTAGTGTAAATAATCCCAATTATAATTATGCATCAGCTACATATATCCACAATTCCAAAGTAATTAACCCATGCAACATCTAACACAGTTCTTTATATATATATATATATATATATATATATATATATATATATATATAGTCCAAAAATCTCACGCAGCCGTAGTCGTACCCACATCGCACCACTCACCTGCAGTGCACCCAACCACCACCCGTCATATTAGTTCTTCCAAAGAAGAATTAATTGACTCCCCCAAAGAGGAATTAATTGGCTCCCCTAGGACTCGAATCCCCAACCATCTGGAAGTAGTTCATCGGTCTTAACCGCTAGACTAGACTTCATATATATATATATATATATATATATATATATATATAGAGAGAGAGAGAGAGAGAGAGAGAGAGAGAGAGAGGGGGGGGGGGGGGGGAGAAATCAAAAGATTTGCTTCCGGAGTCCCGTCGAAGTTCCGTTCTCCTGCACCATCGGATCGGAGGGTCCGCGTGGACCCAGCACGATCCAGCGGTTGGGAGCGATAGGACTCCAGCAGGACTCCGGGAGCAACGCTCCGAATATATATATATATATATATATTCAGGAGAAGGATTCAAATGCATACGAATTAACAACTGGCTGAAAATAACTTAAGAAGAAGTTATCAATCAAATTCAATTGAGTAGTACATATGTACGTATATGTTGGATGTTGTTTGTGGACAGTACTTCACAGGAAAAAAATAACATTTTGGAGTAGGATAGTTTAACATCAGCAGTCAACATATCCTTGAATCATTCATTCACTACAAACATTTAGAATTTCAATTTGGGACCAAAATAATAGGTCTTAAATGTCGTACATGAGATCACGCTATGGATTTTAATAAAGATGTACAATTTGCATGTGATACGGATTTTGCAACTATATAACGTATCACACATCTCTTTCTATTAATTTGGCGATGATTACGATAAGCTCAAAAGGGCTCTTGATAAAGGCATTGAAAAAAGGATATTGAAAAAAGGATAATGATAGTTCAAATTTTTACCATTAATAATTATAAGTTTATTATTTTTAAAATTACTTATCGGACTGTCCATTTCTAATTGATTTTTTTTATAATCAAGATTTGACAGTCCTAATAATTGGAAGGACTGTCAAAATTTTGACAGCCCTAAAAAAATATGTTGATTTTTAGGACTGTAAAATTTTTGACAGTCCTTCCAATTGGTAGGACTGTCAAAATTTTGACAGTCCGGAGAAAAAGGCTACGCGAGGTGACACGAGGTGACACGAGGGCGAGGACGCGTGGAAGCCGGAAGGGAGGGATGAGGCGGAGTAGCGGGAGGAGGAGGAGGCGGCTGCAGGAGGTGGGGGAGGAGGCAGAGGCACGCGCGCGGGTGCGACGACGAGGTGTTGGCGTACGCGCTCGCCTCCGCTGCTGCTGTTGCTGTTGCCGCTTCTATTGCTGTGCCGCCGCAGTCGTGCGAGCTGTAGCCGCAGTCTCCCACGAGAGCATGGCTCCGCCGCGTGCAACCTCCCGCACGCTGCTTATTCTTCATCGTCTTCGTGACGGAGCCGACGGAAGGTGTTTGAGGTGCGGCTCGGCGGCGGCGATGCGGTCGATAGCGAGGTCAACAACTCGGAGAGGCGAAAAATCGCAAGAGGAGGGAGAAGGAGAGACCGGAGGATCTCTAGTAAAATTTGGACTAGCTTGAGTAAAATTTTTTTCTAACTGGACTACCACAAATTCTAGAGTAGTCCCGAATCATTTTGGTAGTGCCTTTATAGAGGGCCTTCAAAAGTCTGTCATAGATTATTAGATTCAAATTGGGTTTGTCGGATATTCAATGTTTAAATACTTGAAAATCCATTTATATAGAATTTAAAATGTATTTAAATGATTAATGCACTAATTTTGGGTAAGAAAACATAACCTTAATGGGTCAAAATCTTATGTATCCAAATAGAAAAATGTTATTTGTCTCCGATTTTTTTTTTTATCCATCTTCCATTACGTAACGTATGACATGACTGCTGACATGACTGCTGCCATGACAGCTAACATGTCAAAATATAACATTAAAATTAAAATTAATATTAAAAAAATTTGGATGATTAATTTTTGTGTGTTAAAATTCGTCATATTAGCAGTCATGTAAGATGCCACATAATGGAAGATGACATCACCAAATTGTTTTGGAAGACAAATAGCATAATTGATCCAAATATGGTATAAATTCTAACGGACAGTCCAAAATACATTAGGACACACCGAACAAGTGTTGTATCCGTGCTGTCTTGCATGCCTTTATCGTGTCTTATTCGTGTCCATGCAGCATAGGTTGTTGCTGGTATCAAAACTATAATCAGAAGAAACGATGAAGAGACATGAACACTGAATTCTTGATTAGTGCATGATGAGCTGAAAGAGACGAGAGGACGCTTACCCAGAAGTCTGAGGCAGTGTGACAAGTGAGGGTTCTCTCCCTCTCAAACCTTGTAATTCGGACCTTTGTCGCCACGGTTTCCTCCTCCTCCTCCTCCTCGCTCTCCTCCTCTCCACCGGTACAGGAGGAGAAAGGAGAAGTAAGAGAAGACGACGACTGCGAAGAAGAAGAAGAAGAAGAAGAAGAAGCCGAGTAGCACGGAGATATAATATCCTCCCCCTTCACCTTCACCTTCACCTCCACCTCCCCCTCCCCCTTGTCCTCCCTGATCCACTCCTTCCCCTCCTTGGCGAAGGAGGAGTGCCTCCCCTTAACAAAGGAAGAGAAAGACGAAGAGAACGAGGAGGAGGAGTTCCTCCTACCCTTCACTAGGGAAGAGAGAGAAGTCAAGGAAGCCGACCGTTGGCGCAAGGTCTCCCTCATAGAGGAGGCAGAAAATGCACGGGAGCCGGGCGTCTTCTCCTTCTTCTTCGCAGCCGGGGGGGCGCCTGCCATCTTTGGTGGCAGGCCAAGACGCGTCGCAGAAGTACTTAGGTTACGGCGCTTCGGCTCGCGCTTGAGTACTACTTCACTATTCTTGGGCTTCCCGGGCGCCTGTTCCCACTGGAAGGGGACGGCGCCCTGAGGCCCGACCGGCGGAGTTGTCATCCCCAGAGGGTCCGGCTTCGAAGCCTGCAAGGAGTAGACGGGGAGCCGGGGCGGCGTGCACTGCTTCCGGTCGAAGGCCCCCGACTCGACCGCCCGGTCCAACGACTGGAAATCCATCCTACTACCTATCCCTATCCCTATCCCTATCCTTGTGAGCGTCGATCTATCTATATAAAGAGCTTAGATGAGAGAGTGAGCAATTTGACATGCACTACGCTCCCCTCTGCTGCTGCTGCCAGTGACACAAGTAAATACAGAGTAGTGCTATGATAAATAATGGTTGTCTTTATCACGAGGGAAAGCTGTGGCCTGCATTTGAACCTTTAGGTGTTGGTACATTCGTTACGCCTTCATTTGCTTGGCCTCATGCTTTTCTACCTATAGCCATTGGTGCTTGTCCCATTTGAATCCAGCAAAATCCCTCCTGGAGATCATTTCAAAGAGTATGTGCTGGCTAGCTTTTTTTCCTAACCTTAACCTCCATATCAAACTATAGAGTTGTTAAATATGATTATGTCATGCAATGATGGACTGTTTCCTTTCCTTTCCTTTCCTTTCCTTTCCTTTCCCTCTGGGAATTTTATCATCTCTTAGCGTAGTACTTTGCATATCCCTATCGCAGGTATATAACTAGGCCTGCGTTGGGATTGAGTATTGTTATTCGTAACTTCAAAGTATTTCTCCAAATCATCCATCCTATCCTTATGTACATGACATCTTACGTGACATGTTAAATAACATTATGAGACTTTTAACATGGCAGCTAATACGACGAATTTTAACCCCAAAAATAAATTACCCAAAGCAATTAATATTAATATTAATGATAATATTTATATTAATGATAATATTTATACTAATTTTAATGTTAATATTAATATTTATTTTAAAATTTGTCATGTCATCTGTCGTAGTAATCGTCAAGTCAGCTGTCAAATAAGGATGAATGGTTCGGAAGAACACTTTGGAGGGACCAATAGCATTATTCGTTGGGATAATATTAGTATTTAATCTTAATATGACATCATCGTAGCTCAAGAGCTTTGAGGCAACGGAACCAACTTTCAGAGTTATTCTATTCTGAATCCTTTGACTAAGAAAAAAAAAAAAAAATATATATATATACTACAACGTGTGTCCGATTTTGTGTCAAACTGGGCTTACCCTACTTTCCACCTATCGAGATCGTGTTGGAAAAATATATATATATGCCTAACCCTCAATCCTGATCATAGTTCTAAATTTTTTGGTGCAGGTGTAGAGACGGCCGGCCATGGCCATGGCCATGGATCTTGGACACCTTAGACTCTCTGCCAACAGGTATGTGACCAGTAGCATTTGGCAACAGGTTAACGCTAAGTGGCGTTTGGACATAGTTTTAGTATTTCTAGGAATCCACTTTTCATTACTTTTTTATGGAAAAAAAAGACAATAATTTCATATCCATGTTTGGTTAAGTTGAGAATATGTAGCCAAAATAATTCAATTTTTTCATTTTCATGATTGGTTCATGCATGAATGAGAATCTTAATTTGTTTAGTTTTTCACAAACACACTTTTATTAATTTCATGATGCTATTGTTAGTAAAATTTAGCTGATGTCATTGAGGGTAATAGCGTCCAAAATTATTGTAATTAATGCACCTAACCAACAATCCCCACGAAAACATATTTTCAAGTGGGGCCTTGGGTTTCACTTTTCCGCAGCTGTGGGTCAAAGTGTCTATCGGTTCGGCCTGGACCCAGAGTTGACAAGGTTTGACTAGTTCTTGGCCGAGCCGTGTAAGCCCAGAGAAGAAGAAGGGTCGAGAATGACTAGCTAAACCCCAACCCAGTCCAGCTCATAACCCGGGGAATTACCGACCGGACTTGACCGGGCTAGGCCCGGGCTGGTTCTAGACCGGTTCCGAGTTGGTCCTTGGTAAAATTTAAAAAAAGGACCAAAAAACCTTTGGCCTTTAAAAAGTTGGACTTAAAAAAAATAGACTATAATATAAAAGAGGTATTTCTCGTTAATATTTTAAAATAACGCTAATATTTAATTTTTTTTTTAATATATATATATTATTCTTGTTACATAAGTTTGTGTTTGTTGATATAACTTATATTTGAGTTTCTCTTTTCAATCTCTCTTAAAGCTTTCTTTGTAATACCACAAAGAAAGGTTGTAGCGAGGTTGAAAGTAGAAACTCAAACACAAGTTGCATAAAAAATATACAATTTATGTTTAAGTTTTTATTTTCAGTCTCTCTTTACATTTTTTTTAATACCAGATAATAAAAAATAATACATTTTTCAAGAAGATGCAAGATACTAGATACACTTGTCTAGATGCCAACATAGATATCTTATTCCACAGTTAGGTTTTCATTGGAGTCGTATCCCACAATACAAGCATTCAACAAGAATTTCACGCAAGATTATTTTTGTGGTATCACGCTCATAATAAACTCCGTTAAAGTGATGTCAAATTTAGTTATGATTTGTTCCTTCTCAGTAGCCTAGTACCCACTAAGGTTGGGCAGGTTTAGCTCCTTGTAACCCTAGAGGTTGTAGCGCAGGTTGATGCTATTGTACCCCACCCCTAAAGTTGTCGTGCGGGCTGAGCTTGCTGATCTTGCGGTTGCTATGGGGGTGTTCATATTCCATGGCAATAAAAAAGTAGCATCTTCACCGAATATCACTAGATTACTTGTATGTATTAGAAGAAATGGAAGAAAATTTTCTGTGATAAATTTGGATAAAATTTTCCCTATTTATAAGAAAATTTGGATTCCAAATGACCACCAATACCCTTATAACATAGTTGTTATAGGGGGTATTTTGGTCTTTTTAGCAAGATAACAAAAAAACCCTTGAATAACGGTAAAAATGGATAGAATTTGGGGGTATTTTGGTTAAGATATACCATTTGTGTTATTATGACTGTTAGAAGATTTGTATAAATACATCATTTATGTTAATATAACTATTAGAAGATTTTGTTACCAAAAAACCCCTCTTAATATTTTAATAACTAATATATTATAGGGATATTTTGGTACAATACCCCTCAAATATTAATATTTGTGGGTGGGTGGGTGGGTGGGGGTGGGGTGTTAACCATGCATGGACTAAGCTTTGACTGGTCTGATCCGAGCCGGGGTGATCGGGCCGGACTTTCGGGACACATATTAAAACCTTACCCAAACCTGGGTACGGTCTTTGCCAGACTGGGATGACCTATTCACCGGGCCCAGGTTGGCCTAACCCGGGTTTGACCGAACTAGGTCAAGGTCGAGTTCCATACTGCATGGCCTAATCAACTTTAGCTGTAGGAAATGAAGCCTCATAAATTTCATCCCCCGATTCCTAATCCCAGACTTACCAAACATGGGTAATGGACCCATTGTTGAGGTTTTTAAATTTAGTCTCTAAAAATAGTACGACATCCATGTGGCAACCAAAAATGTGTATTTCAAAATAAGATTATTCTTTTTGGACTTGTACACATGGGGAGTAGTAACCCAATTGGTTTGTACAGTAGGTGTTTTACTAGAGGACATGGTTCAAGACCCCATTAAATATTTGTGTTTGTTACCCATTTCTTGGAAATTTTTCTTTGGAGTCAGGTCCCGAAGGGGCCTGACAACTTCGACTTAGACGTGGGCGAAGGACGCAAAGTGGCTCTTTGATGGCGCACTTTGTTTGTATGTGTCGGTCGAGAGATAGCATTTTTGTACATTATTGAGTCATTCTTCACTTGTCCCCGTACTGGTTCAATGGGTTTAGCGAGACATAAAATGGCACTTTTATGCGTCATTACGCCATCACACTGGTCATGCGGAGACTGTTACCATAAAAATAAAATTTTGCCCGGAGACTGTTCCGCAATATAATTTTTGCATAGAGGCTGCTCACACGGAGATGCAATTACTGTATGGAGTCTACTCCCATGAAAATACGATTTACATAAAAATGTTGTTCATCTACTTCGTGGGTGTAACTGTCCACTTAGTGGAGAATACTGTTGTAATCTCTCACTTAGTGGAGGTTACTGCTGTAACCGTCCACTTAATAAGAAGTTTCTCACCGTGTGTACTGTCCATAATGGTAGTGGGATGTTAGGGGTTGGATTCCCTATATAATCATAAGTATTCTCATTTAAAGGAGAGACATAGAGATTATAAGCTATGAGAGGAGAGTTACCTGCAATTTTTGAAGTGACGAAGTGTTATCCTTTTGTCCATTCTGAAGCTTGTGTTCGTGCAAGGGTGATAAAAGAGTGTTCCAGAAGTTTATCTCTTAGAACTTTCTGGTTGCTGGGAATAGACCGATGGAAAGGATCAAAACTTGCTTTGAGCTTTGGTGGTTTTGATCATTTCAACAAGATTTTTAGTCTCATTCTACGTCTTCTATTTCTCGTTGTAGCACCATTTCAAAGTTTTTTATAACTTTATTTTAGAAGCTTGTAATCCTTCTTTATTGCTTATTGTAATATTTAATATTCTACGTACTTTGTACGATCTTTGTAACCTGACACTAACAATCTCAAAGCAAGATCTAAGCAAGAAAGATGAAAACCCGTGAAAGTCTCCTCCATACAAGTTCTCACAAACTTGAAAAGTTCGATGGGGGAAGTATTACAACAACTAGAAGAGAGATTAGTCTCAATCGTCAACTTGTCAACATGGATTATGTGTTGATGGATCCAGAACCTATTCTTCCATAGACGGATGATGTTTAAGCTCTTGCTAACATGATTACCTCACAACAGATATAGACAAGAGACTATAATATGTGCAACTTGTTGATTATCAGCTCCTTAGATGATTCTATGGCAGAGTCGTACAACAAAAAAATGTTTGCAAGAGATATCTAGGAGTCTTTTGAAAGATAGTACAAAGATGACAAGAGAATATCCAAGATCCATCTTGTCGATAAATTTATTAAAATATATTTTGAAGATGACAAGACCATATTGCAACTATCAAGGAACTACTAAAGTACTAGCAAAAGCTTGAGGAGGAGGAGGATATGCCTCAATTAGATAAGTTCATGGTGGCGGTCATCATCTCCAGGCTCACTCTAGGTTGGGATACATCCCAATCAATATGTACCGCAAGAAGATGGAGATCATACTAGAAGACCTTCTATGCTTCATTTGTATTGAAGATAAATAGAGAAGCCAAATCAAAGTGGACTCTCTGTCCAAATAGTTTTCCAAGGAAAATACGATACAATCTAGAAATTCCAAATAGAAATAGTGTCACGTCCCGATTTTTCAGTATCACTAAGTCACCAATCGACATGATGCGTACTAGTCTAATTTGCAATTTTACAAGGCAAGGTTAATCATGGCCAACAAAAATATCTTAGGACAAGGTCTTTGCAATAGAAATAAGTAGAAAAGTTGCATAGACACAAGATAATTTTTTTCCCTCTTTATTGATAATATTGTTGCAAAATTCAACCTACTTGAAGCCAAATAACAACTAAAGTACAAGCTTGCTCTCTCAAATACAATGAAATATGTCGCAAGACTTATAATTCAAGAACTATATAAACAATGATGTTCCATACATTTGCCCTTTATAATAGAAATTATATTTTTAAATGAGAATCTCCAGCTCACCTAACAAATTCTTCGACATCTCAGAACTGTCCAAACTACTCCTGCACCTATAGAACAAGAAAAAAAGTCAATACATCGCTGCATACTGGTGCATAGCCTCTAACCCACTCAAATAAAATCAACACGGTAAATATTTGAAAGCATACATTATTATTAAATGGTCTTTCTAATCTTGATACAATCTTGCCTTAGTATCAGTTATAATTTATAAGCATGCATGTGTATATAAGCATAAACGTATCACCCAACACAATGGATATTACCCAATACTTACCATCTTTCCCTATCATGCTTCATTATATATATATATATATATATATATATATATATATATATATATATATATATATATATATATATATATATATATATATTATACATATTTGAGGAGGGATCGGGGTTCCTACTCTTATGTATCCCCAAAAATTTCTATGATCACAAACCTTGTATCTTGTTTAAGTCATCTAATCTTAATCGTTTATTTGAACCATTTCAATAAATGGATAAGATCAGATGACTTAAACAAGATCCAACGACTGTGATCATGGGGATGCTTTGGAAATACAAAAAAGCATATATATATATATATATATATATATATATATATATATATATATATATATATATATATATATCAAACCTTTTTATTTAGAAAGTGAACCAAAGATACAAAATCATCCAAAACTTAAGGAGGCATGTATGAGTAAGGGGCAGGGATTCCCATGACATATATATATATATATATATATATATATATATATATATATATATATATATATATATATATATATATAAAAAATTCAAGAACTATATATATATAAAGAAGAAAACAGTCCTTAGCCCTAAGGGGCAGGGATTCCCATGACGAGAACCATGTATGAGTAAGCGCATAAAGCTTTCCCTTGCAAGCTCAGCAGCAACACGATTGTAGGCTGGAGTACAAAGTAAGAATAATGTGTGGATAAGAGCTTGGAGCTGCCAAATCTTCATAATTAAGTTAACTAGATGCCATAGGAGCTGCGTCTCTCCTTTATATATATATATATATATATGTGTGTGTGTGTGTGTGTGTGTGTGTGTGTGTGATATGCGTGTCCATGTATCAATTCTAGGACGTGTAAAACAAGAGTCTAAAGATAATATATGTCACCAAATAGTGATTCTTATCCACAACTGATTGTCCTTCTTGTAAACAAGGCTTACAATATTATTTTCTGCAAACCAAAGACATCATTAGCTTACAACTTAGTCAATATGAAGGTCACTGGGACCACAAAGTCATATTGGATTCTTAGTAAGACTATTATCCTTAAAGTCTGTGTAAATAGTCCTATTGAAGGCCTCAAATCACCCCGTGCTAGTATGTCACTGTTGTTCACCCTAAGCTGATTCAATTTCGGAGCCCCGACAACCATTCGAGAAACTAAACCTTGGGCACAAATTATCCACGACTATACAAATGCGTGACTAGTTAAACTATATAACGTATGCTTGGTAACGAAAATAAAAATAACTATGCAACACAACTCTTTCCATTACCATATTTTCATACTTCCATAGTTCCTATTCTAGGGATTACCACATTTTCATACATCCCCGTCCAGGGATTCTATCTTGGGGACCCAACGATTCTAAATATTCATCACATTTTTCCATATCTGAAACAACAATACGATAGTCTTCTTGTCCATAATAATATTACAACATTTTCATATGATAATCTAACCGTGGTATTATACTCCATATGATAAGATAAAAGTAGTTCTATATTACATAATTCTATATCAACAGTTTAATAATTCCATGTTTTGTAGCAGTAAGGTAACAACAATAAGATTACTCTCTTTTATTCATCTTATTTTTTTAATTAGCAATTACTATCTCATGGTATAGAAACAAACACTAGCAACATCATTTTATTAAGTGTGAAGGTAAAAGAGAGAAGGATCAAAACCACCCACTTGATGATAAATTAACTTCGTACCGATTGCAAAAAACTCTATATTACAGCTCCAAACCTGCAATTTCTCGCACAACTCAAATTTAACTAGCTTATGCAATCCCAGAAGCCAATACAATAATTTTACTCAAAGCGAGGCATAACACCGAACACATATATCTTTGACTTATTCCTTACATGCATCAAAGACCAACCAAGCCTTTGAACCAACGATCCAGCCCACTGTACGATATGGAGCAAAATATTACGTAATACAATACTCCAAAAATGTTTCATCCTCAAAACTTAAAGAACATACTCTTCCAACTATATCACTTGACCAAGGCAGCAAACTCCTTACACAATCTCTGATGTCGATTCCACAACTAATAGACTACTGAAGCATAAAGATTATAACCCAAAACAAACATAAAATATCTTCCATTCTGATCAACAAAGTTGAGCAAGTGCTTCTTCATATAACAAATACACCTGAAGCAACTCTCTCTTTTTGTGTCCATGCCTCCTCTTAGCCAAGCAAAAATATTCAAATAGATGAACTCAATAAACTTTATAAAGATTCTTTCTTCTTGTCCAACTTGAATATGTCTTGCATAACTTTTATCATTTCTAAATAAAAGCTCACACATACCTTAGGCAAATATATTGAACTGCTTATCCACCAAATTCGATCAAACCATTTCTAAAAACTTTATCAATATTCTATACCTCTATCTATAGCGTGCCTCATACATAACCATACTTCTCAAACTCTCAAGGCAATATATTACTAGCAAACCTAACTACTGATCTAAGCACTAAAAAATCAAATCCAGACTAAGAAAATCTACTCAAGCACGATACTAATCAATCAGAATCAAAATGGACATAGCCAAAATCAACTAGACTTGATTTCTATTAAGCCATCATATTTAATTTATCCATCTAAAATTCTTATAAGCCTTCAAGTATTATCACAATGTCTATACCTATCCCAACTAATATTTTCATTCAAATCCCAAGTGTTTTACCTTATACGATTTGAACTGTCCTCAAGAGACCAATTTTTATTATCAAATAACTTGCCAAACACGATTGTATCAAAGTCCCAATATCACTATTATGCCTCAATGCTCAGTTATAGAAGAATTCAGCTATCTCAAAATTATTATTGAATCAATCCATATTCTATCTCCCAAGAATTTTTTACCAAGAATACAACTTACCAAATCTGAATCACTTCTATGCATACCTCGATCGTATCATTTTCAATATGATCATCATCTCTTTCGACATCATCCGACTTATCTTGTTTTCAAATTCTAAGGAATCCATCCAAGATTTACATTAATTAGTTCCACAATGTCATAATCCAACCAATGAAAATTAATCTCCATAATTTTCAGCCAATTATGAAGTCGTCGTAAATTTGTCCACAAGACAAATCTTAATTCATAGCTTACTTGTAATATATTAAATCATATATCCATCACCTTAAATTGAGTATATTTACTAAGACAACTCTAGAATAAATCAAGCTACAAATTCAAATACAATCTTTATCTTCCGATCACAACAGTCGATTAAAATTTCCATAACCAAATCTCTTCCTAGACTTATCTCTCAATCTCGCTATCCCAGCTTTATTCTAGTACAATTTATCTAGGCAACTCTTCTTAAGGTAATCCTACTGATTTGCACTCAACATTAGGATGTCTACCTAACCATTAGGCACACTAACTAATAATCAATATCAAATATCAAGATCACCATTTCTAATGAGTAACCATAAATTACTACACTTATCCCATGTCCTAAGGTCAAACCTTATCTGATAATCTATGAAAATCTATCCAAACTGGGGAAAATACTGCTAATTCAAAACTGCTAGCTCAATAATACATGGGGCAAAATCTTTCTAACAAGGTCTTTCACTAGAGTCAATCCGCCTAAAAATAATCCTAGACTTACATCAAAATCAATAAAATTAATCCAAGCAACTCTTATAGTCCCCAAATACTCAATCTATATGACAGATTCCACCAATTCATAAGCCATAAATGTCGATTCCCAATTCCAAGTCTTAATCTCAATCCTAAATCATAAGCCATAAAATTTCTATCATCTAACTATATATTATAAAATTTTAATCATCAATCACAAGTCATAAGTCTTAATCCTAATTTTAAGTCATAAAATTTTAATCACTAATCATAAGTCATAAATCTTCAAATTTGAATCTAATTATACTCAATTTCTATGCATCCAGTTCACTTGTATAGTCAACATCAAGTTAAGGTCAATTAACATATCAATACAATTATTGTAGTCTCCAATTATTTTAATCTTATATATCCATTCCAGTAAATTATATATTGACTCAGAAATTCTCCTAAACTATCAGTCTCATCACTCGAATAAATACAAGAATTCCAATATTAACCAAGCCAAGTTCAACTAATATCAGTTCATTCATGCTCATGGTCACTTCAATAATGTCATTGGAAATTTCAATGATATCATCCAATCCATCCATAGTCCAAAACTACAATCCATTGAGACATTATAATTCTATGATTCAATATGATATACAATTATATCATTCATTCAACAATAATATCCTCGAGTCAATATTTGTCGATCTTCCATATACCAACCATATGCATACCTAGAAAAATATCCATTTACTAAAATTTAAGGCCTCGTTTGGTTCGCGCAATCATGTGATTGGAAAAAAAGTGATTACTTTCCTATGTTTAGGAGCTAAAGGAATTGAGGAGGAAAGGAAAGTAATTCCTAATAAAAAAAAATTAGGGGAAAAATAGTTTTCTCCATCCAACCAAAGAATCACTTTTCCACCTTTAAGTATTCACTTTTTCTTCCAATTTTCTTGGCATTTTCAAACATCGGAAAGGAAAATCAATGGGAATTATAATTTTTCAAAGGAAAGGAAAGGAAATAGTAAGAAATTGATTTTCTTTCCTTTTCTTTTCGTGAACCAAACGAGGCCTAATATGTTTCAACCAATACTATTTACCAACTAAATATCAGGTCATCCTATTACATACTTAATATCAAATTAGATATAAACCTTCTCAATCATCGAGAAATAATAGTATTTCTATATCCTAAGGGACATCCTCAACTGTTTCCAATAAATTTCTAATTGCACCTCCAAGTCTTAGTATTCAACTTAGAACTCAATCCAATTAACTCAAGCCATAATTCAATACATACTTCTTATCAATTTTCCCTATCAAGTCACCATTCCACAAATTCAAATTCTTACCAATACTATCTTAATCTACCAAACATCATTTTTGATTATATGAACTAATCCAAAAAAAGACTTCCAAAATTGCCTCGACTAGACATAACTCTAAATTGAGACCTTTTACTACCCTATCCAATACTTCTCATTGATATCGATATCACAAAATCAAGCATACCCCTTAGGGCTACCCAATATACCACTGAGAGACCAAATCACTATGCAAACAAACATCCTTCTCTATATACTGAACCGATGTCTATTTTGAACAATCCATATCACAGTGACTCCAACGACCACAAATATACCATCTATTTCACTTCCACCCTACAATCACTTGAAATCCAACTTAAACTATTCTACTATAATAAATTAACTCAATGCCATTTCCTTGAAGTTATACACACTTCTTTCAATACTAACTACCCAATGGACACCTTTGCTAATATCCAATCGATCATCCAATATCCAACTTATCCTTTTTATACGTAGCATCTATGGCCTACAATCCAGCAGCCAACGGCTTAGCAGAAGCCTTCAACAAGACCATAATCAAACTCCTTAAAAAGTTTGTCTTATCCAACAAACACGATTGGAATAAGAAACTCGGAGAGTATTTATGGGCTTATCGCACAACAGTTCGAACTCCAACTGGTTGTACACCATTCTCTCTGGTCTATGGGTGTGAAGCGATCCTTTCACTCAAAATTTAGATACCTTCTTTCAGAATAGCTATTGCTAATCAGCTAACAGTAGAGAATAATGATCGATTACGCCTACAAGAATTAGAAGCGTTGGATAAAAAGAGCTTGCAAGTTCAATAATGCATTGAACTATACCAAGCAAGCATTTTCAGATCTTTTAATCGAAAGGTCAAGAAAAGAATATTCTAGGTTGGTGAATTGTTCCTTTCAATGAGAAGACCTATGATCACAACCCATAAGAGCAAAGGCAAATTCCAAGCTAAATGGAAAGGTCCTTATGTGATAGAGACATTATTCTCCAACGGAGCCTACCAGGCTCGCTAAGCCTAATGGAGATTTAATAATGATGCCTATCAATAAAAATTTTCTTAAGAAGTATTATGTCTCAAATGACATATTATTCTCCATCTCCAGTAGATTAAAATAAGATATACAACAAATATATTTTGTTTAATCCCCTGCAACTCATAGCTATACGACCTCTCAAACTATTAACTATATTCATTTTTAAATAAGACATGGGTAATGGGTCCTCAAAGTTTTCCACCGGGATAATACTCAGATCCAACGGAACACTCTCGTTGAGATCATCTAAATAATTCTCTCAAACAAAAATGTTCAATTCTTAAAGCCTAGTTGTTTTAAGGATACACTATTCCTGATCCCCAGTTGGGGTCAGAAATAATCTCACAGGTTTATTCACCATTTAACAAATATAATATGATTCATGTCCATATTATCTCTGAATCATATCCCATTTATTATCCTCTAAAGAGAAGACAATAGTTCACCCCTGAACTAATTTTTCTTCTCTTCCCCGGTGGAGTAAACTAGTGAACTATCACGTCCATATCACCTCTGATAGTATTACATCCTTTAAAATTTATCATTTGTACTCAGCATGAGTATGCCTTGGGTGATACATCTACCAAATTATCCCATAAAGTTATTCTTCCATATCCATAATACCTCTGAGCAGATATATATATTCAATGGGTCTCGATTTGAAGTATCACTAAGGTAAAAAAAAATTTCTTTATTGATGGAAAAAAAGAAAAGGACAATGTTGGTCCGAGGATTCCTATGTGTGCGTATTTGTCTGATTGAAAATAATGTTGCATAGTGCGCATGACCAGACAAGTTACAAAAATACGTGCGATAAACCACACAGCGCACACAAAATCCAGTTTTCTTTGAATGCATATTTATACGTATATCAGTGGGATGACAAGGGAAAGGCATCATGTTTCAACTTTTTTGGTGCATATCGACCAAAATCTTCAGTCAACAACACACATACAACACAATAAAGTCAAAGCTAAAATTTTATTGAAGCTTAATCATGATTACACATGATGAAGATCTATCATACTTAGATTTTCATTCTAAAAATCATGATTATACATATGGAAATTTATTACACCCAGATTTTTATATAATGGAGATCTATCACAGAGCTATCCCCATCACTGTGTCTCGTCTTCGAATATAGGCGCAGAAGAAATGGGCTCCTCAGTGAAAAATACAGTACATGGAGAAAATTTTATGCTGTGGGCGAGGATGCTATACATGACTGGGCCTATTTAAATTAGCATAACCCATTTCTGTCGAACTCGTTGGAGGACATGGCAAGCCAAACGGAAGTTGTTCCTCTATCTCCATCCAGCGCCACCGCTAGAAGTCCCGGTTGGGATCCCAACCCTGTAATCAACATAGAGGCCATGTTAAGAGAGTAATTCTAGTGAGCTGGATTTAAAGACAATGAATAGTCTTTTAGGTAATTTATTAGTTTAACACGAACAATAAAGCCTATGATATCCTTCTATGCTCTATCACACAAAGAGCTCGACAAAACAATCTCCAAATGAGCCTCTCACCCATCGTTGAGAAGCGTCTCCTCTTGTGTCTTCTCGACGAATAGAAAAGTCGATGGAGCCATACTGCTATAGTTATTTTCAAAGGCTCACACTTAACAGTGACCATGCTCAAGTCTCACAGCAAGAAAGAGATGAGTTTCAAAATATTAGTAAAGTTTTACTCATATTTATAGGAGAAGACGTACCAATGTCAGCATAGTTCTCAAAAATTTCTACTGAAAAGCCATATGCGTCTCCTCAAAGACCGCATCAAAACTAAAAAAATAAGCCAAAGATACGTGCATGTCAGCCACGTCAGCAAATCTATTAGGATTCTGTCGAGAGCTTGCGGACAAACATCTCAAAACTTTTATGCTTCTAATTCAAAGTATTTTGAATTCATTTGAACGAATTCAAAAACTTTGAAGGGGGTCTTGTAGAAGCATAAAAAGTGTACCTCAGATAGATGGTATAATTTGTTAGAAATAAATCCAAAAGTGGAAAGATGGCGCACTTTCTATCCGTTTGACACACTTTCTACTTGTTTAAGAAGAAAGACGCGCACTTTCTTAAGTGCTCAATACTTTGGCGCACTTTCGAAAGATGATGTACTTTCTTAGTGTTACGAAAGCTCGTACACAAACAATCTTCCCTCTCTCAGCATTTAATGCTGCAGACTAACAACTCAGATGCAGAAATCGAAGAGTCAGAAGTTATCATTACAGTTGTGTTGTTGCATGCATACCCAAGTTGTCGTTTAGCGACCCAACCGTTGTGCTAACTTCTTCAAAAGTGCGTCGTTGTGCCAATTTCTTTAAAAGTGTGTCGTTGTGCCAATTTTTTTAAAAGTGCGC
>JAYESA010000012.1:135119706-135238597 GCA_036927795.1 Iris macrosiphon
CACAAGGAATGAAAAAGGACAGGAAGAAGAACAAAGAGACATACCTGCTAACCCGACACTCATAGCATCGGCCTCCTCGACCGTCAACGCATAAGCCCTGTCCTGCTGGGGTATATCCCTCTGCTGGTGCGGGGCATGATAATATGCCACAGATGGCCTAGCTTTAACTCTCTGATCCTGTGCTCCACCAAATGGAGGTACAGTGGGACAATCTCGCATCTGGTGAGCAGCGGATCCACAGAACAAACACACCTTCAGCCTCCTCCTACAAACATCCTAAGTGTGTCCTGCCTTCCTACAGTAGGCACAAGTGGGCACTATCTGATCCTGACCCTGCTGTGCTTCCTTCTGCCCATAGGGACTCTTAGCCAGTCCCGCACTACCACTTGCACTACCTAAATCACCCCTGCCTCTCTTGAACTTGAGCTCCAAGTCATCCTCTGCTCTCTGAGCGTCTCCTACTATCTGCTCAAAAGTTGCCTCGCGGTCGCTCCTAGTCAAAGACTTGACCGCCATGACCAAGCCCTTGCAAAACTTTCTCGCATTTGCTGCCTCACTCAAACCCTCCACAAATCTGCCCTGACGATAAAACTTCGCTGCATACTCGTCCACCATCATGCTCCCTTGGACGAGTGCCTTGAACTGGCTCTCCAAAGCACTGAGCGCCACATCTGGGAAAAACTTCTCCTTAAAAAGCCTCTTAAAAGCCTCCCAAGTAAGTCCTGGTACCGCGATCCTCGTATCAGTGCGATACCACGTCAAAACGAGATCGAACATCTGACTGCTCGCTGCCTCTATCTGCATACTATCTGGAATCTGTGCCAGCCTGAAGATCCCCTCAATCTGCTCTATCCAGTTATCAGGGTACATGATCCCTTCTGTACCCCGGAACTCCTTGGGCCGCATCCTCTGGAAGTCAATGATGCTTCCCGATCTCGGATGTTGAGCCTGATCTTCCTGTGGCTGAATCTGTGCTACCCTATCCACTGCCGTCATGGCCACCTGGTGGGCGTTCTCAATGTCCAGCCTCATCACATCCACTTGGCGGTGCTGCGCGTCCATCATCTCCCTGAAGAACGCAAACAACTGTGCGGCATCTACTGGTACAGGAGGTGGTAGAGGCACCACCGGAATGACTGGGGTAGTCCTCGGATCGACAGGTAGAGGAGGATCCCCGAGAGAAGCAGATGCTCCCTCAACCGGAGGAGTGGTGAGTGGAGCGGTAGCAGCTGCCTGAATACGAGCTGGACGAGAGGTAGCAGACCTCTCGATGGAAACTGCTGGAATGGTACGATGGGATCGTGTCTTCTGAGGCATCCTGAACATAGATCAACCCGATAACGAGTCTGATACAATAGTCAAGTTACAGAAATAAAGATAACAATAGCAAATACTGAGTATGGATAAAGCATATACTCAAAAGATATCCTCGGTGATCACTCGTCTATTGGATCTGGTACTGCTCCAGTGCCTGCTCCTGCTCCTGCTAATGCTCCTGTCCCGTATACCTCGGGGTGGATCTCCTCTGCTAATACTAGGGACATAATTCGGATCCAGGTTCTCAGGGGACATAGCAAGGTACAAAATAATTCAAGTCATAAATAATGCAGTACAGCAATAAATGAATAATAGGGTAAACTATATAACCAGCTAAGTAAAATACAAGATGAGAACATCACTAAAACTCAGGCTGAGACCACTACAAGCTCGGTGTCGGGGAGCCGGTAGCAGTGATATCACTAGTAGAGTGCCTAGCTCTATTGTAGAGTCTAAGGCCTCACAATAATATATCACTAGTAGAGTGCCTAGCTCTGATGTAGAGTCTAAGGCCTCACCATAATAAATATATATATAAATTAGCCTATAGCATGTGTGTCTCTTCCCACCCAATGTAATCACACGTCTCATGTCCATGACACGCAAGATCATATCTAATGCAACCAGTCATAATGATATCTAAGAATGTATAAAGCAGATGACATGAAACCTGTATCCTATAAAGAATCACCATGAATATCTTAGGAAGTTTCTGTCTCATGAATAGTATCAAGTATCCTGGGTTATGATGTACTTGATAAGGCAAGTACGAGAATGTATAGGGTCTCGGTATCCATGTCTAGGTGACGTTACACAACTCCGCGTACGGTGTTGGCACCCGAATATTATTCGGACGTTAAGTAATGTCACACGGTCCTAGGTTAAGCATATACAATATATGAATAAATCAAGACAATAATATGAAACAGGTACTGCAAGTTTTGGCAAGGTACACTTACCTGGGGTTCTGACTCCAACTGTAGCACTGGTAGCAGCAGGATTTGCAGGTACTCATTCGGTTGCTGAAATAAATATCACTATCAGATTCAGAAAATATTAAATTGCTAGAAATGCCTGTCCTTTGAGGCCAATTTAGACATAGGGGCAAAAATGACAGTTTCTGGTTAAAGCGGGGTCCACATGTGGGCTGCTTCGTACCGAAAAATATGTCAGAAAAATGGTCTCCAAATTCTTCAAACTTAGTGGTAACAAGTCCAGAACGATGATACGAACCTAACAAAACTTCTAGAACTAGATTCCGATGAACCGATCACAAAATCGCCCGTCAAGTGGAGCCGCGGGACCCACGATACGTAATTTTGTCAACGTTCTCAGAATCGAACCAAACTTGGGTCACAGGACCAACATATTGCTATGAGTCCGATGGCACAAGTTTTATTTCGATCTAACGTGTGTACACAAAGTTACAATGAGTTCCAGAACAGGCCAATATGGGACGTTGTCGATGGATACGCGTTGATTTCGGTGTGCACGTACATCCAAATCAACTTTTATAAAATCTTAAACGTCTGTATTAACGGCACGCACCTTTCGATGAAGTTCGCACACGACCAAGTTGTCCCGTTTGGCGGGGAGCGGATTATTAATTTTTCTGTTTTTGGATCGCAGTTCGCGATCGCCACATGATACGACACACCGAGCGGATTATACGGGCATTGAGAGGGTCACGCAGGGTTCGCGTCACAACAGACGGAATAAGAAATGGGGTAGCAAGAAGAGGGAAAAGGCTACCTGAACAGGGCTCCACAGAAATATAGATTTCTCTTGTCCGCGAGGCGACACGACACACCACGACACAGTGGGGGCTAGGGTTAGGGTTCCGGCGCTGCTGCTGAGGGTGTCGGGGCTTCGCCGGAGGAGGGGACTGCTCGGCGGAGGCAACTTATGCGGAGGCGGTCGGGCTGTGCTGGTGGCGGCTCAGGTGGAGCTGGCCGCTGCTGCTGTTGTTGGGCTGGGCAGAGGAGGAAGGCGGAGGCTGCGGGGAGGCGTGGCGGAGCTCTGGGGAGGCGGGGCGGTGCAGGGGTTCATCGAGGGGAGAGGGCGGTGGCAGAGCGGGGGCGACAGTAGCGAAAGGGCTCGGGGAGACGGCAGAGCGGGGCTAGGCTCGGGGCTGAGACGAGGAGATGGGGAGGCTGTGATCGTCGGGGACGACGGAGGCGGCTGGGGTGGCTAGGGCAGAGGAGGGAGGCGGAGAGGGGTCGGCTCGGGGTTTTATAGGAGAGACCTCCGGCGGTTATAGGGAGGGGAGACGACGGGCGGCGGTTGGACATCGAATGGGCGGTGGTTACGAAAGTCGGAGAGACACGGCGGAGTCGACGACGTCGGTTGAACGACGGAGAGAAGGCGAACAGTCGGGGAGAATTGGGGAACACTGTAGCAGTCGGGTTTGGGTTTCGGGTTTCAGGTCGGGTTTAGATCCGACCAGACCCGCTAAGGTTGGCCCCGGTTCAACAAGACCGGGTCCGGTTCGGGTTGGTTTGGTTCAATTGAAAATAAACCGGGTTTATTTTAGGGTTTAATAATTAATTAGTTTTTAGGGCTTTAAAAATATTTCTGGGGTCCAATAAATTCTCAAAAAATTACCCTATGTCAAAATTTTTATTTTACACCTAAAAATAATATTTTAATATTGATTAACATCATTTAAAAATTATTTAATCTCAAAATACCTTAGTTTTAATTAATTAAAAATCCTAAAAAATTCTAAAAAAATTCTAAAAATTTGATTTTAAAATTCTAGAAAAATCAGGGGGTTTACAATCTATCCCCTTAAGAGGATTGCGTTCTCACAATCAAAGAATAACCGGTCAACAGAGATGACACGGTTGCAAGTATCGCTCGAAGCACATCACTGTCAAGAGTCATGATTCAGGAGATTCAAAGGATGAGGGTTTAAACAAAAACACATAGGGTAAATTATTTTCCTAAGCAATGGAAGTTATGCAATTTCCTAAGCGAAAAAAATCTAGAAAACTACTATTTAGAAAAACTAGGTTATCACTTATAAAAAATATACTAGGTTATCATTTATTAGCAAGTTCAAAATTACTAGGTTAAGGCTAAGGTCACGAACCAATAGGCACGAACTAAAGCAATACTAGACGAGATAGCTACGAAAATTTACGCACATTAGCTAATCCACGAGTCTGCGCGTTCTCCAAGGTCATCGCCAGAGCTTGTCCGTGTCCTTGCGGTCGATTCCTCTACTGCTGCTGAGCCTACTAGAAGAGTAGTGCCTGGGGTATCAAAGGTGGCCTCGGCTGATACCCTCCTGGAGGTGGTGGTATGACTATTTTAACTCCCATTTGTGGAGCCCCCAATGCTGGATAGGCTGGCCTCGGCACTGGTAAAGCTTCTTGATGAATCATCAGTGTTTCTCCTTGATGTGTTGTGCAATTTCTGGCTAAGTGTTGTCTGGATATGCAAATCAAGCACATTCCCAGCTTGCGTCTGCACTCTCTCTCAATATGGCCTATCTTGCCATAGTTGTAACAAGTAGGAAGGAATGAGGCTCTTGGTGCTGCTCTCGGTGGTAGATTTATCTGTTTACGCTTTGCAAACTTCTCTTGTGCTGCTCTGGTTGGTGCGGATGTGGAAGGCCGCTTCAGGTTGGTCTCTCTCCTGATGATGCGCTCCATGCGTCGGGCTGCAGCAAGGACATCCGAGTAAGAAGTAGGTGCAATAGATCCGATCAGTCTCTGTAGCTCAAAGTTTAGTCCATCGAAGAACTTCTCGGCCTTCTCTTCTTCTGTCGGGATCAAGGTAGGGGCAAAATGACTCAGACGAATGAACTCCACGTTGCACTCTTCCACTGTCAGATTGTCTTGAGTGAGGCGATTAAACTTGTCCCAAAGTTCTGATCGAGCGATGGCTGGAATGTACATCTCCTAAAAGAGTCTTGAAAACTCTTTCCAAGTGACTCGGTCTGGTCTGAGCCATGTCTCCTCGGATAGCCACCAGTGATGTGCATTGCCCGTCAATTGTATTCTGACGGCAGTCATCCAACGTTCCCGTGGAAGCTCAGCTGCTTCTAATTGATGTTGAGTGTTGGTGAGCCACTCATGAACTTCTATGGGCTCCTTCTTGCCTGAAAAGGTACGAGGCTTCAGCTGGCATAAATCGGTGATAGAGCCCGTCGTTGGCCGTCGAGCTGGTAGGTTGGCCTGCTCCAGTGCAGTTACTAGGCTGTTCCTCAAATACTCTGCCTCGTGACGCTAAGCCTCTTGTTGACTCTATTGCTGGGCTTGCATCATTGCATAAAACATTTGGAACATTTGCTGCCCATCCATGACTTGTCCTGGTAGAAAAATAGGCATTGGTGGAACGAACTACGGAGGAGGTGGGATGTCATCACTCCGGAACCTGGAAGTATGCTGGCTCGCTTGATTGCTTTGAGCTGATTGTCCTCGGTCTTCTGGTGTCACTCCTTCATCATAGGTAACCACAACATCGTGTGGTGTACCTAAGGAATTCTCGTCATCGGTTCGCAGATCCATTACTCTGCATTAAAAGAAAACTATGAGAATGCACAGAGGAATCAAGACAGGATGCAGGTCAGGAAATTAATTCGAATCCGATATAGAGGTCAAGAACAAATCAAGCAAGTGGATGAGATCCTTATCCTATTCTTATTGCAGGCTTGCTCGGTCTCTAAGTTAAAACTGAAGCAATTTAGTCGTTGACCTGCATGGGCCACCACAAAAACTATGTCATGCCCCAATCCCAAAATATCGAGGGACTAGCCACGTGACAATGGCCAACAACACACATCGATGGGCAAACCAATTTTAATGGACCCATCAGAGTATACTTAAGCTGTAATACAATAATAAGGGTCTACTAATCTCATCCACAAAATGAATACACCAATATCAATAAAAGAAAATTATAATAATCATCAAGTCACAAATAAATAAATTAGGGAATAACCCGATAACGAGTCTGATACAATAGTCAAGATACAGAAATAAAGATAAAAATAGCAAATACTGAGTATGGATAAAGCATATACTCAGAAGATATCCTCGGTGATCACTCGTCTATTGAATCTGGTACTGCTCCAGTGCCTGCTCCTGCTCCTGCTCCTGTCCCATATACCTCGGGGTGGATCTCCTCTGCTAATCCTGGGGACATAATCCGGATCCAGGTCCTCAGGGGACATAGCAAGGTACAAAATAAATCAAGCCATAAATAATGTAGTGCAGCAATAAATGAACAATGGGGTAAACTACATAACCAGCTAAGTGAAATACAAGATGAGAGCATCACTAAAACTCAGGCTGAGACCACTACAAGCTCGGTGTCGGGGAGCCGGTAGCAGTGATATTACTAGTAGAGTGCCTAGCTTTATTGTAGAGTCTAAGGCCTCACAATAATATATTACCAGTAGAGTGCCTAGCTCTGATGTAGAGTCTAAGGCCTCACCATAATAAATATATATATATATATATCAGCCTGTAGCCTGTGTGTCTCTCCCTACCAAAGGTAATCACATGTCTCATGTCCATGACACGCAAGATCATATCTAATACAACAAGTCATAATGATATCTAAGAATGTATAAAGTAGATGTCATAAAACCTGTATCCTATACAGAATCACCATGAATATCTCACGAAGATTCTGTCTCATGAATAGTATCAAGTGTCCTGGGTTATGATGTACTTGATTAGGCAAGTACGAGAATGTATAGGGTCTCGGTATCCATGTCTAGGTGACGTTACACAACTTCGCGTACGGTGTTGGCACCCGAATATTATTCGGATGCTAAGTAATATCACACGGTCTTAGGTTAAGCATGTACAACATATGAATAAATCAAGACAATAATATGAAATATGTACTACAAGTTTTGGCAAAGTACACTTGCCTGGGATTCTGACTCCAACTGTAGTTCTGGTAGCAGTGGGATTTGCAGGTACTCCTTTGGTTGCTGAAATAGACATCACCATCAGATTCAAAAAAATCAAATAGCTAGAAACGCCTGTCCTTGAGTCCAATTTAGACACAGGGGCAAAAATGATAATTTCTGGTTAAAGCGGGGTCCACAAGTGGACCACTTCGCACCAAAAAATGTGTCAGAAACAATGGTCTCCAAATTTATCAAACCTAGTATCAACAAGTCCATAATGATGATACGAACCCAACGGAACTTCCAGAACTGGATTTCGATAAACCGATTACAAAATCGCCTTTCAAGTGGAGCCGCGGGGCCCACGATACGCGATTTTGTCAACGTTCTCAGAATTAAACCAAACTTGGGTCACAGAACAGGTTCCAGAACAGGACAATACGGGACGTTGTCGACAGATACGCGTTGATTCCAGTGTGTACGCACATCCAAATCAACTTCTGTGAAATCTCACACATCCGTATTAATGGCACGCACCTTTTGGTGAAGTTCGCACATGACCAAGTCGTCCCGTTTGGCGGAACTCACTCAGTTCCGGGAAAAAATAGGGTATTAGTTTTTTTGTTTTTGGATCGCAGTTCACGATCGCCACAGGACGCGACACCCCGAGCGGGTTACACGAGCATCGAGAGGGTCACGGAGGGTTCGTGTCACAGCAGACGGAACGAGAAATGGGGCAGGGGCAGCGAGGAGAGAGAAAATGCTACCTGAACAGGGCTCCGCAGAAATAGGAATTTCTCGTGTCCGCGAGGCGATATGACACACCACGACACAGTGGGGGCTAGGGTTAGGGTTCTGGCACTGCTGCTGAGGGTGCCGGGGCTTCGCCGGAGGAGGAGACTGCTCGACAGAGGCGACTTCGGCAGAGGCGGCCGGGCTGCACTGGTGGTGGCTCAAGCTGAGCTGGCCACTACTGCTGCTGTCGGGTTGGGCAGAGGAGGAAGGCAGAGGCTACGGGGAGGAGTGGCGGAGCTCTGGGGAGGCAGGGAGGCGCAGGAGTTCGTCGAGGGGAAAGGGCGGTGGCGGAGCGGGGGTGACAGTGGTGGGATAGCTCGGGGAGACGGCAGAGCGGGGCTGGGCTCGGGGCTGAGAAGAGGAGATGGGGAGGCCGTGGTCGTCGGGGACGACGGAGGCGGCTGGGGTGGCTAGGGCAGAGGAGGGAGGCGAAGAGGGGTTGGCTCGGGGTTTTATAGGAGAGGGCTCCGGCGGTTACAGGAAGGGGAGACGACGGGCGACAGTTGGACGTCGAAGGGGCGATGGTTACGGAAGTCGGAGAGACGCGGTGGAGTCGGCGATATCGGTTGAACGGCGGAGAGAAGGCGAACAGTCGGGGAGAATTGGGGAACACTGTAGCAGTCGGGTTTGGGTTTCGGGTTTCGGGTCGAGTTTAGATCCGACCCGACCCGCTAAGGTTGGGCCCGGTTCAACTAGACCGGGTCTGGTTTGGGTTGGTTTTGTTCAATTGGAAATAAACCGGATTTATTTTAGGGTTTAATTAGGGTTTACTAATTAATTAGTTTTTAGGACTTTAAAAATATTTTCGGGGTCCAATAAATTCCCGAAAAATTACCCTATGTCAAATTTTTTATTTTACACCTAAAAATAATATTTTAATATTGATTAACATTATTTAAAAAAATTTAATCTCAAAATATCTTAGTTTTAATTAATTAAAAATACCAAAAAATTCCAGAAAAATTGTGAAAAATTGATTCCGCTGAAAGCAATTCATTTCGGAATGGGAGAGGCTCAACCGACGGGAAACTAGGAGTGACTCTACTGTTAAGGAGATAAACGAAATTAGAGTGACCGCTTTTATTTCGGAATGTGGGACGACAATAGAGGTTCCCACTTTCAGAGTTTAGGTACAAGGTGGTCGAAGATCAGGGATTCCTAGAAAAATCATGGAGTTTATAGTACTCGCCTGACGTCTTGAGCAACTGGCAATCCGAACTGATATCACAAGGGCCTATTGCTAAAAGCAAGGTTAAACATGGTTCTAAAGAGTTAAACAGATATAAAATAGCTAAAAACAAGTTTCTAGGATCATTCTAGGTCAAACGGGTCAAACCGGTGAAATTTGGGTCAAAAAGTCAACTTTGGGTCCAAAAAGTCAACTTTGGGTCAAATCTAGGTCAAAAGTTGACTTTGGCGGTCAACCGGGTCAACTACGGTCAACTCTAGGTCAAACTAGAGTGCCCTAAAATTTTAGATCAAAACTATGTCATTAAGCTAATAAACCCTCAAACTCGCCTCCTTGAGATACCGGGATACCCTCGGTATCCGATACCTCAACCTACGTGATATACCCCGCCTATAGTCTCTAATATATATATATATATATATATATATATATATATATATATATATATATAAGAAAGTCTAACCTCATTCCTAGGCTAAAACTCAATACCTTGCCCCGATGCTCAATACCTTGAGTATCTCAAGGTATTGAGATACTTAAGCCTTACCCCTCACTAACACTAGCTAACTAACTAACTAACTAACTAACTATCAATATATATATTACCATATACTAATATATATATATATAGCATATATCTAACTATATATATATATATATATATATATATATATATATATATATATATATATATATATATATATATATATATATATAACCTAGTGTATAGGCAAATACATCGATACCTTACCTCCGATACCCAACTTATCTCAATACCTTGGTAACTCAAGGTATTAAGATACCTTACCCTCTAACTCTAACTAACTAGCTAGCTATCTATAATATATACTTATATATATACTACTATATATATATATATATATATATATATATATATATATATATATATATATATATATATATATATATATATATATATATATATAATCGAGTAGGGGCAATACATCAATACCTTACCTCACCTTACCTCACTACCCTCAATACCTTGGTATCTCAAGGTATTGAGATAACTACCTTACTCCCCCTCTAACCTACTAACTAGCTAGCTAGCTAGCTATATATATATATATATATATATATATATATATATATATATATATATATATATATATATAACACATATACATATCTACCTACATATCTATATATATATATATCCACATACACATATACGTATATTCATATCTATACATATATATATATCTCTAACTGTATATATATATGTACTAATACCTAAATATCTATCTAGACTTATCTATGTATCTATGTATCTATCTATCTATATAAGTATATATATACATCTATATATATACATGCATATATATAAAGAAGGGGGAGGGGAACGCGCGCTGCGAACTGCTGCCGTGCTCACGCTATGCTGCTGAAATGCGCTGCTGTGCGGCTGAGCGCAGCTGCTGCTGCTACTGCTGCTACTGCTGCTGCCGCTGCTGCTGCTCGCTACTGCCGCGGCACTGCCACGGCGCGCTCATAGTAATAGTAATAGTAGTAATAGAAATAGTAATAATACTAATACTAATACTAATACTAATACTAATACTAATACGAATAGTAATAAGTATAATGATAATAAAAGAAAAGAAAGAAATAAAAAGAAAAAGAAAAGAAATAAAAAGGAAAAGAAAATAGAATAAAAGAAAAACCTAATTCCTAAAACTACTAATCCTAATTACTAAGCAAAATCCACCGAACCCTAAACCCACGACACATCGCCACCCCCTCCCTTATATATATATATATATATATATATATATATATATATATATATATATATATATATATATACAAAACTACCAAACCCTAACCCTAACCCTAGTCCCCGACGACCTCAGCCCCGACCGCCGCCTCGACGCCGCCCCGCACCGCACATCCGCCGGCGACCGCCTCCGCCGTCGTCCGTCGCGCGCGCGTGTACGCAGCCCCGTCGTCCCATCTTCATGTTATAATATCTCTCTCACCTCTCGTCCTTTTCTCGAGCGGTTTGTCCGTGTATGTTCAAAACCTAACCCTCTAGGGTTTTCTTCAAACGGGATGAGTTTTCGTGTCCTAGATTGGTCGAAAATTGGACCGAAAGTTAACGAAAAACTGACCAAAAATAGTCCAGAATTTTAATCCAAACCCCCATATTCATGGCCAATTTGCCACCAACCTGTTTAATATTTTTAAAATCTAATTGAAAGATTTTTTTCTCAAAATAATCAAGAATTTTTCTGTTCTTTTAGTTTTTATTAGTTTATTTTATTTATTAAATTATTCGGCCTCAAAAATGACCAAAAACTTGATATTTTAAAACTAAGATTTTGTGATATGGAGTGCGTTTCGTCAAACGGGACTGTCTCGTCGGGTACCAATTATATCAAAAGATACGTATGGTATATCCTGACGTGTGAACTTTCACGAAAGTTGATTCGGACGTGTGTGCACGTCGGAATCAACCCATATCCGTAAAAATCCATATATCGTAACTTTTGTAAAACATCATCCCATTTTGTGTATGCTCGTCAGAATACGACAAAACTTATGCCATTAGATTTATGGTATCACACTGGTCCTGTGACCCAAGTTTTATGCGATTATGAGACAGTTGACCAAGCCGCCAATTTGTGGGCCCCACGGTTTGACTTGAAGGGCAAATTTGTGATCGGCTTACAGTAATTCAAAATTGGATATACCTTTGAGTTCGTATCAACGTTTAGAATTTATTTGACCTATAATTTGTCCTGTTTAGAGACCTTTACCTCTGGCACGCATTTCGGTGCAAAGTGGACCAGATATAGACCCCGCTTTAATCCGAAATTACCGTTTTGCTCCTGTGTCCAAATTGGACGAAAGGGTAGTATTTTTTAGCTTTTTCGTTTATTTTAGGAATGTTGGTGATATTTATTTCAGAATCCGGAGACGTTCATTCTGATGCGATAGTTCTGATCCCTTGTGCTTGACGTTGGATGCTTATACTTCGCAGCTTCTTGCCAGGCAAGATACCTTACCAAATTGCTTATAAGACTTTGTATGCTTATCATATTTTTATATATTCATTATATATGTGTTTTCTTTCAGTCATAATTATATTCTATATATGTTGACACACACTTGACACATAGTATCATGGAAGGAGAGAATAATCAGTAGGCGTATGGGCTACCCACTCTGGTAAACCGTAGTAACTAGTACGCACTACGGCAGTTGTGTCACGATGGTCGCTACCCTCGCGGTATGTCGATTAATAGTGTCAGGATGGTCGCTACCCTCGCGGTATGACGACTGATGATATTCATGGACGTGTGTGTGAGTTGTGAGATAGATAGAGTATCCCACACCTACCCATACGGCGAAATGGTTGTCCTCATTATGCATATTCATATAGATTGTCTAGTATAACGTACTTATATATTTTTTGTCTATTATGCATGTTTTACTGTATTCAATTGGCATACTTCTATGTATCTTGTTACGTCTCTCTGAGGACCTGGTCCCTTTCCAGGTATAGACGATCTTGACTATTCGTAGGAGCATGGATCATGACTTGCTACTTCTCTCTCTTTCGAGGAGGTCTTCTCTTCGAGCTTCGTTGATCATTAGATGTACTTATTTTGTTCCTCTTATATTCTAGTTTGGTAGTGGATTTGTCTCTACCCAACTACTTGTTGTTATCAAGCATTTTATACTTGATTCAGTTATGTAGTTTATTATTTATTTGATTATGTGGATGAGATCAAGTTATCCTGTGACTTATGACAATATATATACCACATGTGAGTTATTATTCATATTATATCGTACGTATGTATTATGATCTTATCCATATATTAGAGTTGTCATATACATACGGCTGACATGCTTACGTGTTCCTGGTCCTACGTATTTTGGGACTGGGGCATGACAGTGGGCGGTTATGATTCATGTATTTCGTGCCACAATTCTTGTGGAATGTGCATAAACAACTATCCCCACGACCTAGGCTTTCCTCGGACAAGAGGCCACGTATCAAGCTGAAAGTAAGTGGTGCACCTACTAAGCAGAACATGGATTACAAGTCTTCAAAATGTATGCGTACAATGTCAAACATAGTACATATTGCTCATTTGTATGCACACATCCAAATAACTATTTTAAGAGCTATACATACAGGATCAATGCTATCCTACAAACACATAGACGGACAGTGAAAGAGTACACAGAAGCTTTTGCCAGTGTTGTCTGAGCCTTATTCTCTAAGTGTCCAAGTGTTTTGGCATTTCTTCTTTTGTGTTATGTAGTCCAATGAGTAAAGTGGTCGACCGCAGATCAGATCTTTACAGCTATACTTTTCTAGAATTATTGTATTTTAGATTATTATATAGGATTTATTGTACTTCACCTTTCTTTCTAGTTTGTAACACAAAAGTTCGTTCAACTTTTTTGTTTTTGACAAACATGTTTCTGATCAGATATGTGAAAAATTTACCTTATTATATTTTTATTATGTTAAAGTATTGATCTCATTAAAGTAAAAAAGGACCAGCTAAAAATAGACATGTATTGATCACATTGAGTATAATGCTTATGCTACGCATCCATGATTGATCTATATCGTTTAGCAAATTGGTATATGTGATCATTGATGGTTTATTTGTGATAATGTGATGAATGTTGTTTTGATCCTATATTGATATGGTTAATGGACGAGATTGTCCGGATATATCCTAAGGTTAAGATAGCAATTTTTGAGCTCATAAAATTAACACATTTGTAAGATTATATATGTGGCCTAGAGAAAGATTGTTGGAATTATCCAATAATTAGGGATAACACATGTAAAATAAATTATGTTATGCTATATAAATAATTAAGCCAAATTAAAGTGGTCTAATTAAAAAATAGGCTTAAGGGTATAATTGTCATGGAGAGAATGTGTGTGTGTGTGCGTGTGTGTGTGTATTCATTAGAGGTTATGGTCCCCAACTTATACGGTCGCAAAAAGATAGTTTTCTTTTTTTCTCTTCTACATCCCCATCGACAGAAAGAGGGACAAATGATTCATCTTTGTAATTAAGAGTCGTATCAAATTGGAAGATCAAACCGCATAAAAAGACAATTGCTAAAAGATCCATTAAGCCAAACAATAGATTTAGGTACGCTTCCATAATTAATTTATGTTCTTCATATCATGAATCAACGGGTAAAATATCTAACATGAGGTATATCGTCTGTCACACCCCAATCCTAAAATCTATGGGACCAGACACGTGGCAATGGCCAGCTGGTATGACTCCGTAGGGCTTTTCAATTTAATGGACCCGACGAAGTACACTTACGCTGTCCACGGTCAAGTGATCTAGTTAATAATCTAATTCTAACATGCAACAAGTAAACTAAATCTCAATCCATGGTAAATAATCTTAAGAAAGAACGATACGCATCATCAGTCTGTAGCCCAATAATACATCCGTTCGAATAGACCAAAAGAGCAACATAGGCCTATAAACACTAGGTTATAAAAGCAGAATCAAAATAGAAAGTAGTACATGACTGTAATACTGGAAATGTAAAGATACATGCAATAATGTCCATACTCTACTAGATCAAATTTCTTAAAAACTGTACAAATAACCTAGAAGGGAACCAGGTCCTCAGAGGGACGTAACAAGATACAAAAATATATGCCATAAAGTAAATACTGTAAAAACTTAAGGGTGAACTAACCAGCTAAGTAAAATGCAATTTGAGGATAACTTAGTGTGTATGGGAAGTATAGGCTAGACATATGCTGACGTAATTCACCAATCATCGTGACTGACTAGTATATGCCACATATGCCCCCATAACAAGGGCGCTCTACAATATAATAACATCCAGCTCCGAAGAGCATGGCATCTGTACATGTAACTTCCATCGTTCTGGAGAATGTAGAATCTGTATAGTATAACGTCCATATTGCTCTGTCGAACGTAGAATCTGAATAGTATAACGTCCATATCGTTTTGTCGAACGTGGAATCTGAATAAAGGAAGTGGGTGTCCCATACGCCTACTAGTCGTCCTCCCCGTCCAATGCCAATATACAAGTCATAAATACGACGTGGATATCTCGTACTATAATGCAAGTCACTAAAAAATATACAACTAAGCTAAATACTGTCACACGTGCTGCTCATACCGATAGCCAGTCAAGCATGTAGCACGTGTCCCTATATGAACTCACTCTGTGCCGTGCAAAGATACGTGTCAAGGCCTGGGGAGTCATATTGATAACTCCACGACTTTAGGTACGTCCACTAGACACTAGGTCAGACATAAGTTCTAACGTTAATGCCATCGTTGACTGCACCCGAGTCTTTCTCGGACACACACAGTTACATAATATTAAAATATACAACTAAATAATGTCTGAATTTAAACAGTACAACAAGGCAAGGTATACTTGCCTGGAACTCTGGTGTGCACAAGCAATAATTTGGAACCAACAGCCAAGGTAGTATCGTCTTGGATGCCTATGAATAAATAACCATAAACATTAATCACTACATTTTACTATACTAATTGCGTACACAAGTACGACCTACGCAACGTCACGAGTTACGCAGATACCAAACCAAATAAATATTCTAATTAAATACGATTGCTAGGGTTGACTAGTCACGGGTCAAGGGGGTTAGGGGTACACTTAGTCTACTAGTCCACAACATTTTATGAGTTATTCTATGGTATAAATTCTCACATGTTATAATTACGGTCACAGCTCGAATTCGTGTAGGTGCTAAGTCACACCTCTAACACATGGGTACCATATATTCTAATTATTTCCAGGACACATCTGATGTGGATAGTCATCTAGGTCTCCATGTATGGGAATTATAACCACACTGCAGTCAGAAACTGACGCAGGGGGGTCACGACTGGTCAACTAACAGGGTCGCGTATGCACGCAGCTAAGACGTACACGTATCATATCCTCTGTTACCGTGTAGATCAAGACAACAAAACACCAACAATACGTTATGAAACTAATTACATAATATACTAAATTATAAGTCCCAGCTAGCATATTATCAACATATGTGCACGAGGCCGGTCGTCTAAACACTACCAGAAAAAGTTAAATTAGCGACGTTAAAAAATATTGGTAAATGACCAAAAAACGTCGCTAATCACTTTTAGCAACGTAATTAGCGACATTTTAAAGAAGTTAGAATAAAGCACGTTGCTGAAAGAAAAAATATTGTTAAACGTCGCTTTGTCGACGTTTTTTAGCGACTTAAATATGTCGCTAAATTAGCAACATCTAAACGTCGCTAATTAGCGACTTATATAGCGATGTTACTGTGATGTCTTTAATGACCTGCCAATACTGCCATGTCAGCTAATTAGCAACGTACAGCGATATTATTAGCGACGTCATTAGCGACGTGTATTAACGGCGTATTTAACGACGTATTTAGCAACGTATATAAACATCACTAAACGTCGCTAAAAATATCGCTAATTTTACAGAAAAAATTAAAAAATGAATACTGAATTATTTTTAAACTATTATTCCTGCAGTTTATTAAATCATAATCTGTACAAATAGACCCGGAGCAACCCTCCGTTGAATTTCTGGGTTTGCCAATCCCCTTGGGTTAAACACTCAACACCGATAAAATAACATATTTAATATAAATAATATAATAAAATTTGAAGAAAAGAAAGCATCCAGCAAATATTATCGTAAAGAATACGGCAAATATATATCCATATAATCTCATCCTAAATAATACAAAAATACAAATATCCAGCAACTAGCTATACTACTACGGATCTGCAGGAGGCTGACCACCGGCGCACATGAAGGATAAGAACAGCTCATACTGCACCCGTGGAATCGACACAGATATTGATGGAGAAGGCAGTGACATCGGTGGAGTCTGTGTCGATGTAGGTGCACCAAGAGGCCGTACCTGCTCCAAGTCTGCGAGTCACTGGTTGTAAGAATCCATGGTAGATAATAGTCTCGTACTGCTACGAACTAATGAATCTTGCATCATCGTCAGCCTCCTGCCCATCGATATCTGTGATGCCTGCAGCTCCGTGATGTTGCGGTCTGTCGAGGCTCTAATATCATTTGTCAAATTGGAGCTCCATGATGCTGTGGTCGAGCATATCGAATCGTACGATGAGTGTCGGATCATCTGCCTGCGGCTGGGACCGGTGCTGCTCCTCCATCCTTCGCAGTAACTCATCACGGAGAGACGTAATCTGACGGTCAACGGCCTCCTGGACTCTGTGACCGATGACTGTGAGGGCTGTGTGGAATGCACATTTGTCGAGGAGGCCCTAGATGACTGCATCACAACCAGGGAGCCATAGGATCCCATACCGTAGTACGTACCCCTCTAGAGACCACCAGCTGCGGTCACCTATATGTCGTCCACCGACGGAGTTGGAGCGGGCTGCGAGAAAGTACCAGCCTCTCCAGGTGTAGGTGTACTAGCAGTCGCCCGCTCACGCAGCCTAAGATACTCGACCTAGAAAGGTTTGAAAACTCAATAATTGCCTAAGTTATATTAAAATTAACACAAAGTAAAGTAATACTCACATATGTCTGCGAGGCCCTTTCATCAATGAGATTTCCATCCTTGCGATGGGTGGCCAAGAAGACGGTCACCATGTTTGCATCCTCACCCCTCTGTACCTGTTAAAAATATATTATTTAGTACTAAACTTAAACATTTTTTTCTACTACCATTTTATGGTACTTATATTAAAATAATTTATTTTAAGAGAAAAAACATACCAAACGACAAAAATATTCCGTCATCGAAATCGAGCCACCACACTACTTGGCAGCATTTCGCCTAGCCGCCTTGGCCTTCTCAGACATTTCCTTGTAGCTCGGATCATCGAATCTAGCCCTCATCGCAGTCCACTGCTCAGGTGTGATCCAACCTTGGATCAGTTTTCCAGCACAATCATGAGCCTTCTGGTCATCTAGAGCATATCGGATAAGCTTGGCGGCAATGGTAGGAAAGAGCCGCTCGATCAACTCGGCCCGGTGTGGAGGATAGAAATACGTTTGCTATAATAAATAATTTAGTAAGTGAGCATCACGGATAAGTTATATAATATACATAACTTAGAGAATTTATTTAATATACTTTTAGAAGTGCGCAAACCAGAATGCCTTCCTCTCCTCCGGAGCCTCAGAGTAGTTGATCCAAGGGCCACTATAGTTGTTCCTCAGAAATTGGCCCAGGCATCTCTGAACCGACGATGGACGATATCTATACAGAGATAATTATTTTGATCGAAAAATTAATATACGATGAATAAAGAAATACACGATATATATATGCTAAACCATCTAATTGACTTACTTTGTACCGTCGGCCCAAATCTCTGTCCTCGTCTCCTCCGGAGGTGCTCATGGAGGATCTTACTGATGCTGGGACAACGTGGGCACGACCTCCTCGACATGCTCATCTGTCCCTATAGTTTCGTCAGCAGGAGGAATGCTGGACGAGGGAGTACTATCACGCCTGGAACTACTCGTCCCAACAGTCGAAGATGTGAGTGATCGATATACTGGAGTACTGGGCGACGATAATTCAGAACCAACAGTAGGCAGTACCGGAGGAGCACTCTGTCTACCTCGGGACCTGCTGAATTCTCTGCGTCGTCCTGTCATACCTGATAACAACATATGATAAATATAGAAAAATATAAATATATAGTACATTCTATAGTCAAAATATGATGCATATCTCAAAGCATTCTACAGTCAAAATATAATTATATTCTACAGGCAAAATATTTTATTTTTAATCATCTTCAGAAAATTTATCTTGTTCACCTTCCTCGTCTTCACTTTCATCTACTTCATCTTCATCTTTATCTTCCTCTTTGGATAATTCTACATCTTCTATATTATTACTCGTGTAATAAGTAACTTCTGTTGAGTCCACATCTATAATATTTGTTACAAGAGGTAGATCATCCTCCTGATAGGCTATTTCGTCAATGTCAAAGGTATTTTTAGCTTTAGTCTTGCATACTGCCCACCAATCCGACCTCGCTGTCCCCCGTCTAGGATAAATTATGAAGTACACGAGCTGAGCCTGACTTGATATGATAAATGGTTCGTAGCCTTGATATCTTTGCTTATAGTTTATATCCACAAGGCCATGCTTGTCAATTTTTTAACCTTGATCTTGAATCGGATCAAACTATTCACACTTGAATAGCACGATATTAGCAGGTTCTGTGCCATAATTATATGTCAACTCCAAAATCTCTCGTAAGATGCCAAAGAAATTATTGCCTGGATCGGTGTCTTTGTAGTTCGAAGATTTGATACACAAACAACTATTTTTTGTGGAATCAAGATCCAGAAAGTTGTCTCTGATAGGAGCATTTGTTGACTTGAACATGAACCCATTCACACAGAAACTTGGCCATATTTTAATGGCAGTAATTGGTCCCTTGGGTAGAGTTCTAATAGATTCAGTCTCGGGTGTTATTAGATGATCGACCTAAATATCAAAGTAGTGTAGTAAGTTATTTGTTTTGCAAGTGTAGAATTAAAAAGTAATTACCAAGCATCTTACATATGTACTCAACCAAGAAGAAAAATGGCATCTCATTTCTTGTTCTACTTCTTCGTATGTTATGTAGGGTCTAACCAACCCCAACTCATCATTATATGTGCTGAAAATAATGAAGCAACTGCTGATTAGTAGCATAATAGTATCTTATACTATTACATTGAGATGATGTAAACGTGGACGTATTAATTACTTACCCCTCTAGCTTCTCCACTTCATCTTTATCGCAATTGAGTAATATATACAACTGAGCAGCCCTTAGCTCGTCGTTATTCAAATATTTCTTTTTTATTTTCCTGAAGGCTTTTCGGACGCATTGAATACTTTGAGTATTGCATCATTAGATTTCTGATATGTGTCATCGTTTCTCAGAGCTTTTGTTTTATTATTAGCAATATGCAGTTTGAAATACGTCGAGCAAAAGTTTGTAATCTCCTCGAGAACATAAGCTTCACAAATAGAGCCCTTAATTAGTGCCTTATTTTTCACCTTTCTCTTTAGGTGATTTAGATGTCGCTCGAAGGGGTACATCCACCGATAATCGACAGGACCACCAACACGTGCCTCATAGGAAAGATGAATTAGCAAATGCTCCACAGAGTCGAAGAATCCAGGAGGAAACACCTTCTCGAGCTTACATAGTATTATGACAATGTCCTTCTCTTGCTTTTCTAGACGATCGATGAGCAACTTAGTATAACAAAGATCTTTGAAGAATATGCTGAGCTCTGTCAATGGATCCCAAATGACCTACGGTAAGAATTCTTGAAATGCAATCGGAATTAACCTCTCCATGAATACGTGACAATCGTGGATCTTCATACCTGCCAGTTTGTTCTCTTTGAGGTCGACGCATCTTCTCAAGTTCGACACGTACCTGTCTGGAAACTTTAGACCCTGAATCCACCTACAAAGTCTCCCTTTATCGTCTTTCTCCAGTGAGTAAACTGACTTAGGTTGCTTTAACTTTCTATTCTCCTCCTCTATCAAATGTAATACAGGATGTCTACATATTTCTTCTAAGTCCAACCTGGCCTTCGGATTATCTTTATCTTCCCCTTTAGCTCCATTACAGTATTAATTATGTTATCAAACACATTCTTCTCGATATGCGTGACATCAAGGTTATGTCTGATCAGATTGGTGCTCCAATATAGCAGATCCCAGAATATACTCCTTTTCGTCCAGTTATGGGTGCGACCAAATCTATCACACTTGTACCCCTTAGCAGGCTCTTCGATAGCACTTAGTAAATCTTTTACCTCTTCTCATATCGTATATCCGGGCCACCTTAGTGGTGGATTGGCCTTCTCCACAACTCCCGCATGAAAAGTATTCCGGTTCCTCCGGTACGGATGATCCTTCGACAAAAATTGTCGACGACAATCGAAGAAGCACGGTTTGTCTCCGTGTTTCAAACGGAAAGCCTTAGTACGGTCCATGCAATATGGACATGAGAGACGACCATGGGTGCTCCATCCCAATAATATTCCATAGGTCAAAAAGTCGTTGATGGTCCACATAAGTGCTACCCTCATCAGAAAATTCTGCTTTCTAGAAACATCGTACGTATTGGCACCTACTTCCCATAGCTGATTCAACTCATCTATCAAAGGCTGTAAATTCACATCGATGTTCCTCTTCTGATTGTTCAGACCCGAGATAATAATTGTCACGCCCCAGTCCCAAAATACCGAGGGACTAGACACGTGGCAATGGCCAGCAACACACACCGATGGACAAACCCAATTTAATGGATCCATCGGGGCATGCTTAAGCTGTATTACAACAGTCCGGATCTACTAAAACAACATGTTAAAACTAATCTCATCCACAGAAGAATAAAGCAAATCAACAAAAGGAAATAAGTCATCAACATCAAGTCACAAAATAGAGTATTCGGGGAACAACCCGATAATCAAGTCTGATACAATTGTTCTTTAAACAAGAAAGTAAATAACATCACTGACTGAGTATGTAAGAACATATACTCAGAGATATCCATGGCAATCACCTAGTCCTTGGTTCCTGGTTCTGCTTCCGTGCCTGCTCCTGAACCTGTTTCTGCTCCTGCTAAAGCACCTGTCCTGTAAACCTCAGAGTGGATCTCCTCTGCTAAACCTGGGGACATAATCCGGATCCAAGTCCTCAGGGGACATAGCAAGGTACAAGAAAGCACAAGCCAAAAGAATGTAGTAGAATAGTAAATAAAATAAGCAGGGTGACTACATAACCATCTAAGTGAAAATGCAACTGAGAGCATCACTAGTACTCAGGCTGAGACTGCTACAAGCTCTGTGTCGGGGAGCCGATAGCAGTAAATAACTAGTAGTGGGCCAAGCTCGGGCTTAGAGTCTTGAGCACCGTAATAATAGGGGTTTTATATATATGATCAGCCTGTAGCCTGTGTGTCTCTCCCCATCCAATGTAATCACACGTCTCATGTTCATAACGTCTTATGTCCATGTCACGTGAGATCAGAGCTAAATGCAACAAGTCATAATCTAAAAATATAATGTCTATGTCCATCCTGTATCCTACACAGAATCACCTTGAATATCTCAGGAAGATTCTGTCAACATGTATAGTGTCAAGTATCCTGGGTATACGTACTTGATAATGCAAGTACGAGAATACAAAGGGTTTCGGTATCCATTTCTATTTGACTTTACTCAACCCGCGAACGGTGTTGGCACCCGACTATAATCGGACACTAAGTAAGTCACACGGTCCTAGGTCAAGCATGCAAAATATATATATAATCCAAGGAGTATGTAACAAATACTGCAAGTTGGCAAGGTACACTTGCCTGAGTTTCCAGCTCCAATTGTAGCTCTGTCAGTAGCAGGACTTGCAAGCAGTACTCCGGTTGCTGAAACAAATATCACTATCAGATCCAGAAAATATCAATCAGCTAGAAACGCCTATCCTTGAGTCCAATTTGGAGACAAGGGCAGAAATGGCAGTTTCGGGTCAAGGCGGGGTCCAAATGTGGGCCGCTTTGTACCGAAAAACGTGTCAGGGTCAAAGGTCTCAAAAACAGTCCAACTTAGTGTCAACAGGTCAGGAACGATGATACGAACCCAACGGAACTTCCAGAATTAGATTCCGATGAGCCGTTCTCAAAATCGCCCGTCGGGTGGAGCCTATGGGGCCCACGACACGCAATTTTGTCAACGTTCTCAGAATCGATCCAAACTTGACCCACAGGACCGTCGTATTGCTACGAGTCCGATGGTGCAAGTTTTGTCTCGATCCGACGTGTGTACACTAAGTTACAGCGAGAATCAGAATAGTCGGATACGGGGCGATGTCCGCGGATACGCACTGATTCCGGTGTGCACGCACATCCGAATCAGCTTCTGCGAAATCCCGCACGTCCGTATCAACGACGCGCACGTATCTGTGAAGACCGCACGCGACCAAGTCGTCCCGTTTGGCGGGGCGTACTCAATTCCGGGGTGAATCAGGGTCTGGTTTTTCCTGTTTTTGGATCGCGGTGTGCGATCACCACAGGACGCGATTCCCTGAGCGGTTTGCACGGGCACCGAGGGGATCACGCAGGGGTCGCGATGCAACAGACGGAATTGAAAACAGAGCTACGAGTCAAGAGTTATGAGTACCTGAACAGGGTCTGAAAAACCGAGATCTTCGTGTCCTCGTGTCTCGAGTTGTGTCCTATGTCCAACTGACACTGTGTCCGACACTCACAGAGACTAGGGTTAGGGTTCTGGAACTCGCCGGGGCTGGACGAAGGAGGTGGAGCCTGGGCGGCGCTGGCGGCGGACGGGCTGGCCTTGGTCGGAGACGAGGGTCGTCGGCAGCAGCTCGGGTCTCCGACGAGGTTGACTGGGACGGAGTGGGCAGCGGGGAGTAGTTGGGCTCGGGTATGGTGGAGCTGCGACGAGGTTCGACGTGGGCGAGGGCCTGAGCGGAGGAGGGCGCTGGCTAGGGTGGGGCACGGCAGCGAGAGGCAGTGCGGGCGGCTGCTGGAGTTGGTGAGATGGGCGGCCGGGGCGGCTCTGGATGGGGACAGTAGCGGAGGAAGGGAGAGAGGAGAGGGCGGCCGGTTGTGGAGGTTGGCGAGGACTCGGGAACGGTGGGTCAGAGGGAAGCGTCGAGGATGGGGCAGCCGGAGAAGACGACGGCGAGGCGGAGGAGAGAGGCGGAAGGCTAGGGCGGGCTAGGTTTTATAGGAGAGAGGGAGGAGGTCGAGTGTCGTCCGGTGAGGGGAAGCAGAACGGAGGGGTCGTCCGGTGAGGGGGAGCGGAGGCGACGCAGGGAGGCCAGGCGACGACGGTTGGCCGGCCGGAGGGGAATCGGTAGAGTTGGGGGAAGATGGGGACTGTAGCAGCCGGGTCGGGCGGCCGGGTCGGGTCGGGTCAGACGGATCCGGCCCGATCCGCTAAGAAAATGGGTTTGGGTCGAAACGGGTTGCGGGTCACGGGTTAGACCCGGATCCGACCCGTTAAGCTTTTGGTTTAAAAAATAAACCGGTCCGGTTTGGTTCAACTATTGGTTTAGTTAAATAAACCCGGTTTATTTGGGTTTTAAATTGGTTTAATATTTAATTAGTATTTAGGGCTTTTAAAATCCATCCGGGGTCCAATAAATTTCCAGAAAATTACCCTATGTCTAGTTTTCTATTTTATACCATAAAATATTATTTTCATAATATTTTAATATTATTTATTAACATTTAAAAATCCTTTAATAATTAAAGAACATGAATTTAATTCCAGAAAAATCCAAGAAAAATTCCAGAAAATTCAGAAAAATCCAAATTTATAAATTTTTGAAAATCAGGGAGATTACAATCTACCCCCCTTAAGAGGATTGCGTCCTCGCAATCAAAGAATAACCGGTCAACAGAGATGACACGGTTGCAAAATTTATTCGAAGCACATCCAGATCAAGGAGAATCAAGGTTTTAGCGTAACACCTAGGAAATTACTTTCCTAAGCATTAAAAGTTATGAAATTTCCCAATTGAAGGAAATTTAGAAGATTACATTTTAGAAAACCAGTTTTATCCTTTTAAAAACTTATCAGGTTAACATTTATAGACATTCTACCTTATTGGCAAGTTCAAAATAATTACTAGGTTATCACTGGTTTAAAACATATTAGATTAATATTCTAGGTTATTTATCAAGTTCAAAATTACTAGGTTATCTATTATTAGCAATTTAAATTCTCAGGTGAAGTCTAGGATCACGAACCAGCAGGCACGAACTAAAGCAATCTAGAAGCAGAAAACTATAAAAACTTACCCGTAATAGCTACTCCATGAATCTGTGCTTCCTCTAGAGTCATCACTGGAGCTTGTCCACGTCCTCGCAGATGATTTCTCGGCTGCTGTTGGGCTTGCTGGAAGAGTGCTGCTTGTGGTGCCCAAGGTGGCCTCGGCTGATTTTCTCCTGGGGCATGTGGTAGAACTCCTTCAGCTTCCGTTTGCAGTATTTTTAATGTTGGAGAGGCTGGCCTTGGTGCTGGTAGCGCTTGTCTGTTTATCATCAGTGCTCTCTTCCGATGCTGAGGACAATCTTTGGCTAAGTGTTGGTTGGACGCGCAAATCAAGCATAATCCCAATTTACGTCTACACTCGTTCTCAATGTGGCCTATCTTGCGACAGTTTTGACAGATAGGCAGTACTTGCGGAGATACTTCTGGTGGTTGGTGCAGTTGAGACTTCTTTGCAATTTCTTCCAGTGGTGCTCCGGCTGGTGCTGATGCGGCTAGTTGTTGAATCATCACTGATTTCTCTCGACGTTCAGGGCAATCCCTTACCGAATGCTTTTTAGATCCGCAAGCTAAACATCGTCCCAGTCTACGCCGGCATTCTTTAGCGAGATGGCCTACCTTGCCACAATAGTGACAAGTAGGGAGGACTAGTACAAGTGGTGGGTTCAGCTGTGGTCGCTTTGCAACTCTTTCTTGTTGTGCTTGGTCTGGTGCTGTTGCATATGGCCGCTTTTGGCTGGACTCGATACTTGTGTTGCACTCCATGGGTCGTGTTGCAGCAAGAACGTTCACGTCTAAGGTAGGTGCATTTGAACTGATTAATCTCCTTAACTCCGAGCTAAATCTGTCGATGAACTTCTCTACTTGGTTTTGCTGATCTTCTTGTTGAACCTTCTGATGGGATTGCATCATCGCGTAGAACATTCGGAACAGTTGTTGTTCGTCTATAGCCTGCCCTTGTGGAACAGTAGGCATCGGAGGAGCAAGCTGCGTTGATGGTGGAACGTCATTTTATGGGATTCTTGAGGCATTCTGTCTTGCTGGACTGAGTTGTTGTGATGTTTGACCTTCATCCACTAGTATCACTTCATCTTCGTGGTTAACCACAACATCTTGTGGTGCTGCTGGATAAGTCTCGTCGCCGGCTTGTGGATCCATAATTCTGCAACCAAAATAAACTATAAGAAGCACACAAGAATCAAGGCAGGATGCAAGTCAAAATTTTATTTGAATCCGATACAGATATCAAGAACGTTTTTCAAGCAAGTGGATGAGATCTAAAACTTTATCCTATTCTTATTGCAGGCCTGTTCGGTCCCTAAGTTGAAACCGAACATTTTAGTCGATGACCTGCATGGGCCACCACAAAAACCATGTCACGCCCCAGTCCCAAACTACCGAGGGACTAGACACGTGGCAATGGCCGCAGCACACACCGATGGACAAACCCAATTTAATGGATCCATCGGGGCATGCTTAAGCTGTATTACAACAGTCCGGGTCTACTAAAACAACATGTTAAAACTAATCTCATCCACAGAAGAATAAAGCAAATCAACAAAAGGAAATAAGTCATCAACATCAAGTCACAAAATAGAGTATTCGGGGAACAACCCGATAATCAAGTCTGATATAATTGTTCTTTAAACAAGAAAGTAAATAACATCACTGACTGAGTATGTAAGAACATATACTCAGAGATATCCATGGCAATCACCTAGTCCTTGGTTCCTGGTTCTGCTTCCGTGCCTGCTCCTGAACCTGTTTCTGCTCCTGCTAAAGCACCTGTCCTGTAAACCTCAGAGTGGATCTCCTCTGCTAAACCTGGGGACATAATCCGGATCCAGGTCCTCAGGGGACATAGCAAGGTACAAGAAAGCACAAGCCAAAAGAATGCAGTAGAATAGTAAATAAAATAAGCAGGGTGACTACATAACCGTCTAAGTGAAAATGCAACTGAGAGCATCACTAGTACTCAGGCTGAGACTGCTACAAGCTCTGTGTCGGGGAGCCGGTAGCAGTAAATAACTAGTAGTGGGCCAAGCTCGGGCTTAGAGTCTTGAGCACCGCAATAATAGGGATTTTATATATATGATCAGCCTGTAGCCTGTGTGTCTCTCCCCACCCAATGTAATCACACGTCTCATGTTCATAACGTCTTATGTCCATGTCACGTGAGATCAGAGCTAAATGCAACAAGTCATAATCTAAAAATATAATATCTATGTCCATCCTGTATCCTACACAGAATCACCTTGAATATCTCAGGAAGATTCTGTCAACATGTATAGTGTCAAGTGTCCTGGGTATACGTACTTGATAATGCAAGTACGAGAATACAAAGGGTTTCGGTATCCATTTCTATTTGACTTTACTCAACCCACGAACGGTGTTGGCACCCGACTATAATCGGACGCTAAGTAAGTCACACGGTCCTAGGTCAAGCATGCAAAATATATATATAATCCAAGGAGTATGTAACAAATACTGCAAGTTGGCAAGGTACACTTGCCTGAGTTTCCAGCTCCAATTGTAGCTCTGTCAGTAGCAGGACTTGCAAGCAGTACTCCGGTTGCTGAAACAAACATCACTATCAGATCCAGAAAATATCAATCAGCTAAAAACGCCTGTCCTTGAGTCCAATTTGGAGACAAGGGCAGAAACGGCAGTTTCGGGTCAAGGCGGGGTCCAAATATGGGCCGCTTTGTACCGAAAAACGTGCCAGGGTCAAAGGTCTCAAAAATAGTCCAACTTAGTTTTAACAGGTCAGGAACGATGATACGAACCCAACGGAACTTTCAGAATTGGATTCCGATGAGCCGTTCTCAAAATCGCCCGTTGGGTGGAGCCTGTGGGGCCCACGACACGCGATTTTGTCAACGTTCTCAGAATCAATCCAAACTTGACCCACAGGACCGTCGTATTGCTACGAGTCCGATGGTGCAATTTTCGTCTCAATCCGACGTGTGTACACTAAGTTACAGCGAGAATCAGAATAGTCGGATACGGGGCGATGTCCGCAGATACGCACTGATTTCGGTGTGCACGCACATCCGAATCAGCTTCTGCGAAATCTCGCACGTCCGTATCAACGACGCGCACGTATCTGTGAAGACCGCACGCGACCAAGTCGTCCCGTTTGGCGGGGCATTCTCAATTCCGGGGTGAATCAGGGTCTGGTTTTTTCTGTTTTTGGATCGCGGTGTGCGATCACCACAGGACGCGATGCCCTGAGCGGTTTGCACGGGCACCGAGGGGATCACGCAGGGGTCGCGATGCAATAGACGGAATTGAAAACAGAGCTACGAGTCAAGAGTTATGAGTACCTGAACAGGGTCTAAAAAACCGAGATCTTCGTGTCCTCGTGTCTCGAGTTGTGTCCTGTGTCCAACTGACACTGTGTTCGACACTCACAGAGACTAGGGTTAGGGTTCTGGAACTCGCCGGGGCTGGCCGAAGGAGGTAGAGCCTGGGCGGCGCTGGCGGCGGACGGGCTGGCCTTGGTCGGAGGCGAGGGTCGTCGGCAGCAGCTCGGGTCTCCGGCGAGGTTGACTGGGACGGAGTGGGCAGCGGGGAGTAGTTGGGCTCGGGTGTGGTGGAGCTGCGGCGAGGTTTGACGTGGGCGAGGGCCTGAGCGGAGGAGGGCGCTGGCTAGGGCGGGGCACGGCAGCGAGAGGCAGTGCGGGCGGCTGCTGGAGTTGGTGAGATGGGCGGCCGGGGCGGCTCTGGATGGGGACAGTAGCGGAGGAAGGGAGAGAGGAGAGGGCGGCCGGTTGTGGAGGTTGGCGAGGACTCGGGGACGGCGGGTCAGAGGGAAGCGTCGAGGACGGGGCAGCCGGAGAAGACGACGGCGAGGCGGAGGAGAGAGGCGGAAGGCTAGGGCGGGCTAGGTTTTATAGGAGAGAGGGATGAGGTCGAGTGTCGTCCGGTGAGGAAAAGCGGAACGGAGGGGTCGTCCGGTGAGGGGGAGCGGAGGCGACGCAGGGAGGCCAGGCGACGACGGTTGGTCGGCCGGAGGGGAAGCGGTAGAGTCGGGGGAAGAGGGGGACTGTAGCAGCCGGGTCGGGCGGCCGGGTCGGGTCGGGTCAGACGGATCCGGCCCGATCCGCTAAGAAAATGGGTTTGGGTCGAAACGGGTTGCGGGTTAGACCCGGATCCGACCCGTTAAGCTTTTGGTTTAAAAAATAAACCGGTCCGGTTTGGTTCAACTATTGGTTTAGTTAAATAAACCCGGTTTATTTGGGTTTTAAATTGGTTTAATATTTAATTAGTATTTAGGGCTTTTAAAATCCATCCGGGGTCCAATAAATTTCCAGAAAATTATCCTATGTCTAGTTTTCTATTTTACACCATAAAATATTATTTTTATAATATTTTAATATTATTTATTAACATTTAAAAATCCTTTAATAATTAAAGAACATGAATTTAATTCCAGAAAAATCCAAGAAAAATTCCAGAAAATTCAGAAAAATCCAAATTTATAAATTTTTGAAAATCAGGGGGATTACAATAATGGTTAGGAACATATACGGAGTCTTCATGCACATCCAAGGCGGTAGATTGTATGGGGTGACGATCACAGGCCAACACGAATACTGGAAGCCCAAAAGTGCAAATAGGGTAAAACTGTCAGAGGAGAGCCCTAATATGACATTACGCAAATCCGAAGCAAAATCTGGATACTCTCGATCAAAGTGCTTCCATGCTTCTCCATCGGATGGATGATCCAATACTCCTTCGATCTATTTTTGCCTGTGCCAACTCATATTTTCTGCAGTCTCCTTAACCATAAACAACCGCTGCAACCGCGGCATCAAAGACAGGTAGTGCATCGAATTGGTAGGGTTCTTTGTACCGACAGACTTTCCTCTAACAGTGACCTTGTAGCGATCAGTACCACAGAATCTGTACGCATCTTCATCCTTGTCGTCTTTGTAGTACAACATGCACCCGTTGTGACATGCATCGATTTTCTTATATCCCATCCAGAGCGATCTCACCATCCTCTTAGATCGATAGAAGTCTTTAGGCAACTTCGCACCCTCGGGCAAGATCTCTATAATCAAATCGATCAGTCGATTATAGCATTCTTGTGACATGTTAAAATTGGACTTGATCCTCAATAATCTTGTAACCACCTCCAACAGTGAATGATCCTCACAACCAGGATATAGTGGAGTCCTTGCATTCTCTAGCAACTCCATAAACTCTGCAGCATCGGCATTCGGTGCCTCCTCAGCTGTATCATAATTTTTCGGATTACAACTAGGTCCCATCGTATCATAATTGTCCGGATTAAAACTAGGCCCCGTCGCATCATAAATCATGTTCACCCACCCATCGTCATAAGCATTGTGGTCATGGACATCCATATACAGCTCCACATAAGGCTCCGACTACGATGCTAGAGACAAAAGTTCTCCGTGCGTAGTCTACTGATAGTAATTCGGCGTGAAGTCCTTCGAGTACAAATAATATATGACTTCCACTTCTGGATGGTATTTTCTGTTGCGACGTCTCACACACGGATACTTAATTTTGGTACCGTCCATATACTGAGAGAACGCCTTGGCGAACTGCAGGAACTGTATACCCTTAATGAATTCATCCCACACACTGCACATGTTATCAGGATGATGGTTGTACATCCACGAACGATGACGCAGCTAGTAATTCATATTCATTTCTAGATACTTCTGCAAAAATGACAGTATGTATCATATAAATTATTACATACAGTGGTTTATCACCTAAGTTCATAACTTAACCGTACTATAAAAATCATAACTGATATAATACATACTTTAATTTATCAAAGTCTAAAATAAACAATATTCAAAACAACTAACCATTTAAACAAACACATACACCTATCAACTAACAGTCATCAAGTATTAACTTACCTACAAACTGAGAACAATACCCAACTAACATGTAACACTAACCACCCTTTAACATATAACTTAACATTTACTAACAATTGATACTACATCATGGCCTCTAATTCGAATACCAAACTAAAAGTTATATCTAATTATGATACTCCTACAACATATTTAATCTATGTTTCACAGAAAAGGATAGGTTTCGACACGATAATGACAAGGTAACATGGACACAACACATATTCTGGTGTCGTAGTGTATTTTAGAGTGTCTGTACTGTTTATTTGATAAGTGTACAACAAGACATGTGGACCAGATTTTTGGTCTAGCCATGGTAGTAATCCTCTGTTTCAATAATTAAGTTGGAAACAGAGTAGCACTGTAGTTCCAAAAAGTAGGCTTGATATCTATGTTGTATGGACAAGGATACAACACGACACGGTAAGGACATGACCAACCTAGCATAATATCTCGTCTCGGCCTCATGGTCCAGGTACTAGAGATGCTGGGTGAGGAATATGGAGGAAGGGTGGAGCTTGCCAAGGCCTACTACAAAGGTCTCACCGAATCAGTTGTGAAGCACTTTAACGAAAATGGAGTCATCGCGAGCATGGAGCACTGCAATGACTTCATGCTCCTCGGCACCGAGGCCATCGCGCTCGGCCAAGTCGGTACACAACCATTCCCTCCCTCTCTCTCTCTCTGTAATACTTTTTGCAAGCTATTGATCGTTAGAAACTGGATCCCTGATGATTGATCGAATCAACCATGAACACGCGCAGGGGCAATTTCTGGTGCACCGACCAGTACGAGGATCCGACCGGCATGTTCTGGCTGCAGGGGTGCCACATGGTGCACTGCGCCTACAACAGCCTCTGGATGGGCAACTTCATCCGCCCGGACTGGGACATGTTCCAGTCAACACACCCGTGCGCGTCCTTCCATGCCTCGTCGAGGGCCATCTCGGGCGGTCCGGTCTACGTGAGCGACTCGGTCGGGAAGCACGACTTTAAGCTCCTGAGGAGGCTGGCGCTGCCCAACGGCACGATCCTCCACTGCGAGCACTACGCCCTCCCCACCAGGGACTGCCTCTTCGAGGACCCGTTGCATGATGGCAGGACCGTGCTCAAAATTTGGAACCTCAACAAGGTAATACCGAGGTTTTGCAGCCACAACACGAGAGATTGGTCAAGGTATCGTGTCATGTCGTATTATGTCGTGTCGTATCATGTCGTGTCATATCTTATTAGAGAGAGAGAGACAGAGAAAGGAAACAGAGAGAGGAGCTCACCGAGGAGGGGAGCCGGAGGAAGAAGGTGAGCCGGAGGAAGGAGGGGACATGGCCGGAGGCATGGGGACGCGGCCGGAGGGGGGTCGCCGAGAGGGAGGAGGGGATGTCGCAGGGAGAAGGGGAGCCGAAGGGGGAGGACGCAGCCGGAGGGGGGTTGCCAGGAGGGAAGAAGCACGTCGCCGGAGGGAGAAGGGGACGCGGGGAGGGGAGAAAAATATTTGGGAGAGAGATCGAAAGAAATGGGGGGAATCAGCCCTAAATAAAACTTATTTAGTGACGTTTTAGCGACGCGCATCATGACGTCACTAAGTTAGCCACTAAACGTCGCTAAATAAAACAAATTAGCGACGTTTAGCGACGCCAGTAAATAAGTCGCTAATTTAGCGACGTCCAGGACGTCGTTAAATACGTCGCTAAATGTCTAATAATAGATACGTCGCTAAATACGTCAATATACGTCGCTAAATAAAATATATTAGTGACGTTTAGCGACCTTAATTGACTTATAGCGACTAATCTTTTAAAAACTGAGAAAAGTCGCTAAACGTCGCTAAATATCGCAAATTAGCGACGTTTAGCGATATTTTTTACATGGAGTCGCTAATTTATATTATATTAGCGATGTTTTCCATTGACGTCGCTAAACAATATCGCTAATCCCGCTTGTTCTAGTAGTGAAACTCTAGGTCAATCAGTGTTCACATTAATTAATCATATTTCTATGTGGTAAATACTAACTCAAATTTCTATTCTAAACATGTACATTTATACACAACACAAGGGTTCACCACACACAGTTCACACATATTGACGTATTCGTACACGACGTTGAGAGGGAAGTACGTATACCTATCCGATTCGTGTCCGGGGGGTATCCGCGGCTCGCTGCTCAAGAATGGCCGGACTCCGGTGTGTACAGCAACCACGGCGGCTACAGTAGCCACAGGGTGGAGCGGGTCATAATAGCAAGTAACAGCAGCAGCTGCAGCGGTAGCGACGGTGGCAAGGTGGTCGTTGTGTGCTGGCGAGTTGCAGGCAGTGGCGGGACAGTGGCTAAGGTGGTGGTGGAGGTGACCGATCGCTGTGGTGGCGGTGGGGGTGACTGGGATGATGATGACGGTGTTGTTGATGGTGATCAGGATGCTGGTGACGGTAAGGGGAGTGGTGGAGACGATGGTGGTAGCGGTGATGGTTGTTGGTGGTGGAGACGGTGAGGTGGGGGTGACGGTGGTGGAGACGGCAAGGTCGACGGTGGCTATGGGGGAGGAGACGAGCGGAGGGGAGTCGGGTCGAGGGAAGAAGAGTCGGGTGAGGTTATGATGATGGTGATGATGAACGGAGGTGGTGGTGATGGCTGCTGGGTCGACGTCGATGGGGTGGGAACATGCGGAGGAGATGGTGGCTGAGGCGGGGGCGGTACATGCTGGATGATCGGGGAAGGAGGAGGCGGTCTGAGGGACGGGTGGCGGTCGGAGGAAAGGGTGTTGGGTTGGTGATGGTGGTAGTGAAGTAGTTTTCTTTAGGGTTTTCTTTGGTATGTGGCTGCTGCAGTTTTTAGAGAGAGAGAGAGAGAGAGTATAGTATATGTAGGAGAGAGGGAGGGAGGCTCTCCTTGGGATTATGGCTGGCTGGGAGCTATTTTTGGGGAGGTGGGAAACCTCAACTGATGAAGGGATGGCTAGGATGGAGGGATTTTGAAATGGAGGGTGAGGATGTGAGGAGGGAAAGTTGTAGGAAGTACAACAAATGGGGGAGAAAAATAGGGTGGACCGGTCAAGGTGGGGGGATGAGGTTCTTCATGTGTTGGGTCCAATGGGAGGGGGACACCTCATTGCATATTTGTATAAAAGTTCCTTAACAATTGAGAAATTGCACAAATAGTGGAATTTGAGATTAGATGAGGCAAAACACCATGTTTGGTGTGATATAGTGGGTTAAAATGGTGTGTGGTGTTTAGTATGAACCTTGAGGGTGTGAGTGGGGGTTTGGGTTGGAGTTGGGTCTAGTTTTGGGTGAGGTTGGATACTTACACCAATTTAATTAAAATTAGTGTAAGTTGTGCTCTTTAATTAATTAAAAATATATATGGTTAAAATTGGGTGGGACACAAGTATCATGGACGTAGTAGGCTCAGAATAGAATATTGTCCTTAATTGGGTTGGACAAAACGGGTTGAGGTTGTGTCTCCAATTTCGATTGGAACGGACAAAGATGCGAAGTTGGATTTAATTAGATTTAAACATGGACGTTTGTAACGAATATTGTGCGACTAAAATAAAGCACAAGAGAGAGTAGTTATAAGTTACAAAAAGGTCAGAATGGTAGGTTGACACGTCTAGGAAAATTGTATGAAATTTGTTTGGAAGCAAATGCTAGTGTATCGTTCCAAATATCGAAGCAACGGTAAGGTACACTAAGTGATATAAATATTGCACAATAATTCTAAAATACTGTGTTCTAATTATAATTGGCTTTAAACTAACCCTAGTCTCTCTATCTAAGCTAAGTAGACCAAAATTTGGTCGAGGGGTTTTACATCGCCTGTCGACGAATGGTTCAGATGTGGGCCTATGTCAGCATGTAATATGACCATGTGATCAAATCTAGACGATCATGATTAGTGTTGGACTATTTTAGGATTTTTTTCTAAACATATGTTTCTTAACCTATTTACAGAGGTTGAGGGGGGTTGCCAAAAAAACTTATATAGGAGATTCAATGGTACAAGTCCACTGAAGTTTAGGAGAAGATTTATACTTTGCCCTCAGGGCTCGTCGTTCGAGAAAGTTGAAATAGGAGATGTGTTCGAAGAGTCATCTTCTTCATTCTAGAAGATCGTCAGATGGTTGGATGAGTGATTTTATTATAATCTTATGTTTTCTTCTTGAGTTTGATGAAGTGTTCAACTTGGGGGGACAAAGCGTTCAATATATCTTGTATAAATCTTGTATTTTGTTGAAGTTATATAAATTAAAATTTGCCTAGTTGATATAGTCACCGAACATATATTGTGTTTGATCAGTCTTGATACTTGCATTCCATATTAGTTTGTTATTTTTGCTTGTGGTTCGTTTTCCAAAATTGGGCTCCATGGTTTTTGTGGTGGGTTTTAAGTTAGCCAGATAATGAAGCATCTGTTGCTTCAAAATTCAGTTAGGTCTATCCATACAAGTCAAGTAATAAATATCCCGACTCTTTTAAGACAATTCACATGGGGCTCCTCCCAAATTGCTGACACTCCACGTTTCTTCAAAATCCACACTCAATTGCGGCAATCGTATCCCGTCAGTAGGGTTGCAATAAGGCAGAGCTGAGCAGAGCTTGGCTTGTTCAAGCTCGGCTTATGGCTCAGAATTAAATCTGAGTCAAAATTCGAACTCAAATTTGGAGACAAATGTCTCTATTATAGTAGAAAAACTTGTGTTCTTACTGTAGATAGCGAATTGATTATGGTATCGAATGTTCGAGGAGAAGCGAGTTACGAATTACGAATTACAGGAGAAAACGTATCCTCGTAGGCTTTTGTTACCAGTTGTGGAGTTGGAGAAGAAAAATTATTCATTTCTTTAAGTTTGGAAACCAAAGAAAAGAGAAGAAAATGAAAGTGATTTCCAATATAAAAAAATAAAAAAAAGTGGTTCATTTCATCCACCTAAGAATTTACTTTTCGATCTTATAACTTTACTTTTCTTCTAATTTTGTTGGACTTTTCAAACACTGGAAAAGAAAGTTGATTGTAATTACAATTTACGAAAAAAAATAAAATGACAAAAAATTAAAATTTTTTTTTTCTTTCCTTTTCTTGAACTAAACGTGGCCTAAGAACATATTTGTTTTCAATTTTCTTGCTTAGATGGTAGATCAACCTAGTTCCAGACTTTGATTCTTCCTCGTAGATTTTAGTTCTTCATGTATTGCATCAATCTACTTTTTGCTTCTGGTCCGAAAGTAGTCTCTTAATATGGTTTTTCTTTTTAGCTCCGCAACATCATGCAATGTCACCGTGAATGCTATATGGCGGCAGGGGTGGTTCGATCCAAGTAGAGAGAAGACAAAAATGATAGTAGAGTGAGAAGAGAGAAGAAAAAGAAACTAGGAAAGAAAATGACATAATATTTTGTTGTTGAAAAATCAGACACCATAGTCAGATGCTCTGATACTAGACGTTGGAATCAGACACGTCCTATAAGTGTTCTGACATCGTATCTGAAACTGACCGCAGCGAAACTTAGGCCAATCCATCTGAGAGAACAAACCTCCCGTCTAAAGAACACCAAGCACAGATAAGATAACGTATATGGCGGTGACTAAGTCGCCTAGATAAATCACAATCTATATAATTCAGGAGAAATTATAACAAAAATCAATGTTGAATCCTAGGTCCTTATATGTTCAACCTCCCACCACAAACAAGAAGAAAAGACAGATATTACAATGAAATCACTCACCCTACCGTAACGATCTCTATGAACGAAGGCGACGACTTATCGATCAGATCTTCTCTTCCTTCTGTCTTGGATGACAAGTCCTAAGTCTTCCTTCTATCTTGGATGACAAACCATCGATCAAATCTCCTCTTCCTTATGTCTTGGATGACAAATCATAAGTCTTCCTTCTGACTTGGATGACAAGTACTCGATCAAATCTCCTCTTCCTTCTGTCTTGGATGACAGGTCCTAAGAGCAAAGTATGGACTTTCTCTTAGATTTCTTGTGGACAATCACTCTAAATCTCCACCTTGTGCTTAAGAAATCCTATTTTAGGTCGTAGCAATTCCTAAATAGTAAATCCTAAAATAAAAATAGCCAACACCTATTATGAACATCCAAATCTGGTGAAATTAAATATTTAATACAAATTTGTAAATCAAATTAAATTAAATATTTAATGTAGATTTTTAAATTGTATCAAATCAAAACTATGACTATATTTGGGTTTCAAAATTTACTGCTACCAAATCAAGACTGGATCCAACAATATTTTGGTTATTTTAACATTTGTGTCAACTACGTTGTCCGATTATTGTTGATTTATTTATTCGTCTAAAATTATATCGAAGTTGCAAAATGATAATAATTGAGAATATTTAATTGTAATTAAGTTATCCATTTTTTTTTTAATTTTCGGCATAGCGTTTGGATCTGACGTAACGCTTGGTACTTTTTGTTCACACTGCTCTCAACTTCCACCATTTTATAAATAAAAAATACGCTCTCTTGACTCGATCTACTAATCTTCTGCCACCCAGCCAGGATCTTATATCTCTCTTCGGTAACCACAAGAGCCACTCAAGTTTGGTTAATTAAGTTATCTATTCATTACAATAAAAATCCAAAGCTGCAAATTGTAGATACAATAACATCTAGATGTAAGTTAAAATAGAATACATATCATACAATAGAGAGTCTCAACAACAACAAAAATCATACACAATGGCTAATTAAACAATGTCCCACTTCATTGGTCTTCCATAGCTTATTTTCATTGTTTTTTTTTTTTCACAAGGAGATAATTACAACGCGTGGCAGCACCTCCCTGAAATGATTTATGCTTAGTCTTCTCTCCGTTCGTCACCCAATATATCCAAGGAAACTGAAACGATAAAAAGAGGAATATTACTGACGTTAGCGAAAGCTTAGAACTAAATTATACTTTGAAGAATTCTTCTTCTAATATTCCAAATGAACAAGTGTTGGTCTAAGAAAATTGTGACAGGAGTTTGCCTGACTGATCTGGACGTGAAGCGCCGCAGCGAGAGAGCATGGAAGAAGAAGTTGGCGGCGCCGTGGAGGAGCACCACCACTCCGGTGCAGCCAAGAACCAAGAACTCGAGCATCCCTACTGCTAGCTGCTGCTTTCTTGATTGATGTTGGAAGGAGAGGAGAGGAGAGGTTTGTTGAGGGAAAAGAATCCGGTACCTTATTTTATACCGAGACCGAGACAAGGTTTTAGTTGTTGGTAAGACTCCTCTTTTTTCTTTTTTAAGGGTAATTATAAGGGCACTGCACATTTTACTCGGGGCTAGCCCATTGAAAAATAAGAAAAAATTACAAGTTTGCCATCATGAAAGTTACTCGGGGCTAGCCCACTGTTATAATCAGGACTGTCAAAATTTTGGCAGTCCTACCACTTGGAAGGACTGTCAAAATTTTGACAGTCCACATAGCTTGTGGGACTGTCAAAATTATGACAGTCCTATCACTTGGAAGGACTGTCAAAATTTTGACAGTCCTACAAATTGTTAGGACTGTCATAATTTTGACAGTCCTACAAATTGTTAGGACTGTCATAATTTTGACAGTCCCACAAGCTATGTGGACTGTCAAAATTTTGACAGTCCTAATTTTAACCCACTGAAAATTTTATATAAAACTAGGACTGTCAGGATTTTGACAGTCCCACAAACAATGAGGACTGTCAAAATTTTGACAGTCCTCATTTTAATTGTCAGGATTTTTTTTAAGTTTATTTCTATTTAGTTAGTTTTGGATTTTGATTTTTTTTTATTTAGTTTAACATCCAAAATAAAATATGTTATCATTGAACAAAATAAAAAAAATAAAAAAAATCTACCGTACGAGTATTACGTCTGCCGTCGATCAGACTTCAAAAATTTTGACAGTCCTACCAATTTGTAGGACTGTCAAAATTTTGACAGTCCTAAAATTTAACATATATTTTTAGGACTGTCAAAATTTTGACAGTCCTTACAATTGGTAGGACTGTCAAAAGTTTGACAGTCCTAAAAATATATGTTGAATTTTTAGGACTGTCAAAATTTTGACAGTACTTTCAATTGGTAGGACTGTCAAAATTTTGACAGTCCTAAAAATTTAACATACATTTTTAGGACAGTCCTTAAATTTTTAGAACTGTTGAAATGCCTACAGTCCTATATAAATTTAGGACTGTAGAAAATTCTACAGTCCTTAATATACATAGGACTGTCGATTTTCCTACAGTCCTAAATCTATATAGGACTGTAGGAAAATCTACAGTCCCGCCCGATACTGCTCGACGTTGTCGACGATTTTTGACATTTTATGCCCGAAAATCGTGTTCGATTCTCGACATTGTCGACTTTGGGAGCCATCGACAAGGAGGACGAAGTCTCGGAGAGTTGGAGAGCTCCGCCGGCGGGAGGGGGGAGGGCTCCGGTGGGACGGGGAGGGTTTGGGAGAAGGGTTTGGGAAAGTGGGCTAGCCTCAAGTAAAATAATGGGCTAGTGTGAGTAAACTTTGCTCAATCCTGGGCTAGCCCCAATCCTGGGCTAGCCCCAAGTAATATGTGCAGTGCCCTTATCAAAAGCCTTTTTTAAAGGGGTTGGAGATAAGCATCAAGGCGGAACTCGGTCTGGGATTGGCTAGGTCAACACCGGTCTGAGTCTGTCCGAACCCAGTCAACAATACGGACCGGCTTGGCTCACCCCTCCGCATGTCCGGACAGAATTGCCAAAATCAGTCCGTAAGTCCGGTCCGTATGTGCAACGATGCGGGTCCGACCGATTTATTTTATATATATATATATATATATATATATATTTTATATATATATATATATATATATATATATATATATATATATATATATATATATATATATATATATATAATTAATTAAAAATTATAATTTTTTTAGAATAATTTTTTTATGATCGGGTTGTAAAATAATTTTTTTTTTATAAAATCAACTGATTATTGTAGTAGTCATTTGTGTCAAAGAAATTACCTATGAATCTTTATTTAAAAAACATATCTACTTTCATGCATATCTGCAGTCGGGACTAAAAGTTCTGTTTACATATAAAAATCTTCCAACCATGTGCTACATAAATATGAGAACATTTGTTAGTTCCATTTTATTCGTTTAGTCCCACATCAACTGCACATATGGATGAAATGAAAGATGTTCTTTAAATAAAGATCCATAAGTGATTTCTTTGACACACAAATGACTACTTCACTAGTCAATTGGTTTTATCAAAAAAAAAAAATCACATCTTGCTATTTGTGTAGGCACACAAATGACTACTTCACTAGTCAGTTTGTTTTATCCAAAAAAAAACTACATCTTGCTATTTGCGTAGGTAAGAATTATAAAAAAATTTACTAACAAATAACTTATAAATTTCTATTTATTATATATATAATATATTATATAACTTATATTATACATAATATATAAAAAAATAAAAAATTGGACCGACTCGGCCCATCCTGGAACCGGCTCGGACCTAGTCCGATCGATCCGGACCGCTAGCCACCAGAACATTGATCCGGGCTGGATCAACCTTCAGCGCCTACGGACCGGACCGACCCGGAACCGGTCCACGTCTTAATTTAAACCCGGACCGGTCCTAATTTCATCAAAATCGATCAAACCGAACCTCGGGCGCGCCCAGCCCAGCCTAGCCCAGCCTATTACACACCTCCTTGAGATGAGCATCAAGCAACAACCAGACAGTCACCGACTCTATATATAAAACTAGCATTGTTATGTAAGCCATAATTATAGTTATTTAAACTAAAAAGTTGGCCCAAAAAAATAGACCTCCTCTCCGATTTAGGCAAATTATAAGGGCACTACCATATTTACTTGGGGCTAGCCCAGGATTGGGGCTACCTCACTAAAGAGGAACTTTTACTTATACTAACCCAACATTTTACTCATACTAGCCCACTATTTCCAAACCCTCCCAAACCCTCCCCACCCGACCGGAGCCCTCCCCCCTCCCGCCGTCCTCCTCCGCCTCCTCCCCCGTCCTCCACCGCAGCCTCCCGTCGCCGCGCCTCCCGTCGTCGTCGCCGTCAAAATAAAAAAAGAAAATGAAAAAATAGAAGAACTGTCAAAATTTGACATATATGTTGATTTTTAGGACTGTCAAAATTTTGACAGTCCTACCAATTGGAAGTACTGTCAAAATTTTGACAGTCCTAAAAATTCAACATATATTTTTAGGACTGTCAAAATTTTGACAGTCCTTCCCATTGGTAGGACTTCAAAATTTTGACAGTCCTTCCCATTGGTAGGACTGTCAAAATTTTGACAGTCCTAAATTTTTTTTATCTGTTAATTTTTTTTTAATTGTTGGGGGGGCCAATTTTAAAATATCCTTAAAATTTCTATCCTTAAAATTTGTTAAAGTATTCTGTTATTTAAAATAGTAAATTTATTATTGGTACATTAAATATTTTATATAAAAAAAAAATTTACTAAAAGTAAAATTTTGAGGTCGAAACATTATTTTTTTGCGATTCTAAAAATTTGGAAAGTCCGTCAAACGGTAAAACGGTTTATCCCGAAATACTTTTCTATACGGTCATTTTGGCTCAAACTGGAGCTTGTTTCGATCTCCCAGTCAAAAGTTATGATACTTTAAAGTTTTATATTTTATATTTTTGCCTGTAATATGTACGTCTTACTTCGGATGAAAATTCTCTCTACACGAATTGTGTTACTCTCGTCGAAAACATACAAATAGACCTATTGTGTGACGAAAAACGATTTGAAAATAAATAGTTATGGCCGTTTGAAGTCTGATCGACGACAGACGTAATATTCGTACGGTAGATTTTTTTTTTTTTTGGGTTCAATGATAACATATTTTATTTTGGATGTTAAACTAAATAAAAAAAATCAAAATCCAAAACTAACTAAATAGAAATAAACTTAAAAAAAAATCCTGACAATTAAAATGAGGACTGTCAAAATAATTTTGACAGTCCTCATTGTTTGTGGGACTGTCAAAATCCTGAGAGTCCTAGTTTTATATAAAATTTTCAGTGGGTTAAAATTAGGACTGTCAAAATTTTGACAGTCCACATAGCTTGTGGGACTGTCAAAATTATGACAGTCCTAACAATTTGTAGGACTGTCAAAATTTTGACAGTCCTTCCAAGTGGTAGGACTGTCAAAATTTTGACAGTCCTGATTATAACAATTTGGGCTAGTTGTAATTTTGGGAAATGAGACTAGCCCCGAGTAACTTTTATGATGGCAAACTTGTAATTTTTTTTAAATTTTTAATGGACTAGCCCAATGTGTAGTGCCCTTATAATTATCCTCGATTTAAGTGGAAGACTCTCCGTCATACCAGTTCTAAAACTTTACATTTGGTTAAAAAAAATTTCTTTTATCATGTGTGAATTATTATCATTGATATGAATTTTCTCGAAATTGTTTTGATTTCAACCATTCATCTATGTATCGGTTTTTCCGCTCTACTGAGCGTCCTCCCCTTCCTCTTGGTTGCTCTTTCCCCCTCCTATCTCTCCATGCTTTTCTTTCCTCTCTCACCATCTCCAAACCCCCCAGTAGTCTCTCCTTCTTCCTCGGTTAACATTACTACTACTTTCTTGTGCTCTGATGTCCTCTTTCAACAATGATCATTGCCCAATCCTTCTTAACACTGAAAATAGGCTGCCAAATCAAAGACGAACTCTGAAATTTGATTCTTTTTGGCTCCAGAGTGCTGCTTTCAGGGAGGAGATCAACAAAGCTTGGAACAACACTAAATCAAGTTCCACAGATTTCCAGAGCAGAGTGCACAGGACTCTGATCAAACTGCATAAATGGAGCAAAGTTTCTTTTGGCAAAATCAACACTCACATTGGAATGATTAAAGAACGGCTGCTCGAAATTCAAAAGGCTCCTCCCACTGATCAATCCCTCCCTCCCTCTTGGAGGAGGAGACCCTGACTCATGAACTAAATGATATGCTTGCCATCGATGAAGCTTACTGGAAACAACGTTCCCGTTGTCGTTGGATCACCATCACCGAGGGGGACAAATGTTCCAAGTATTTTCATGCCTTGGCAACCAATCGCAAGAGAAGGGATAGTATTCGCACTCTACAGGGAGAAGATGGTTCGTGGGTCACTGACCAAAATAGAATTGATAGCATTACCAATGGAAATTTTAGCTGAAAATAGTTCTTAAAGAGATTTTAATCATAATAATAACAAGGAAAATAGTTGGGAAAAGAAATGGGACATAAATTTTGCTTAATAAAATAATAATAATAATTTAGGAGAGGGGTTTTATAGGTTCATTTTGAAGTCATTTTGGATTCAATGTATATATGGGTGTAATATATGGGACGATAAGTATTATTTCATGGCAACTTATTAGTCTTTTTGTTATTTCATGAATGTAGCCGAGGCAACATTTCAAATGTTTTTAAATCATGTATTTTGCTGCAAGTTATTGATGAAAACTTATTTTCTTTTTATACCGTGTCTTCAACTTTATGTTGCAATGTGATTTCAACATGTATTCAAAAGAATTATTATTAGTGCACGTTCTTGCCGTGTACAAGTATCCGGTGGCGACTTAGCGATTCGACCGAATCGGGACGTGACAGGGCCTACATCTGAACCAATTCCTAACATACGGTATACTATTGGTATACTGTGGTGTAATGTAAGAATATATTCTGGAACAAATCATCCAAAATTTGATATACTGCCGGTATATCGCGACTGTTATTTTGGCTATGTTTTGAATCCCGGTTATGCTACCAATTCTCTATCGCCTTCGCCGCAACTCATGTCAGATGCTTCACGACGTTCAGACTGTTCTTCTACACATCTTGAATCGAGGATGGAACCCAACATAAGCGTTCTGTTTGATGTTATGGGATGTAGTAAACTAGCTTATGACCGGGGAGTCATGTGTGGAGTGTTATAGCTTGAAAACCCTCTTTAGTTCTAATAATTTGGGGCCGATGGAACTGTTGGAGTTTTTTCTTTGGTTGTGAGAGGTTTCCTCTCACAAAGCTAGAAAGATAGTCACATATTGGAAAATACTCCAAGTAGATATCTCAATATACTACCATGTGGTTGTTGAGAGATGCACATGGGGTGGTGCCCCAAGGGTGGGTGTCATGTGGGATATTTTTCTAGTAGAAAGAAGGCTAAACTCCTCAAAGAAAGTATTTATGCTTTTTGTCACTCTCTTAGGAAAGTTTTCTGAGGAGCTAAGCCCCAAAGGGTCTTAGCGACTCGGACTCGGGCTCAAGGGCGCAAAATGACATTTTGTTGGCGTACTTTGCACTTAGCAGGTCAGCATTGTTGCATGGCGCTTGTGTGCATTTGTTGCTCTTGTGCACTAGTTGCATGCGCGGATGCTGAGCGGGCGCATGCGCGGCTGCATGCGTGGGCTATGCGCTTGCTATGCGCAGCAATGCGTATATGCGCTACTGCACTGCTGCGCATATGCGTGCATGAGCCGCTGCACTACTAGGTCTATATGCGAGCAGGAGCATCTGCGGCTGTACTGCTACGCGCATATGCGCAGATAGCGTGGTTAGCACATGATCCCACAACAACGATATTTGAACGGTTATGGAAAGGTTGTGTCGTTAATTCAGATCCAATTTTTATGGGATTTGAATTTAAATCATTCATATATTTTCGTAATTAGTTTGTGGCTAGGATGAGGGTTATGGTTTTCATCATACTCTATAAATACTCTCTTCGTGCCCCTTTCAGAACTTACTTCAAAAAAGTGAAACGTAGAGAGTATCGTCCTGCTGCCAGCGTTAGAGTCCAGGAGATTGTGCGATTTTTTGCAAGTTTGTGACAGAGGTGACAGCGAGCATTCCAGTAGTTCTTCTCTGAACTTGCTGGTTCCTGGGAGCATATCGTATGGGATGAAACTTGCTTTGAGCGACGGTGATCTTCATCACTCCAGCGAAAGTTGTTCTTTTCGTCTTATTCTTCTTCTTTTTCGCTTAGATGTATTACGTTATGTCCCTTCTGCAAATGCGTTTGCAATAAAGAACGAGAGTTTGATATTTTGATTCTTATAATCATATAAGTTGTAATTGAGATACATTCATACAAGTTCTTCGTTGGAATTAGGTATTTATAGGAAAAACTTGTTTGCGTGAACTTCTGAGTCTCGACTACAACTTTAGAATCAAACAGAGGATGAACTGTAAAGTTTACGTGAACCTCTATTTCTGGTCTCTGTTCTACCATCTTTTGATTAAGCCTTGAGACTAACAATCTTAAAGTAAGATCCGAGTAAGATCACTACTAGAAAAAGCGGGATTAGCGACGTATTTTAGCGACTCCTGGTATAAACATCGCTAAATCAGCAACTCCATTAAAAACGTCGCTAGACATCGCTAAATGGCGACATTTAGCGACGTTTAGCGACTTTTATTAAGATTTTAAAAGATTAGTCGATATAAGTTCAATTAAGGTCGCTAAACGTCGCTAAACGTCGCTAATATATCTAATTTAGCGACGTTTAGCGTCGTAATTAGCGACGTATATGTCAAAAATATTTAGCAACGTGTTTAGCGACGTCTTAGACGTCGCTAAATTTTAATTTAGCGACGTTTTTATTATATGTCGCTAAACGTCGCTAAATTTTGGTTAATTAGGGCTCAGATTCTTTTCCCCCATCTGTCGAAAATTTTGAAAGTTTTCGATTTCTCCCGCCCCCCCTCTCCGGCGACCGGCTCTCCACAGCTATGGCTACTCCGGCACCCCCCTCCTCCTCCTCGAGCTCTAGGTAATATCTCTCTCTCTCTCTCTCTCTCTCTCTCTCTCATGTGACACTGACACAACTGATGACTGGACAGACATGACACACGCACACAGACTAAAACACACACACACACACACTAAAACAGGCACGGCACATACACACACACACTAACACAGGCACGACACACACACACATACTGACACACACACACACACTGAAACACATACAATATTCTATCTTCACTATGGATATTTTTTCCTAATTTGTCTTGTGCAGAGGAGCATTGCACTTGTATGCACTAAGCATCCATGTCTCTCTCCCCCCGCAGGCCTAGCTACTATGTTCTCCATATTTTACTTACTATGATGATCCCCCTCTGCCTCTATAAGAAGTAGAGACCCTTCGTGATGTACAGTTACTTTAGTACCTTGTAAATTCCCTACAGTACAGCCTAGCTTTATTGAATTGCAAGAATTATCTGCTTCTGGAGATCTGGATCCTGATTCAATTATCAGGTTGTAAACTCCCTCGACCAGATTTCAGTAATTTAGGATTATTTTTAACTAATTAGAATTATTGCAACTTTTTAAGATTTATTTTGTTTATATATCCTATTTGATTGTGCACCTGTACTTCACACAATTAATTAGAACATTACACTAGCTGTTTTGCCCAAACAAAAATACGATAAAATTCTACTCTAATTATACTACAATTAGTGTATTGACACCGTAGAAAAATTATGACCCTAACTGCCCCAAAATAATTAGTGAACATCGTGCGCAGTATTTATTAAATAATAAATACGATGACCCGTATCACCCAAAGAATCAGACCCTGACTCTGCCCAGGCTCACCCCTACACTTCCCAAAACATTTCCCCAGCTGTTTTCCTCGTTTCTGTACAAATCAGTATTTCGAGGAATCAGTATTTTAAATCAGGCAATTTGCGAAATTACGCAAAATACCAACTTTGGGACCTATTTGCAATTTATGAAAGTTCAAGGATTTTTATGCAAAAATGCATGTAAGGTGGCATCACCTCATTGATTAGTGAATAGGTGACATGGGACCCAAAAAACATCCAAAAAAATCTGCCAAAAATATCCTGAAATGCAAAATTACCCAAATGCCCTTAAAGTTGCAATTAATTACAACTTTGCCATTGGAAAAAAAACCTATATAAACTACACCCCCTCTCTTCAAACCTCCACAGCCACTTCCCTCCGCCACCACCGGCCACCCAACTCCGGCAAGACCCTCGCCCCTACCCCACCTCCCCTCAGGCCAAGCCACCTCCCCTCCGGCAGTCTGCTCCGCCGTGGGCAGCCCCCGCAAGTCAACTTCCCCAACACCATCACCCACAGCCACCACCACCCGAACCACTCCCACCACCGCCTCCGGCCACCGTGCACCGTCACCACCCCTACCGTTCGACTCGCCCCGACCCCCTCCACCCGACGACCACCCCCTCACCGCCCCACGACCCTTCCTCCGGCCGTCCTCGCCCCCGCAGCAGCTCCCACTCCCTAACCCTAGCTACTGCCACCCCATCTCCGACCGCCTCCAGCCACCACCACCGCCGTCATGGACCACTGCCACCACCACTAACCTGACCGCCACCCTCCCCTCCTTCGATCCATCATCCTGCACCGCCACCTCCGCCACTGCTCCGCCGCCGGCAGCCCCCGTAAGTAGCTGCTGCTGCTGCTAGCAGCCACTGCTGCTGTTGCTGCTCCTCCGGCCGCCTCCGCCGCCGTCCTCCCGCCGTCGACGACGTGGGGGTCCCACCTGTCAGTAGGTATACACCCCCTCTTGTTTATACGTATATACGCATAAATTTATATATGTATGTAAATATATATATATATATATATATATATATATATATATATATATATATATATATATATATGTATACAAATACTTATATATATATATGTTATATATATATATTAATATATAATGTTATATTAATTATATACTGTATAAATACAGTATATGTATACTATATAATATATTATTATTATATATTATGTATATATATGTATATATATATACGTGTGTATATAATTATATATATATAACATATTATTTTATATGTTATATATTATGTAATAATAAGTATATATATATGCATTTATTTCTGTTTTATATATATATATATATATATATATATATATATATATATATATATATATATATATATATATATATATATATATATATATATAAATATGTGTATTCATATATTTATATATATACATAGTTATATATGAAATATATATTATATAACATATTATTTATATGTTATATATATATTATATTATTACTAATAATTATTGCTGGATAATACAGCATATGTATATATATATATATATATGTATATATTTATGCACTGTCATTTCATTTATTGCCTATATATATATTATCTATATATATATAATATATACTACATAGTACTGGATAATACAGTACGTATTTATATTCCTGCACTGCCATTTCTTTTTATATATATATATATCTATATATATATATATATAATATATAATATTATATATAATATTGAGCTGGATAATACAGCCTATATATATATGTATATTTACATTTCTCGCACTGTCTTTCAATTTATTATATATATGTATATATATATATTATATACTATATAATATAGTACTGTATAATACAGTACATATATATATGAATTTACTTTTGCCCTGTCTTTTCATTTATTTATATATATATATCAGAGGTTACACCCTGCTAATATTATATTACTATATATATATACTACTATATATACTATATATATATATATATATATATATATATATATATATATATATATATATATATATATATATATATATATATATATATATATACATATTATAATACATATATATTATATGTATTTATGAATATAAGTATATATATATATCTTTATATTATACTCAGAATATTCACAAACCCTGTATGTTTAACAGGAGATAGCTCCAACACAACCAGTGACCTCCTGTCACCAGCTCCTACAAACCTGACTGTGAGATCAGGGTTTCAACACAATCAAGGAGTAGGCAAGTATATCTTGCCAAGTTTACTGTTTAAATTTAAATATTGTTATATGCTCTTGTTTCTGAATCTCATATAACTATGAGTACCTGAGACTGCCTCAGGTACAGTCAACTGATACGTTAAAAATTAGTATAATTAACTTAGTCTTACAGACTCACCAACAATTGTGAGAGTATCCTGATATTCTCCTAGACCCTATCACGGGAACACGCAACACGGTTGCAATACATATTGGGATACGAGCTACGTATTTGATTAGCTACCAGTACGTGTGACCCGCATCACGGCTTAGTATAAACTCAGGAAAATTACGACTTGACATTTAGTTACATTGGGTGGAAAAGATAACTAGTGGACGTATGGGACACCCCTCCATGAGTCTATTATTGTAAACCCCCTGATTTTCAAGAAAATTTTAATTTATGGATTTTTACATTTTTCTGGAATTTCTGAAATTTTTTTGAGAATTTTCTCTAATTAAATTCAGGTTCTTTAACTATTAAAGGATTTTTAAATATTAATAAATAATATTAAAATATTATGAAAATAATATTTTATGGTATAAAATAGAAAACCAGACATAGGTTATTTTTCCGAGAATTTATTGGACCCCGGATGGATTTTAAAAGCCCTAAATACTAATTAAATTATTAAACCCTAAATAAACCAGGTTTTTATTAAATAAACCAAACCAAACCAATTTAAACCGGACTGGGTTTATATTTAAACCAATTCCTTATCGGGTCGGATCCGGGTCCAACCCAGACCCGACCCGCACCAACCCGAACCCGACCCGCCTTAGTTTCGGATCGGGCTGGATCCATTAGAACCCGACCCGACCCGCCTATCCTACCCGACCCGTTTAACTTCATCTCCTCCAAACTGTTCCCCGACCGGTTGGCCTCCCCTCCGGCCGGCCGTTACGCCGCCGCCTGGCCTCCCGTCGCCTCCTCTTCCTCTCTCCGCAACCGGCGTCCCCTCCGCTCCAGCTCCCCCTCGCCGGCCACCAATTCCTCTCCCCATCTCTCCTATATAAGCCGCCCGAAGCCGCAGCCCTAACCCCCTCCGCCACCTACAGCCGACGCCGCCTCTCTCCTCCAGCGCCGGAGTCCGCCCGCCCTCGCCAGCGCCTCACCCGGCCACCTCCCTGTCTCCTTCGGCGTCCTTAAATCTCCTGCTCCTCCTCCGTGACCGCCTCGTCCAGCCCCTCTTTTCCTCCTCAGCCGCCTCCGCCGCCAGCGTGCCGCTGCCTCTGGTCGAGCCTCCCCCGCCGTGCAGCATCCCCGAGCTTCGCCGACCTCCACCAGTGAACTCCGGCGAGCCCTCTCCGGCGTACACAGAACCCTAACTGAGGACACAGTCGGACACAGACTCGGCCGGACACAGGAACAGTAAACCCTAAACCTAGGGTGGACACAGGACACGGTTGGACATAACTTCTTGCTCGTAGCTCGGAATTCGATTCCATAAATTGTATCGCGTAGCCTGCATGACCCCCTCGGTGCCCGGACAAACCGCTCGGGGCATCGCGTCCTGTGATGATCGCACACCGCGATCCAAAAACAGGAAAAACCAGACCCTGTTTTACCCCGGAATCGAGTATGCTCCGCCAAACGGGATAACTTGGTCTCGTACGGTCTTTACCAATACGTGCGCGTCGTTGATACGGACGTGCGAAATTTTGCAGAAGCTGATTCGGATGTGCGTGCACACCAGAATCAGTACGTATCCGCGGACACCGCCCCGTATCCGACCCTTCTGTTTCTCGTTGTAACTTAGTGTACACACGTCGGATCGAGACGAAACTTGTGCCATCGGAATTGTAGCAATACGCTGGTCCTGTGAGCCAAGTATGGTTCGATTCTGAGAACGTTGACAAAATCGTGTGTCGTGGGCCCCACAGGCTTCACCCGACGGGCGATTTTGAGAACGGCTCATCGGAATCCAATTCTGGAAGTTCCGTTGGGTTCGTATCAACGTTCCTGACTTGTTGACACTAAGTTGGACTAATTTGGAGACCTTTGACCCTGGCACATTTTTCGGTGCAAAGCGGCCCACATTTGGACCCCGCCTTGACCCAAAAATGACGTTTTTGCCCTTGTCTCCAAATTGGACTCAAGGACAGGCGTTCCTAGCTGATTGATATGTTATGGACCTGATGGTGATGTTTGTTTCAGCAACCGGAGCAGTCCCTGCAAATCCAGCTATTGCCAGAGCCACACTTGGAGCTGAAAACCCAGGCAAGTGTACCTTGCCATAAAATACAGTTATTGATTCATTTTGATTCTCTTGCTTTAATTTCTGTGACTGTTGTATTTGCTCTATCGAGTACTTTATACCCAGGACACCTGACACAAAGCATGATACAGAATCTTCCTGATTATTCAAGGGGGTTTTGTATAGGATATAGATTTCATGACTTGAGCTTTACATTTTATCCTGACTAGTTGCATTAGTTTAATCTTGCGTAACATGAACATTGAGAACTGTGGCGTGAGATTACATTGGGTGGGAAGAGTATTACCATATCAAGGCTGAATATATATTATATTGTGTAATCTGGATGTGTCCTAGTCTCTGACACAGAGCTTTGGCACCTGTACTGGCCCTTCGAGAAAATACTGCTATGGTTTCTTGTTACTGATCCTGTAGTAGTCTCAGCCTGAGTATGAATAATAACTCTCACTTGCATGATCACTTAGCTGGTTAGTTACTTACCCTGTTATTTCTTTATTTCTGCACTGCATTATATTTGGCTTGTGTTTTCTGTACCTTGCTATGTCCCCTGAGGACCTGGAATGGATTATGTCCCCAGATTTAGCAGACGAGATCTACCCAGAGGTGTACGGAACAGGGGCACTACTCGGAGCAGTACCTGAACCTGAAGACGAGGTGATCGCTGAGGACTTCTCATGAACAATTGCTTCGCCATGCTCAGTCTTATGGCAAATAGAATTTATTTCCTGTTAATTAAACTCTTTATTTCCTGTCTTTGAGAACTTGTGTAAACAGACTTAATATCGGATTGTTCTCCGATTTTATTTACTTTGTCTGGTTGTAGTTTAATATTTCTTTTGCTATTGTTGTCATCTTTTATCTGTGGATGAGAATAGTAAAACCCTGACTGGTGTAATACAGCTTAAGTATGCCCGATGGATCCATTAAATTCGGTTTGTCCATCGGTGCATGCTGTTGGCAATTGCCACGTGTCCAGTCCTTCGGTATTTTGGGACTGGGGCGTGACATGGTTTTTGTGGTGGCCCATGCAGGTCAACGACTAAATTGTTCGATTTTAACTTAGGGACCAAACAGGCCTGCAATAAGAATAGGATAAGTTTTTAGGATCTCATCCACTTGCTTGAAACGTTTTGATATCTGTATCGTATTCGAACTAATTTTTGACTTGCATCTTGCCTTGATTCCTGTGCGCCTCTTATAGTTTATTTTTATGCAGAGAAATGGATTCACAAGAAAATGACGGAACTCCAGCAAGAACACCAATAGGTGCTGAAACCACCTACGGAGAAGATGAAGTGACGCTATTGAGTGGAGATCCCTCTACTCACCGAAGCAGACAAGCAGATCCGCAATCTTCTAGATTTTGGCGTGATGATATTCCACCTCCGCCCCAGTTCACTCCTCAGATGCCTGTCTTTCCACCAGGCCAAGCAATGGACGGACAGCAGATGTTCCAGATGTTCTACACAATGATGCAATCCCAGCAACAGATCCAAACCGAAGCCCAACGTCGCGAGGCTGAGTACTTGAGGAACAGCCTAGTAAATGCACTGGAGCAGGCCAACCTGCCAGCTAGAAGGCAACCGACGGGCTCTATCACTGATTTCCGCCAATTGAAGCCCCGCACTTTTTCGGGCAAGGAAGGACCAACAGAAGTGCATGAATGGCTCACCAATATTCGGCATCAATTAGAAGCAGCAGAGCTTCCACAAGAACGTTGGATGACCGCCGTCAGAATGCAATTGACGGATAATGCTCATCACTGGTGGCTATCCGAGGAGACCAGGCTCGGACCAGACCGAGTTACTTGGGAAGAGTTCTCCAGACTCTTCCAGGAGATGTACATTCCGGCCATCGCTCGATCAGAATTGAGGGGCAAGTTTAATCGCCTTACTCAGGAAGCTATGACGGTGGAAGAGTACAACGCCGAGTTTATTCGTCTGAGTCGCTTCGCTCCTACCTTGATTCCGACAGAAGTAGAGAAGGCCGAGAAGTTTTTCGACGGACTCAACATTGAACTACAGAAACTGATTGGATCCGTCGCACCAACTTCGTACACGGACGTCCTTGCTGCAGCTCGACGCATAGAGCGCATCACCAGGAGAGAAACCAGTCTGAAGAGGCCTTCCACATCAGTACCAGCCAGAGCAAACAATGGAGAAGCTGCCAAGAAACCTCATCTGCATCAAGCACCACAGGGATCTGCATCCAAAACCCTGACTCTTCCTACTTGTTATTACTGCGGCAAGATAGGCCATGTTGAGAAGGAGTGTAGACGTAAACACGGACTGTGCTTAGGTTGCGGATCTAGACAGCATGCAGTGAAGGACTGCCCTGATCGTAGGGAAGCACCAAGGGCAAACCAACAAGCTCTACCAGCACCAGGAGGACATCAACCAAGGCCACCCATGGCACTTCAAGCAGCACCCTACCAGCAAGCCCAGCAACATCAGAGAGCACCACCTCAAGGACGCGGCCAAGTTTTCGCGATGACTGTGGGAGATGCGCAGAACCATGGAGTTGCTAATGCGAGTAAGTCTTTATAGTTGTTCCGTTTCTAGCATTTCTGTAGTTCGTGCCTGCTGGTTCGTGACCCCAGACTTGATCTGATAACTTTAACTTGCTATTAATTGATAACCCAGATTAACATGATAATTTTGAACTTGCCAATAATTCAGAATATTTTATAAATGTTAACCTGATAAATTTGAAAGATAACCTGGTTTTATAAAAGCGTAATTTTCTAGATTTTCAACATTTGGGAAATTGCATAACTTCTACTTAGGAAAATAATTTTTCCTATGTGTTCAAGCCCTGAACATTGATTTTCTTTATTTTATTGTGATTCGAATAAAATTGGTAACCGTGTCATCTCTGTTGACCGGTTATTCTTTGATTGCGAGGACGCAATCCTCTTAAGGGGGGTAGATTGTAAACCCACTGATTTTCAATAAAATTTTAATTTTTGGATTTTTACATTTTTCTGGAATTTCTAGAATTTTTCTGAGAATTTTCTCTAATTAAATTCAGGTTCTTTAATTATTAAAGGATTTTTAAATGTTAATAAATAATATTAAAATATTATGAAAATAATATTTTATGGTGTAAAATAGAAAACCAGACATAGGGTATTTTCCGAGAATTTATTGGACCCCGGTTGGATTTTAAAAGCCCTAAATACTAATTAAATTATTAAACCCTAAATAAACCAGGTTTTTATTAAATAAACCAAACCAAACCAATTTAAACCGGACTGGGTTTATATTTAAACTAATTCCTTATCGGGTCGGATCCGGGTCTAACCCAGACCCGACCCGCACCAACCCGAACCCGACCCGCCTTAGTTTCGGATCGGGCTGGATCCATTAGAACCCGACCCGACCCGCCTATCCTACCCGACCCGTTTAACTTCATCTCCCCCAAACCGTTCCCCGACCGGTTGGCCTCCCCTCCGGCCGGCCGTTACGCCGCCGCCTGGCCTCCCGTCGCCTCCTCTTCCTCTCCCCGCAACCGGTGTCCCCTCCGCTCCAGCTCCCCCTCGCCGGCCACCGATCCCTCTTCCCATCTCTCCTATATAAGCCGCCCGAAGCCGCAGCCCTAACCCCCTCCGCCACCTACAGCCGACGCCGCCTCTCTCCTCCAGCGCCGGAGTCCGCCCGCCCTCGCCAGCGCCTCGCCCGGCCACCTCCCTGTCTCCTCCGGCGTCCCCAAATCTCCTGCTCCTCCGCCGTGACCTCCTCGTCCAGCCCCTCTTTTCCTCCTCAACCGCCTCCGCCGCCAGCGTGCCGCTGCCTCTGGTCGAGCCTCCCCCGTCGTGCAGCGTCCCCGAGCTTCGCCGACCTCCACCAGTGAACTCCAGCGAGCCCTCTCCGGCGTACACAGAACCCTAACCGAGGACACAGTCGGACAAAGACTCGGCCGAACACAGGAACAGTAAACCCTAAACCTAGGGTGGACACAGGACACGGTTGGACACGAAGGACTCGGTTTTTCAGACCCACTTCAGGTATTCATAACTTCTTGCTCGTAGCTCGTAATTCGATTCCGTAAATTGTATCACGTAGCCTGCATGACCCCCTCGGTGCCCGGATAAACCGCTCGGGGCATCGCGTCCTGTGATGATCGTACACCGCGATCCAAAAACAGGAAAAACTAGACCCTGTTTCACCCCGAAATCGAGTACGCCCCGCCAAACGGGACGACTTGGTCGCGTACGGTCTTTACCGATACGTGCGCGTCGTTGATACGGACGTGCGGGATTTCGCAGAAGCTGATTCGGATGTACGTGCACACCGGAATCAGTGCGTATCCGCGGACACCGCCCCGTATCCGACCCTTCTGTTTCTCGTTGTAACTTAGTGTACACACGTCGGATCGAGACAAAACTTGTGCCATCGGACTCGTAGCAATACGCTGGTCCTGTGAGCCAAGTATGGTTCGATTCTGAGAACGTTGACAAAATCGTGTGTCGTGGGCCCCACAAGCTTCACTTGACGGGCGATTTTGAGAACGGCTCATCGGAATCTAATTCTGGAAGTTCCATTGGGTTCGTATCAACTTTCCTGAATTGTTGACACTAAGTTGGACTGATTTGGAGACCTTTGACCCTGGCACATTTTTTGGTGCAAAACGGCCCACATTTGGACCCCGCCTTGACCCGAAAATAACATTTTTGCCCTTGTCTCCAAATTGGACTCAAGGACAGGCGTTCCTAGCTGATTGATATGTTATGGACCTGATGGTGATGTTTGTTTCAGCAACCGGAGCAGTCCCTGCAAATCCAGCTATTGCCAGAGCCACACTTGGAGCTGAAAACCCAGGCAAGTGTACCTTGCCATAAAATACAGTTATTGATTCATTTTGATTCTCTTGCTTTAATTTCTGTGACTGTTGTATTTGCTCTATCGAGTACTTTATACCCAGGACACCTGACACAAAGCATGATACAGAATCTTCCTGATTATTCAAGGGGGTTTTGTATAGGATATAGATTTCATGACTTGAGCTTTACATTTTATCCTGACTAGTTGCATTAGTTTAATCTTGCGTAACATGAACATTGAGAACTGTGGCGTGAGATTACATTGGGTGGGAAGAGTATTACCATATCAAGGCTGAATATATATTATATTGTGTAATCTGGATGTGTCCTAGTCTCTGACACAGAGCTTTGGCACCTGTACTGGCCCTTCGAGAAAATACTGCTATGGTTTCTTGTTACTGATCCTGTAGTAGTCTCAGCCTGAGTATGAATAATAACTCTCACTTGCATGATCACTTAGCTGGTTAGTTACTTACCCTGTTATTTCTTTATTTCTGCACTGCATTATATTTGGCTTGTGTTTTCTGTACCTTGCTATGTCCCCTGAGGACCTGGAATGGATTATGTCCCCAGATTTAGCAGACGAGATCTACCCAGAGGTGTATGGAACAGGGGCACTACTCGGAGCAGTACCTGAACCTGAAGACGAGGTGATCGCTGAGGACTTCTCATGAACAATTGCTTCGCCATGCTCAGTCTTATGGCAAATAGACTTTATTTCCTGTTAATTGAACTCTTTATTTCCTGTCTTTGAGAACTTGTGTAAACAGACTTAATATCGGATTATTCTCCAATTTTATTTACTTTGTCTGGTTGTAGTTTAATATTTCTTTTGCTGTTGTTGTCATCTTTTATCTGTGGATGAGAATAGTAAAACCCTGACTGATGTAATACAGCTTAAGTATGCCCGATGGATCCATTAAATTGGGTTTGTCCATTGGTGCATGCTGCTGGCCATTGCCACGTGTCCAGTCCCTCGGTTTTTGGGACTGGGGCGTGACAATTATCCTTCGTACCATGCTCATCGGAGATGGTCGATTGCAGAGCTACCCGTGTGTCCGGGGGCATATGACACATATACTAGCCAGTCAACACGATTGGTGAATTAAGTCAGCATATGTCAAGCCTACACATTCCCATGCGTACTACAAGGTCTTTATTTGTATTTCACTTAGATGGTTAGTACCCTGTGTTTATTTATTTATTCAGTATTTACATGGCATATCATTTTTCTGTATCTTGTTACGTCCCACTGAGGACCTGGTTTCCTGCCTGATTTAGACGAGGCTTTCTACCCCACGGTATACGGGCCTGATCAGGAGGCTAGATGTGCTACCGAGGAGGAGCTAGAGGAGACACCCTCAGAGTTTGCCTGAACCTAGAAGCCTGGTCACCTGGAGATGGAGCTGTTTTCCCCAGATAGACGCTACTTAGTCTATCTTATTTTTCTGCGCTATTATTAGTTTTTGTTATGGGCTTGTACCCATCAGTTGTACTATGTCTTTATCAGACTCAGGTTTTATATATATTTCAGCACTTATTTTTCTGACATTTTGTTGTGGATGAGATAGATTTACCTGTTTTATACTTGTAGTATTTTAGGACAGCGTAGCACGTTCCTTTGGGTCCATTAAAATGGATTAAGCCCTTAGTGATGTGTCAGCTGGCCAGTGACACGTGGCCTAGTTCCTGACATTTTGGGACTGGGGCATGACATGGTTTTAGTGGTGGCCCATGCAGGTCTAATTTATTGCTAGTGGTATGATAACATGCCCAGCAAGACTGCAATAGAATAGGAATACTAGGTCTCATCCACACTGACACTATCCTTAAAATATTTTTTTTATCGCATCTTGCTTGATTATCTTTTCCTTCATGCTTTTCTAATTATTCTATTTTCTTCAAAAATATGGACATACCCGGGAAACATACGATTGATGGGGCTGACCAAGCAACAGACCCCTCGACAAATGTCCAAGGAACCCCGACTACCCCACGAGACCAATCCCCGAGAAGGATGCTGGTCTACCCGACAACTCCATACCTTCCCCAGGATCCTGCCCAGACAGGAACACCAGCTCAACATGAAGGGCAAACATCAACACCGCAGGCGGAGACACCTTTGCCACCACCTCCAGCCTTTTCTGCTATGATGCCACAGCTTGAGGGCCAGCCTCAAATGTTCCAGTTCCTCCAAGCTATGTTGCAGACTCAATGGCAACAGACTAAAGCCCTGAGACAGTCTCAGTGGCAACAGACTGAAGCCTTGAGACAGACCTTGATGACGGCTTTAGAGAAAACCACTGCCCCGGCATCGGTACCTGTCCAACCAGTAGGCACAGTCCGAGGTTTCCGCCAGATGAGCCCGAAAACCTTTAAAGGCAGCGAAACCCCAGAGGAGATCTCCGACTGGATCTCCAATACAGAGATGCTACTGGAAGGATCGTAACTTACACCCGACCTATGGATGACCGCTGTGAGGGCCCAACTCCTCGGCAACGCCCATCACTGGTGGGAATCCATAGAGCGTAGCGTCGGCAAAGACCAGACTTGGGAAAAATTCTTGGAGCACTTCAATGCCAAGTACTTTCCCGCAACAGTCCAAGATGCCCTATATTCCCAGTTCCTGTACCTGGAACAAGGGAACATGTCCGTCGATGCCTACGATGCAGAGTTCTGCCGACTGAGTTGATTCGGTGCTAATCTGATACCGAACAAGCTAGAGAAGGCCAAGAGATTCCACCGCGGCCTCACCCTAGAGCTCCAGAGATATACAACGGCGCAGTCAAGGATCTCCTACGAGGAGGTTCTTACAGAAGCAAGGTTGCAAGAAGCCATTGGCCGAGGAACAAGACGCCCAAATCCAACCTTCCCGGCCAAAAACCAGCAAGGAGCAGGAGGACCTAATCGTCGTCCACAAAATCAGACACATCAGACGATGGGACCCTACCAGAAGAAGGAGCTCCCGACTTGTCACTTTTGTGGCAAGAAGGGGCATTATATCAATGACTGCAGAAAGAAGCTGGGATTATGCCTAGTATGTGGAGCGAGCCAGCATATGGCTAGAGACTGCCCACAACGCAAAGATACAACACCTCAGCACGGACAAAAGCCAGGAGCACAAGCCCAGAAGATGCTACCCTCCACATCTGGAGGATATCAGAGAGGAGCACCCCTGGCCACTCAGGAGGCCCAATTCAACAAGGCTAGACAACAATCTGGAGGACAAAGGCACGGGCAAGCCTTTGTTTTAGCTGCAGTTGCCGGAGAACCCGAAGGTGAAACCATCACAGGTACCATTTTAGTTGCATCATTACCTGCAACTGCATTATTTGATTCTGGCGCAACCCTGTCATTCATATCTAGTAATTTCGTAGCCATTCACAAACTAGTCACTTCTCCACTACCTAAGTGCTGAAAAATTCTTACTGGAGGAGGTATTGTTCCAGTTACTAACATTATTGAAATATGTTCGATAGTTATTTGTAGTAGAGAGCTAAGAGCGCAATTTTTGGTACTCCCTATGCCAAATTTTGACATCGTCTTAGGCATGGACTGGTTAATCCAGAACAATGCTATCCTAGACTGCCGAAAAGGTAGTATCATCTTTAGACCACCAGGACACCCGGAGTTCGAATACGTACGAGGTACCATCGAGCAAGGAGTAGGCCAGACTCCTAGAGCTTACATGGCGATGGAGAAAGAACTCCCAGCAATCGTTGCAGAATTCGAAGACGTATTCCCGAAGGAATTGCCAGGCCTACCGCCTGACAGAGAAGTAGAGTTCACTATTGAGCTGATACCCGGAGCTGCACCAGTATCCTCAAATGTGTACCGACTGGCGAAGAAGGAACTTGACGAGCTGAAGCTGCAACTGGAGGAGTTACAGATCAAGGGATTTGTTCGTCCTAGTGCATCACCCTGGGGAGCACCAATATTGTTTGTACCAAAGAAGGACGGGACATATCGGATGTGTATTGATTACAGAGCTCTCAATGCTTTGACAATCAAAAACAAATACCCCTTGCCGCGAATTGACGATCTATTCGACCAACTGACGGGAGCTATGGTATTCTCAAAAATAGACTTGAGATCAGGCTATCATCAGGTCAAAGTACGGAGAGAAGATATTCCAAAGACAGCATTCAGGACTCGTTATGGTCATTACGAGTTCCTGGTGATGCCTTTTGGACTAACTAATGCACCTGCCGTATTCATGAACCTGATGAACAGAGTCTTCCACCAATATCTGGACCAGTTCGTGGTAGTCTTCATCGATGATATTCTGGTGTATTCAAAGAGCCACGAGGAGCATGAAGAGCACTTAAGACTGGTGCTAGAGATGCTGAGACGAGAAAGCCTTTATGCTAAGATGAGCAAGTGCGAGTTCTTCCTTGATCGTGTCGATTTTCTGGGACACGTTATCACAGGAGAAGGCATCTCGGTGGACCCAGCAAAGATCTCATCTGTCGAGACGTGGCCAACCCCGACCAACGTCTCAGAGGTGAGAAGCTTTCTAGGACTTGCCGGATATTACCGGAGGTTCGTAGAAAACTTTGCACAAATCGCGAAACCAATTACTCGGTTGACCCGCAAGGATCAGGAGTTCATCTGGTCTGAGGAATGCCAGACAGCTTTTGATGAGTTGAAGAAGCGTCTGACTACTGCCCCCATCTTGACTATACCATCTGGATCCGGAGGTTTCATAATCTATAGCGATGCATCCGGAAAAGGATTGGGTTGTGTCTTAATGCAACATGGGAATGTTGTAGCTTATGCCTCAAGACAACTGAGGACTCATGAGAAGAATTACCCCACTCACGACCTGGAGCTTGCCATAGTCATCTTCACCCTAAAACTATGGAGACATTATCTATACGGCAAACGAGTGGAGATATTCACCGATCACAAGAGCCTGAAATACGTCTACACCCAGAAGGACCTAAATCTGAGACAAAGACGATGGCTCGAAGTGATGACAGATTTCGAGATCGATTTGCAGTACCATCCAGGGAAGGCAAATGTAGTAGCTAATGCACTAAGCAGAAGACCCTCGGCATTCTTTATGACCACCCAACCAGGTCTGCTGAAAGATCTAGAAAAGTTGGGAATAAAGGTCATGATGCCAGGAATTGACGGCCAATTATCAAACTACCAGCTACAATCAACATTGGTCGAAAGAATCAAAGCTGCTCTACCAACAGATGCAAGATTTCAGAGGCTTCGCTAAAGAACAGAGGCTGGAATCCAGACAGGATATTGCATACACGAAGATGGGACTCTAAGATGTGGTGATCGTCTTTATGTTCCAAATGGAGAACTACGTGAAGAGCTGATGTCAGAAGCTCATAGCTCAACATACTCTATACATCCAGGAGGCACAAAGATGTACAGAGATTTGCGACAATATTACTGGTGGTATGGAATGAAGCGAGAGATAGCACGCTTTGTGGCTAAATGCCTGGTGTGTCAGCAAGTCAAGGCTGAACATCAGAGATCTGCCGGTTTACTTCAACCCCTCCCAATACCCGAGTGGAAATGGGAGCACATTACGATAAACTTTGTTACGGGCTTTCCAAGAAGTCCTAGTGGTCGTAATGCTGTATGGGTAATCGTAGATAGACTCACAAAGGCTGCACATTTCCTACCTTTTAGAGTCGGACAATCTACAGAAATCTTGGCGGACATGTACATGAAGGAGATAGTGCGTCTGCATGGAGTATCGGTCAGCATAGTATCTGATAGAGATACGAGGTTTACATCTTACTTCTGGCGAAGTATGCAAGAAAGTCTTGGTACCCGCCTCAAGTTCAGCACCTCGTATCACCCGCAGATAGATGGCCAATCAGAACGCACCATCCAGACACTTGAAGATATGCTGAGAGCCTGCATGCTTGATTTCAGCGGATCATGGGAAGATCATCTACACCTGGTGGAATTTTTCTACAACAATAGCTATCAAGCGAGCATTCAAATGGCTCCCTTTGAAGCTTTGTATGGCAGGAAATGTCGTTCCCCAGTATGCTGGAGCGATATAGGCGAGAGACAGATCTTGGGACCAGAATTGATTATTCGTACGATGGAGAAAGTAAAGAAGATCCAGGGACACCTACGAGCTGCACAAGACAGACAAAAGCACTGGACCAACATTCATCGACGACCTCTAGAGTTCCAAGTGGGAGAGCATGTGTTCTTGAAGATCTCACCTACCAGAGGTACTATCAGATTTGGAGGAAGAGGAAAACTGAGTCAAAGGTACATTGGACCCTTCGATGTGTTGGAACGCGTCGGAGAAGTTGCTTACAGACTAGCTCTACCTCAGACCTTGGAAGGAGTGTATGACATCTTCCATGTATCTCAGCTGAGGAGATACATTCCAGACCCAAGTCATGTACTGGACCATTCAGAGATCACCATCGGCCCAAGCCTATCGTATCAGGAGGAACCTGTAGAGATCTTAGACCGTAGCGAGAAGGTGTTGCGAGGCTAGACTATTCCTCTAGTTCGTGTTGCATGGAGGCATCATGCACCAGGTGAATCAACCTGGGAACGAGAGGAGGAAATTCGACAGCGTTTCCCCCATCTATTTCCAAACCAGGGTATGTCCTAATATTTCAAATCAATCTTTCATTCTCATTATATGTCTGTTTTTATTTCGTGGACGAAATATTCTAAGGAGGGTAGATTGTAAACTCCTTCGACCAGATTTCAGTAATTTAGGATTATTTTTAACTAATTAGAATTATTTCAACTTTTTAAGATTTATTTTGTTTACATATCCTATTTGATTGTGCACCTGTACTTCACACAATTAATTAGAACATTACACTAGCTGTTTTGCCCAAACAAAAATACGATAAAATTCTACTCTAATTATACTACAATTAGTGTATTGACACCGTAGAAAAATTATGACCCTAACTGCCCCTAAATAATTAGTGAACATCGTGCGCAGTATTTATTAAATAATAAATACGATGACCCGTATCACCCAAAGAATCAGACCCTGACTCTGCCCAGGCTCACCCCTACACTTCCCAAAACATTTTCCCAGCTGTTTCCCTCGTTTATGTACAAATCAGTATTTCGAGAAATCAGTATTTTAAATCAGGCAATTTGCGAAATTACGCAAAATACCAACTTTGGGACCTATTTGCAATTTATGAAAGTTCAAGGGTTTTTATGCAAAAATGCATGTAAGGTGGCATCACCTCATTGATTAGTGAATAGGTGACATGGGACCCAACAAAACATCCAGAAAAATCTGCCAAAAATATCCTGAAATGCAAAATTACCCAAATGCCCTTAAAGTTGCAATTAATTACAACTTTGCCATTGGAAAAAAACCCTATATAAACCACACCCCCTCTCTTCAAACCCCCACAGCCACTTCCCTCCGCCACCACCGGCCACCCAACTCCGGCAAGACCCTCGCCCCTACCCCACCTCCCCTCCGGCCAAGCCACCTCCCCTCCGGCCGCCTGCTCCGCCGTGGGCAGCCCCCGCAAGCCAACTTCCCCAACACCATCACCCACAGCCACCACCACCCGAACCACTCCCACCACCGCCTCCGGCCACCGTGCACCGTCACCACCCCTACCGTTCGACTCGCCCCGACCCCCTCCACCCGACGACCACCCCCTCACCGCCCCACGACCCTTCCTCCGGCCGTCCTCGCCCCCGCAGCAGCTCCCACTCCCTAACCCTAGCTACTGCCACCCCATCTACGACCGCCTCCAGCCACCACCACCGCCGTCATGGACCACCACCACCACCACTAACCTGACCGCCACCCTCCCCTGCTTCGATCCATCACCCTGCACCGCCACCTCCGCCACTGCTCCGCCGCTGGCAGCCCCCGTGTAGCGCCCCGTTCCCCCTATTCGAGGAGCGCGGCTAAGAAACACAAGACGGTATCGTTCGATCGGGATATATTGAATTAAGAACTCGTCCTCGTTATGGATTTGTTTCTTCGGAATCGATTCCCATATTCAGTGGACTGTGCCCCAAGGATCGGCTTAGCGGCAGAGTCAGGAGGGACCTCTCCGCTGCTATCTTTTATTGCCTCGGTTTTCGATGTCCCTTGTTGCTTTCGTGCTTTGAGTTGGTTTTGGGATTTGCTTGTTTTTCTTGAACGGCTTCGATGGTTTTCATTATTTTCGTTCATTGAACTGCACTTCTATTCCGAGATTGGAAAGAGAGGAAGAAGTATTAATCGAGCTGTTCGTGTGCAGGTGAACGAGCAGTAGACGGCTTGCGAGCGGAGTCATGAAGCGCCTCTTTCCTTCTTCTTTCCAAAATCTAAGTGAGTGGCTACCAACCCGATTAGCTAGCCTTGCTTCCAAGCTTCACTCCTTCACCCCGATCAAACGATACCAAGTAATAATAAAAGAGATCAAGATAAAAAGGGAATAAACTTGAAAATATTGCTTGTCAACTAAACTTATGAACGGTTATCATCCTGTATGCTAGTTCGTTTATAACTGTTCTATGAATCGTGCTAAGTATGGAAATATATGCTTGTTATGAAATAAACTGTCAGGATGACTATGCAAAACTGTTATGCTATGGAACTAATTCTATGAGTGCTCTTGATCACGGACAACTTGTGCACAAGGTATGTTATGAGTTCCGCGGACGGTCATCGGGGCGCCGGGACCGATCCGATCCGGACGGAACGTATGTATAGTCGTATGTTATGGGGCAAAGTGTTATGCAGCGGGGCTCGCCACCTGTGTTGTATATCATTTGTGTCTTGAGACTATAACCCGTCCCTTCGTGGCATCAAGCCAGTGATCCTATGTATATTTAAACCTGTTGCATACTAACTTGTGTCTTCGTTTCAGGGAAGGCCTGGTAAGTATTGTGCAGGTAATTCAGACGGGCAGGTAAAATCCACCGAACGGTGGCACGTTCATTTTCAGTAAATTCTATATGCTGCTTACTTGTAAATGAACTAAGGCAAGATAGAAACCCACAAATATGCATGCTTCATTTAAAACAATGTGTTGATTGGTATAGTTCGGCTAGCTCGCCTTCACCAGCATGTTTCGATATGCTGACTCTCGTTGAAACAGGTTCTCCGCACTAAGGCGAACCGAGCGAGGAGCCAAAGTCGTCTTCCCGATCCAGTCCAGCTGTCGGTGCACCTTTACCGCGCCCTTGAAGCCTTTTGAAGTCCGAAGCTGCAACTCTTCATACACCAATGCAGCTCCGTGGCAAAGCTATCCTCCAGCCTGGAGGTCTTTATCATTTTGAGTTTATAAAGGGATGTAATATACAGGACTGCTATCTCTTTTTGAGTCATCACTTTTGTAAGCCGTTCGGCATATTAGCTAACTCGTTCAAGAGTTTGTAGTAGATGTTCATTATCAATAAAGAGAACTTTTCTATGTTTCAAATCTGTGTTTCAATTTATCTGCGTACTCTGAATATGTGCTTGCTATGCAAATCATTAGAGCCTTGTGCGGGCGCAACTCCAGGCCCGCACGGCGGTCATGATTTGGGGGATGCCTCAAGTGATTCTACGGAATTGGGTCATGACATAGTGGTATCAGAGCACAGATTCAAAGTTCCTTAGACTTTGTGCTGGAAAAGTTCCTTTAACGATCAAATTTCTGTGCGAACTCTTGAACTCGCTAGGCCAAAATGAGATACGTTCATGCAATAAGTCCATAATACATTATGATCCTAATGTAATTTACCTTCTTTTGAAGGAATGGATCCAGCGCAATCTGCAGCGCAAGCACCGAACGAAACACAAAAAAGCAGTTCGGGCACTTCGGGAAGCTCTCGAAGCCAACGAGACATGTCTCAAGTCGACCCGCTTGAACGGGTGCTACAAATGCTAGAAACACAACGACAAAGAGATGATGCTCGCCAAGCCAAGCTCGAGAGCAATCTAGAGGCCCGATTCTCAGTCCAACAGAAGCAGGTAGATGCCTTGTAACAGATCGTTCAGACTTTGGCTGCCAACTATTCCGTCGCAACAGCAACGACTCCGGTGGAACAGCCCATGCTTGAAGTAGAGACGCCATAAATTCCAAGACCGAGGGACGTGACTGCCTTCAACTTGGGACACTTCAAGAAAGTCTGCAACACCCCGTTCAACGGGACTGAGGACCCAGTGGTAGCTCTAGATTGGCTAGCCGAGCTTGAAGATCACTTCGCTCTGCTAGAGGTCCCCGAAGATAAGCGCGTCGCCTGCGCGCAACTACAGCTCTGCCTCAACGCACACGATTGGTGGGACGTGCATCAACGATCTCTCCAATTTGATCACCGAGAGGAGGCGATCTCGTGGACGACCTTTCGTGCCGCGTTCGAAGAGGAGTTTATACCCCCTCCAGTACAACGTCAAATGGAAAATGACTTCGTGCAACTGAGGCAAGGCAGGATGACAGTTAAAGAGTATTCCGCCGAATTCAACCGACTCTCCAAATTTGCTAGGGCCTATTTACCTGATGCAGCGAGTCGAGCTAGAAGGTTCGAAGGTGGTCTCTGTCCTGCCATCCATTCGCACGTGGTCAATAATCAGTACGGGACAATGCGTGAAGTCATGAATCACGTCCTATCTCTTGAACCACAATATCCTCACGTTTCTGCCGGCGCTGTGCATACATCCAGTCACAAACGCCAAAGCGACGATAGAGGAAACAATGCTGCAAAACGACATAACGACGGTGGTCACCACAAAGGGAACCAGAGACCATTCTGTGATTACTGTAAAAGGCAAAGGCACACTACTGATAGATGTTACAGCAGAAAAGGTCTATGCTTCAACTGTGGCGGGCCAGGCCACGTAGCTCGGGATTGTCCACTCCCCTCTAAGCTCCTGCCTCAACCCAATAATCCCTAACGGTTGGTTCTATTCCTAAGTTTCGGGACGAAACTTCCAATTAGTTGGGTAGGATGTAGCACCCCGTTCCTCCTATTCGAGGAGCGCGGCTAAGAAACACAAGACGGTATCGTTCGATCGGGATAGATTGAATTAAGAACTCGTCCTCGTTATGGACTTGTTTCTTCGGAATCGATTCCCATATTCATTGGACTGTGCCCCAAGGATCGGCTTAGCGGCAGAGTCAGGAGGGACCTCTCCGCTGCTATCTTTTATTGCCTCGGTTTTCGATGTCGCTTGTTGCTTTCGTGCTTTGAGTTGGTTTTGGGATTTGCTTGTTTTCCTTGAACGGTTTTGATGGTTTTTATTATTTTCGTTCATTGAACTGCACTTCTATTCCGAGATTGGAAAGAGAGGAAGAAGTATTAATCGAGCTGTTCGTGTGCAGGTGAACGAGCAGTAGGCGGCTTGCGAGCGGAGTCGTGAAGCACCTCTTTCCTTCTTCTTTCCAAAATCTAAGTGAGTGGCTACCAATCCGATTAGCTAGCCTTGCTTCCAAGCTTCACTCCTTCGCCCCGATCAAACGATACCAAGTAATAATAAAAGAGATCAAGATAAAAAGGGAATAGACTTGAAAATATTGCTTGTCAACTAAACTTATGAACGGTTATCATCCTGTATGCTAGTTTGTTTATAACTATTCTATGAATCGTGCTAAGTATGGAAATATATGCTTGTTATGAAATAAACTGTCAGGATGACTATGCAAAACTGTTATGCTATGGAACTAATTCTATGAGTGCTCTTGATCACGGACAACTTGTGCACAAGGTATGTTATGAGTTCTGCGGACGGTCACCGGGGCGCCGGGACCGATCCGATCCGGACGGAACGTATGTATAGTCGTATGTTATGGGGCAAAGTGTTATGCAGCGGGGCTCGCCACCTGCGTTGTATATCATTTGTGTCTTGAGACTATAACCCGTCCCTTCGTGGCATCAAGCCAGTGATCCTATGTATATTTAAACCTGTTGCATACTAACTTGTGTCTTCGTTTCAGGGAAGGCATGGTAAGTATTGTGCAGGTAATTCAGACGGGCAGGTAAAATCCACCGAACGGTGGCACGTTCATTTTCAGTAAATTCTATATGCTGCTTACTTGTAAATGAACTAAGGCAAGATAGAAACCCACAAATATGCATGCTTCATTTAAAATAATGTGTTGATTGGTATAGTTCGGCTAGCTCGCCTTCACCAGCATGTTTCGATATGCTGACCCTCGTTGAAACAGGTTCTCCGTACTAAGGCGAACCGAGCGAGGAGCCGAAGTCGTCTTCCCGATCCAGTCCAGCTGTCGGCGCACCTTCATCGCGCCCTTGAAGCCTTTTAAAGTCCGAAGCTGCAACTCTTCATACACCAATGTAGCTCCGTGGCAAAGCTATCCTCCAGCCTGGAGGTCTTTATCATTTTGAGTTTATAAAGGGATGTAATATACATGACTGCTATCTCTTTTTGAGTCATCACTTTTGTAAGCCGTTTGGCATATTAGCTAACTCGTTCAAGAGTTTGTAATAGATGTTCATTATCAATAAAGAGAACTTTTTTATGTTTCAAATCTGTGTTTCAATTTATCTGCGTACTCTGAATATGTGCTTGCTATGCAAATCATTAGAGCCTTGTGCGGGCGCAACTCCAGGCCCGCACGGCGGTCACGATTCGGGGGATGCCTCAAGTGATTCTTCGGAATTGGGTCGTGACACCCCGCAAGCAGCTGCTGCTGCTGCTGTTGCTGCTAGCAGCCACTGCTGCTGTTGCTGCTCCTCCGGCCACCTCCGGCCGCCTCCGCCGCCGTCCTCCCGCCGTCGACGACGTGGGGGTCCCACCTGTCAGTAGGTATACCCCCCCTCTTGTTTATACGTATATACGCATAAATTTATATATGTATGTAAATATATATATATATATATATATATATATATATATATATATATATATATGTATACAAATACTTATATATATATATATGTTATATATATATATTAATATATAATGTTATATTAATTATATACTGTATAAATACAGTATATGTATACTATACAATATATTATTATTATTATATATTATGTATATATATATATACATGTGTATATAATTATATATATATAACATATTATTTTATATGTTATATATTATGTAATAATAAGTATATATATATATATATATGCATTTATTTCTGTTTTATATATATATATATATATATATATATATATATATGTAGTATATATAAATATGTGTATTCATATATTTATATATATACATAGTTATATATGAAATATATATTATATGTATATAATATTATATAACATATTATTTATATGTTATATATATATTATATTATTACTAATAATTATTGCTGGATAATACAGCATATGTATATATATATATATGTATATATTTATGCACTGTCATTTCATTTATTGCCTATATATATATTATCTATATATATATAATATATACTACATAGTACTGGATAATACAGTATGTATTTATATTCCTGCACTGCCATTTCTTTTTATATATATATATATATTTATATATATATAATATATGATATTATATATAATATTGAGCTGGATAATACAACCTATATATATATATGTATATTTAAATTTCTCGCACTGTCTTTCAATTTATTATATATATGTATATATATATATTATATACTATATAATATAGTACTGTATAATACAGTACATATATATATATATGAATTTACTTTTGCCCTGTCTTTTCATTTATTTATATATATATATCAGAGGTTACACCCTGCTAATATTATATTACTATATATATATACTACTATATATACTATATCTATATATATGTATACATATTATAATACATATATATTATATGTATTTATGAATATAAGTATATATATATATCTCTATATTATACTCAGAATATTCACAAACCCTGTATGTTTAACAGGAGATAGCTCCAACACAGCCAGTGACCTCCTGTCACCAGCTCCTACAAACCTGGCTGTGAGATCAGGGTTTCAACACTATCAAGGAGTAGGCAAGTATACCTTGCCAAGTTTACTGTTTAAATTTAAATATTGTCATATGCTCTTGTTTCTGAATCTCATATAACTATGAGTACCTGAGACTGCCTCAGGTACAGTCAACTGATACGTTAAAAATTAGTATAATTAACTTAGTCTTACAGACTCACCAACAATTGTGAGAGTATCCTGATATTCTCCTAGACCCTGTCACGGGAACACATAACACGGTTGCAATACATATTGGGATGCGAGCTACGTATTTGATTAGCTACCAGTACGTGTGACCCGCATCACGGCTTAGTATAAACTCAGGAAAATTACGACTTGACATTTAGTTACATTGGGTGGGAAAGATAACTAGTGGACGTATGGGACACCCCTCCATGAGTCTATTATCCTTCGTACCATGCTCCTCGGAGATGGTCAATTGCAGAGCTACCCGTGTGTCCGGGGGCATATGACACATATACTAGCCAGTCAACACGATTGGTGAATTAAGTCAGCATATGTCAAGCCTACAAATTTCCATGCGTACTACAAGGTCTTTATTTGCATTTCACTTAGATGGTTAGTACCCTGTGTTTATTTATTTATTCAGTATTTATATGGCATGTCATTTTTCTGTATCTTGTTATGTCCCACTGAGGACCTGGTTTCCTGCCAGATTTAGACGAGGCTTTCTACCCCACGGTATTCGGGCCTGATCAGGAGGCTAGATGTGCTACCGAGGAGGAGCTAGAGGAGATACCCTCAGAGTTTTCCTGAACCTAGAAGCCTGGTCACCTGGAGATGGGGCTGTTTTCCCCAGATAGACGCTACTTAGTCTATCTTATTTTTCTGCGCTATTATTAGTTTTTGTTATGGGCTTGTACCCATCAGTTGTACTATGTCTTTATCAGACTCAGCTTTTATATATATTTCAGCCCTTATTTTCCTGATATTTTATTGTGGATGAGATAGATTTACCTGTTTTATACTTGTAGTATTTTAGGACAGCGTAGCACGTTCCTTTGGGTCCATTAAAATGGATTAAGCCCTTAGTGACGTGTCAGCTGGCCAGTGACACGTGGCCTAGTTCCTGATATTTTGGGACTGGGGCGTGACATAGTTTTAGTGGTGGCCCATGCAGGTCAATTGCAGAGTCTATTATCAATTACGACTTGACATTTAGTTACATTGGGTGGAAAAGATAACTAGTGGACGTATGGGACACCCCTCCATGAGTCTATTATCCTTCGTACCATGCTTCTCGGAGATGGTCGATTGCAGAGCTACCCGTGTATCCGGGGGCATATGACACATATACTAGCCAGTCAACACGATTGGTGAATTAAGTCAGCATATGTCAAGCCTACACATTCCTATGCGTACTACAAGGTCTTTATTTGTATTTCACTTAGATGGTTAGTACCCTGTGTTTATTTATTTATTCAGTATTTACAAGGCCATAAAATACAGTTATTGATTCATTTTGATTCTCTTGCTTTAATTTCTGTGACTGTTGTATTTCCTCTATCGAGTACTTTATACCCAGGACACCTGACACAAAGCATGATACAGAATCTTCCTGATTATTCAAGAGGGTTTTGTATAGGATATAGATTTCATGACTTGAGCTTTACATTTTATCCTGACTAGTTGCATTAGTTTAATCTTGCGTAACATGAACATTGAGAACTATGGCATAAGATTATATTGGGTGGGGAGAGTATTACCATATCAAGGCTAAATATATATTATATTGTGTAATCTGGATGTGTCCTAGTCTCTGACATAGAGCTTTGACACCTTTACTGGCCCTTCGAGAAAATACTGCTATGGTTTCTTGTTACTGATCCTGTAGTAGTCTCAGCCTGAGTATGAATAATAACTCTCACTTGCATGATCACTTAGCTGGTTAGTTACTTACCCTGTTATTTCTTTATTTCTGCACTGCATTATATTTGGCTTGTGTTTTCTGTACTTTGCTATGTCCCCTGAGGACCTGGAATGGATTATGTCCCCAGATTTAGCAGACGAGATCTACCCAGAGGTGTACGGAACAGGGGCACTACTCGGAGCAGTACCTGAACCTGAAGACAAGGTGATCGCTGAGGACTTCTCATGAACAATTGCTTCGCCATGCTCAGTCTTATGGCAAATAGACTTTATTTCCTGTTAATTGAACTCTTTATTTCCTGTCTTTGAGAACTTGTGTAAACAGACTTAATATCGGATTGTTCTCCAATTTTATTTACTTTGTCTGGTTGTAGTTTAATATTTCTTTTGCTGTTGTTGTCATCTTTTATCTGTGGATGAGAATAGTAAAACCCTGACTGATGTAATACAGCTTAAGTATGCCCGATGGATCCATTAAATTGGGTTTGTCCATCGGTGCATGCTGCTGGCCATTGCCACGTGTCCAGTCCCTCGGTTTTTGGGACTGGGGCGTGACAATTATCCTTCGTACCATGCTCCTCGGAGATGGTCGATTGCAGAGCTACCCGTGTGTCCGGGGGCATATGACACATATACTAGCCAGTCAACACGATTGGTGAATTAAGTCAGCATATGTCAAGCCTACACATTCCCATGCGTACTACAAGGTCTTTATTTGTATTTCACTTAGATGGTTAGTACCCTGTGTTTATTTATTTATTCAGTATTTACATGGCATATCATTTTTCTGTATCTTGTTACGTCCCACTGAGGACCTGGTTTCCTGCCAGATTTAGACGAGGCTTTCTACCCCACGGTATACGGGCCTGATCAGGAGGCTAGATGTGCTACCGAGGAGAAGCTAGAGGAGACACCCTCAGAGTTTGCCTGAACCTAGAAGCCTGGTCACCTGGAGATGGAGCTATTTTCCCCAGATAGATGCTAATTAGTCTATCTTATTTTTCTGCGCTATTATTAGTTTTTGTTATGGGCTTGTACCCATAAGTTGTACTATGTCTTTATCAGACTCAGCTTTTATATATATTTCAGCACTTATTTTCCTGATATTTTGTTGTGGATGAGATAGATTTACCTGTTTTATACTTGTAGTATTTTAGGACAGCGTAGCACGTTCCTTTGGGTCTATTAAAATGGATTAAGCCCTTCGTGACGTGTCAGCTAGCCAGTGACACGTGGCCTAGTTCCTGACATTTTGGGACTGGGGCGTGACACAGGTTCTTCAGGGGATCAAGGAGAAGAAACCATTGGAGTTTGCACAGTTCCTACTTTAGCAATGGGTGCAGCAAGAATTAGTTATGGAATTCAAGAATTATTCTAGATTTAGCTTATGATTCCTCTATTCCTGAATTCTTCGGTCTAGATGGTGCCTCTGTATATTTATAGAACAATGCAGCAGGAATTAGTTGTGGAAATTCTAGATTTAGCTTATGATACCTCAATTCCTGAATTCTCCTGTCTAGATGATGCCTCTGTATTTATAGAACAACTATATTGATAACTAGTAAATACAACAACTATATTGATAACTAGTTGTTCTAGATGAGCTTTGGGCCTGGGCTTCGAGGGATGCACTATGTAGCAAAAGACGCCATTGGCAACTCTTGTAAGCCAAGGCTTAACATAAGATCTAATCCATTTTAGGTTTGTGTGTGTGGGCCTGGGCTTCGAGGGATGCACTATGTAGCAAAAGAGGCCATTGGCAACTCTTGTAAGCCTAGGCTTAACATAAGATCTAATCCATTTTTATGTGTGTGTGTGTGTTTGCTTCCAACTCACAACTTACTAGGATACTATGAGCCATATATCTATACTACTTTATAATAAGAAAACTGAGACATCACAGTGGAATTTTTTTTCCAAAAAAGTTCTTACTAATTAAAATTGTTCATTCAATTTAATATGGAAGTTAAGTAATTACGCATAGAAAAAATATTAAAAAACTAAGAGACTTGGCCTCTTTTCAAATAGTAAAAAAAACTATTGTTTGCTTTTACCAATAGTATAAAATATTAAAAAAACTAAGAGACTTGGCCTCTTTTCAGTTGTTTTGAATATTGTTTATTTTAGACTTTGATAAATGAAAGTATGTATTATATCAGTTATGATTTTTATAGTACAGTTAAGTTATGAAGTTAGGTGATAAACCACTGTATGTAATGATTTATATGATACATATTGTCATTTTTGCAGAAGTATCTAAAAATGGATATAAATTACTATCTACGTTATCGTTCGTGGATGTACAACCGTCATCCTGATGACATGTGCGGTGTGCAGGATGAATTCATTGAGGGTGTACAGCAGTTCCTGCAGTTTGCCAAGGTTTTCTCTCACTACATGGACGGTACCAAAATTAAGTGTCCGTGTGTGAGATGTCGCAACAGGAAATATCATCTAGAAGTGGAAGTTACATATCATTTATACTCGAGAGTATCCACATTTTGCCGAGGAAGCGCGTAATGTCAGATTGGGGCTCTCCTCTGATGGTTTTACCCCATTCGCACTTTCGGGCTCCCAGTATTCGTGTTGACCTGTGATCGACACTCTGTACAATCTACCGTCTTGGATGTGCATGAAGACTCCGTATATGTTCCTAACAGTTATTATCCCGGGTTCGAACAATCCGAAGAGAAATATCGATGTGTATTTACAGCCTTTGATAGATGAGTTGAATCAGCTGTGGGAAGTAGGTGCCAACACGTACGATGTTTCTAGAAAGCAGAATTTTTAGATGAGGGCAACACTTATGTGGACCATCAACGACTTTCCGGCCTATGGAATATTATCGGGATGGAGCACCCATGGTCATCTGTCATGTCCGTATTGCATGGACCGTTCTCAGGCTTTCCGTTTGAAACACGGAGGCAAAACATGCTTCTTCGATTGTCGTTGACAATTTTTGTCGAAGGATCATCCGTATCGGAGGAACCGGAATGATTTTCGTGCGGGAGTTGTAGAGAAGGCCAATCTACCGCCAAAGTGGCCCGGATGCACGATATAGAAAGAGGTAAAAGATTTACCAAGTGCTATCGAAGAGCCTGCTAAGGGGTACAAGTGTGACGGATTTGGTCGCACCCATAACTGGACGAAGAGGAGTATATTCTGGGATCTGCCATATTGGAGCACCAATCTGATCAGACATAACCTTGATGTCATGCATATCGAGAAGAATGTGTTTGATAACATAATTAATACTGTAATGGAGGTAAACGGGAAGACGAAAGATAATCCGAAGGCCAGGTTGGACTTAGAAGAAATATGTAGACGTCCTGTATTGCATTTGATAGAGGAGGGGAATGGAAAGTTAAAGCAACCTAAGTCAGTTTTCTCACTGGATAAAGAGGATAAAGGTAGACTTTGTAGGTGGATTCAGGGTCTAAAGTTTCCAGACGGGTACGTGTCGAACATGAGAAGATGCGTCGACCTCAAGGAGAACAAACTGGTGGGTATGAAGAGCCACGATTGTCACGTATTCATGGAGAGGTTAATTCCGATTGCATTTCGAGAATTCTTACCGCAGGTCATTTGGGACCCATTGACAGAGCTGAGCATATTCTTCAGAGATCTTTATTGTACTAAGTTGCTCGTCGATCGTCTAGAAAAGCAAGAGAGGGACATTGCGGTAACACTATGTAAGCTCGAGAAGATGTTTCCTCCTGGATTCTTCGACTCTATGGAGCATTTGCCAATTCATCTTTCTTATGAGGCACGTGTTGGTGGTCCTGTCGGTTATCGGTGGATGTACCCCTTCGAGCGGGCATCTGAATCACCTAAAGAGAAAGGTGAAAAATAAGGCACGGGTTGAAGGCTCTATTTGTGAAGCTTATGTTCTCGAGAAGATTACAAACTTTTACTCGACGTATTTAAAACCGCATGTTGCTACTAATAGGACGAAAGCTCCCAGAAACGACGACGCATATCAGGAATCTAATGATGCAATACTCAAAGTATTCAATGCATCCGGAAAATCTTCGGGAAAAATGAAGAAAAGATATTTGAATGACGATGAGCTAAGGGCTGCTCAATTATATATATTACTCAATTGCGACGAGGATGAAGTGGAGAAGCTAGAGGGGTAAGTAATTAATACGTCCACGTTTACATCATCTCAATGTAATAGTATAAGATACTATTATGCTACTAATCAGCAGTTGCTTCATTGTTTTTCAGCACATATAATGATGAGTTGAGGTCGGTTAGACCCTACATAACATACGAAGAAGTATAACAAGATATGAGATGCCATTTTCCTTCTTGGTTAAGTGCATATGTAAGATGCTTGGTAATTATTTTTTATTTTTGCACTTGTAAAACAAATAACTTACTATCGCTACTTTGGTATTTAGGTCGATCGTCTAATATCACCCGAGACTGAATCTATTAGAACTCTAGCCAAGGGACCAATTACTGCCGTAAAAATATGGCCAAGTTTCTGTGTGAATGGGTTCAGGTTCAAGTCAACAAATGCTCCTATCAGAGACAGCTTTCTGGATCTTGATTCCACGAAAAACAGTTATTTGTGTATCAAATCTTCAAACTATAAAGACGTTAATTCGGGCAATAATTTTTTTGGCATCGCAATGATTTTTTTGGCATCTTACGAGAGATTATGGAGTTGACATATAATTATGGCACAGAACCTGCTAATATCGTGCTATTCAGGTGTGAATGGTTCGATCCGATTCAAGATCAAGGTTGGAAAATTGACAAGCATGGCCTTGTGGATATAAACTACAAGCGTAGATATCAAGGCTACGAACCATTTGTCCTATCAAGTCAGGCTCAGCTCGTGTACTTCATAACTTATCCTAGATGGGGGACAACGAGGTCGGATTGGTGGGCAGTATGCAAGACTAAAGCTAGAAATACCTTTGACATTGACGAAATAGCTTATCAGGAGGACGATCTACCTCTTGTAACAAATATTGTAGATGAGGACTCAATGAAAGTTACTCATTACACGAGTAATAATGTAGAAGATATAGAATTATCCGAAGAGGACGACGAAGTAGATGAAAGTGAAGACGAGGAAGAGGAAGAGCAGGACGACGAAGGCGAACAAGATGAATTTTTTGAAGATGATTGAAAATAAAATATATTGCATATAGAATGTAACTATATTTTGACTGTAGAATATAGATCAAGGTTGGAAAATTAATGAAGTAGATGTACCCATTAACGAATATAGGTATTATATTTTGACTGTAGAATGCTTTGAGATATGCATCATATTTCGACTGTAGAATGTAGTATATATTTGTGTTTCTCTATATTCATCATATGTTGTTATCAGATATGATAGGACGACGCGGAGGATTCGGCAGGTCCCGAGGTAGACAGAGTGCCACTCCGGTACTGCCTACTGTTGGTTCCGGATCATCATCGCCCAGTACTCCAGTATATCGATCACTCACATCTCCGACTATTGGGACGAGTAGTTCCTGGCGTGATAGTACACCCTCGTCCAGCGTTCCTCCTGCTGACGGAACCATGGGGACAGATGAGCATATTGAGGAGGCCGTGCCCACGTTGTCCCAGCATCAGCAAGATCCTCCATGCGCACCTCCGGAGGAGACGAGGACAGAGATTTGGACCGACGGTACAAAGTAAGTCAATTAGATGGTTTAGTATAATATATATCGTGTATTTCTTTATTCATCGTATATTGAAATTTTCGATCAAAATAATTATCTCTGTATAGATATCGTCCATCGTCGGTTCAGAGATGCTTGGGCCAATTTCTGAGGAACAACTACAGTGGCCCTTGGATCAACTACTCTGAGACTCCGGAGGAGAGGAAGGCATTCTGGTTTGCGCACTTTCAGGTAAAAGTATATTAAATAAATCCTCTAATTTATGTATATTATATAACTTATCCGTGATGCTCACTTACTAAATTATTTATTATAGCAAACGTATTTCTATCCTCCGCACCGGGCCGAGTTGATCGAGCGGCTCTTTCCTACCATTGCCGCCAAGCTTATCCGAGATGCTCTGGATGACCAGAAGGCTCATGATCGTGCTGGAAAACCGATCCAAGGTTGGATCACGCCTGAGAAGTGGACTGCAATGAGGGCTAGATTCGACGATCCGAGCTACAAGGAAAGGTCTGAGAAGGCCAAGGCGGCTAGGCGGAATACTGCCAAGTGGTGTGGTGGCTCGATTCCGATGACGGAACATTTTCGTCGTTTGGTATATTTTTTGTTTTAAAATATATTATTTTAATATAAGTACCATAAAATGGTACTTGGAAAAAATGTTTAAGTTTAGTACTAAATAATATATTTTTAACAGGTACAGAGGGGTGAGGATGCAAACATGGTGACCGTCTTTTTGGCCACCCATCGCAAGGACGAAAATCTCATTGATAAGAGGGACTCGCAGACCTATGTAAGTATTACTTTACTTTGTGTTAATTTTAATATAACTTAGGCAATTATCGAGTTTTCAAACCTTTCTAGGCCGAGTATCTTAGGCTGCGTGAGCGGGCGACTGCTAGTGCACCTACACCTGGAGAGGCTGGTACTTCATCGCAGCCCGCTCCAGCTCCGTTGGCGGACGACCTGTGGGTGACCGCAGCTGGTGGTCTCTAGAGGGGTACGTACTACGATACGGGATCCTATGGCGCCCTGGTTGCGACACAGTCATCTAGGGCCTCCCCGACAGCTGCGCATTCCACACAGCCCTCGCAGTCGCAGCCTTCGCAGTCGTCGGCCAGAGTCCAGGAGGTCGTCCAGTAGGTCATTGACCGTCAGATTGCGTCTCTCCGTGACGAGTTACTGCGAAGGATGGAGGAGCAGCCCCGGTCCCAGCTGCAGGCGGACGATCCGACGCTCATCGCACGATTCGATATGCTCGACCGTAGCATGACGGAGCTCCGGGATTTGATAAATGATATTAGAGCCTCGACAGACCGCAACATCATGGAGCTGCATGCATCACAACTATCGATAGGCGAAAGGCTGACGATGATGCAGTATTTAATGGTTCATAGCAGTACGAGGTTGTTATCTACCATAGATTCTTACAACCAGCGACTCGCAGACTTGGAGCGGGTACGGCCTCCTGGTGCGCCTACATCGACACAGACTCCACCGATGTCACTGCCTTCTCCATCGACATCGGTGTCGATTCCACGGGACGAGTATGAGATGTTCTTATCCTTCAGGCGCGCCGGTAGTCAGCCTCCTGCATATCCGCAGTAGTATAGCTAGTTGCTGGATATTTGTATCTTTTTATTATTGAGGATACGATTGTATGGATATATATTTGTCATATTCTTTACGATGAGATTTGCTGGATGCTTTTTTTCTTCAAATTTTATTATATTATTCATATTAAATATGTTATATTACCGGTATTGAGTGTTCAACCCAAGGGGTTGGCAAACCTAGAAATTTAATTTAGTATTCTTTTTTTTTGTAAAATTAGCGACATTTTAGCGACGTTTAGCGACGTTAATATACATCGCTAACTATGTCGCTAATTAGCGATGTTGTTACACGTCGCTAATGACGTCGCTAAAGACGTCGCTAAAATCGTTGATGTACAAATTGCTTTATTCATCATATATTGACTTTTTTAGTAATCTAAATTATTATCTCTGTATAGATATCGTCCATCGTCGGTTCAGAGACGCTTGGGCCAATTTTTGAGGAACAACTACGATGGCCCTTGGATCAACTACTCTGAGGCTCCGGAGGAGAGGAAGGCGTTCTGGTTTGCGCAATTCCAGGTAAAAGTATATTAAATAAATTATCTAATTTATGCATATTATATAACTTATTCGTGATGCTAACTTAATGAATAATTTATTGTAGCAAACGTATTTTTATCCTCCGCACAGGGCCGAGTTGATCGAACGGCTCTTTCCTACCGTTGCCGCCAAGATTATCCGAGATGCTCTGGATGACCAGAAGGCTCGTGATCGTGCTGGAAAACCGATCCAAGGTTGGATCACGCCTGAGCAGTGGACTGCGATGAGGGCTAGATTCGACGATCCGAGCTATAAGGAAAGGTCTAAGAAGGCCAAGGCGGTTGTAGAAGCATGAAAAATACGCCGGATGATTATACGCGGCATATCGGTGCAGAGCAGCATAGGCAGAGGCCTTAAGAGCCATCAAGCGTGCAACAGAGCCTTTTCTGCTAGAACAGAGCGTGAAACATAAAAGCTCAAAGGACCATCCGCGTAAGGCAGTACATCCAAGCCGCGTCAGGATAAAATAGGGTGCTTCATCACCTCCAGGGCGTAAAACTCCTCCCCTTTCATACGCAGCATTGAGGTGTATAAGAGACGCTTCGTATTCCCCGAAGTAAACCTATCAGATCCTGCAATGAACCTGTCAGAGCCTGCAATGAACCTGACGTCTGGACTTCTGGCAAAGGGATACGACTCGACCACTACTAGAAAAAGCGGTCTTAGCGACGTATTTTAGCGACGTCAAAAGAAACGTCGCTAATAATATATAAATTAGTGACTCCTTATTAAAACGTCGCTAGACGTCGCTAAATGGGGACATTTAGCGACGTTTAGCGACTTTTATTAAGATTTTAAAAGATAAGTCACTATAAGTTCAGTTTAGGTCGCTTAACGTCGCTAATATGTCTAATTTAGCGACGTTTAGCGACGTATATAGCGACCTTAATATTGAAAATATTTAGCAACGTGTTTAGCGACGTATTGATGTCGCTAAAAATTAAATTAGCGACATTTTTCTTGGACGTCGCTAAACGTCGCTAAAATTTGGTTAATTAGGGATCGGTTTTATTTTTCCCCATCTGCTAAAATTTCGAAAAGAAAAAAAATTCCCCCCCACGCTCCGTCGACCCGCTCTCCACCGCGACTACTCCGGTAAACCCTACTCTCTCTCTCTCTCTCTCACAGGACACATGTGACATTGACACAAATACGACACACACACAGACACTGACACAGACACAGACACGGCACACACACACACACACTGACACAGACACTGATCAGGACCTAGGGTTAGGGTTAGGGTTAGGTTTGTTGACATGGGGTTAGGGTTAGGGTTAGGGTTAGGGCCGACTAGCATCCATTCCATCTTGGATCCATGTACACCACCTGGTATGCTATCAGTAGTAAAGAAAATCTTAATAGAACATACCCATCTTTTTTATTAAGTAGTTTCCTTCATAAGAATGTTATTACGCCCTACTAAATAGAAACATAAACAAATATGGACATACTGGCATCCATTCCATTTTGGATCCATGTCCACCACCTGGTATGCTATCAGTTATAAAAAAAACTTAAGCTAGGTCTATCACAGGGCAAATTTTGTAGAACATACCCATCTTTTTTATCAAGTAGTTTCCTTCATATTGACTAGAAAAATATGATTTCATATATCCTATGCAAATAACGCCCCCTGAACTAAAAAAAAACAAAACCATGATAGAATCTGGTGTGAAGGGCTGGCATGCTTAGATCTGCAGGTAAAATTTAGCTATCTCCTAAATTTTCTAAAAAATATTGCGTAGTCTCCTTGGTATTTCTTGATCCAAAAACTTGTCAATTATTTTAAATTAGACCCGAAACAATCCTCCATCGAATTTCAAGTAGAAATTTCTTCGATGGTCCAACTCAATACTGGGACACACAGTTATATATATAACTGGATTTATAAACAAGCAAAGGCAAGGATTCATACCATAGTGACTTAGCTAGCATGTTTTGCAATTCTTGATTCAATATCCATACAAGACATGGCTAAGAACATGTATGTACGTACTCGTTAAACTTTAAAGAAACGGAGACAAAGATTTAAATAATTTACGAAATCAATATTTAATATGTTTCAAATAAATATGGAATAACATATTTATAAGGTACTGATAATTCTTAGTATTTTTCTAAAAAGAAAATATCTATAAAAATTGAACCAAAAGTCAATTTTAATGCTTTCAAATAGTACCAGCCCCTTGGCACTAGTTATGGCTTAAACAGATGATATTACATAAATTAAACTCTTTGAACTCAATTTGTAGATAAACATATGTGTTGAAATAGGTAATCGTCGGTAGTTCTTGCTCATTATATATGTGACTCATTTTTTGCATGTTTTTGAGTAAATCTTGATCAAATGCCAATGCCAAACGGAGTGCAGTAATCTGCCGGTAAATGTGAGTGAGTACAGCCACAATGCATGGGGTTATCCATTTCATAGAGCAATAGCCCGTGTACTTAGGAAACTTTTGATGCAAAAATTGTTCAAGCACCAGGTGCCTTAGTGCAATGCCATGACTGCTTTTTCCATAACGGACACTGACCTAGGAGTGTGGTTGGGGGCAGCTGCAGTTCTATAGTATGACATACTATTTGTAGTATTGATTGCACACTTATAGTGCAGTTCATAGTACTATGGGGTTGGGGGCAGCTGCAGTTTTGATAAATGAAAATATGTATTATATCAGTTATGATTTTTATAGTACGGTTAATTTTGCATGTAATGATTTATATGATACATACTGTCAATTTTGCAGAAGTTTCTAGAAATGGATATAAATTACTATCCGCGTCATCGTTCGTGGATGTACAACCGTCATCCTGATGAAATATGCGGTGTGCGGGATGAATTCATTGAGAGTGTACAGCAGTTCCTGCAGTTCGCAAAGGCGTTCCCTCAATACATGGACGGTACCAAAATTAAGTGTCCGTGTGTGAGATGTCGCAACAGGAAATATCATCCTGAAGTGAAAGTTACATATCATTTATACTCGAAGGGCTTTACGCCGAATTACTATCAGTGGACCGCGCACGGAGAACTTGTATCTCTAGCATCGGAGTCGGAGCCCTATGTGGAGCCGTATATGGATGTCCAAGACCACGATGCTTACGACGACGGGTTGGTGAACATGGTTTATGATGCGGCGGGGCCTAGTTTCAATCCTGACAATTATGATGCGACGGGACCTAGTTTTAATCCGGACAATTATGATGCAGCTGAGGAGGCACCGAATGCCGATGCTGCAAAGTTTATGGAGTTGCTTGAGAATACAAGGACTCCACTATATCCTGGTTGTGAGGATCATTCACCGTTGGAGGTGGTTACAAGATTATTGAGCATCAAGTCCGATTTTAACATGTCGCAAGAATGCTATAATCGACTGCTCGATTTGATTATAGAGATCTTGCCCGAGGGTGCAAAGTTGCCTAAAGACTTCTATCGATCTAAGAGGATGGTGAGATCGCTTTGGATGGGATACGAGAAAATCGATGCATGTCGCAACGGGTGCATGTTGTACTACAAAGACGACAAGGATAAAGATGTGTGCAGATTCTGTGGTGCTGATCACTACAAGGCCACTGTTAGAGGAAAGTCTGTCGGTGCAAGGAAGCCTACCGATTCGATGCACTACTTGCCTTTGACGTCGCGGTTGCAGCGGTTGTTTATGGTTAAGGAGACTGCAGAAAACATGAGTTGGCACAGGCGAAAACAGATCGAAGGAGTATTGGATCATCCATCCGATGGAGAAGCATGGAAGCACTTTGATTGAGAGTATCCATATTTTGCCGAGGAAGCGCGTAATGTCAGATTGGGGCTCTGCTCTGACGGTTTTACCCTATTCGGACTTTCGGGCTCCAAGTATTCGTGTTGGCCTGTGATCGTCACTCCGTACAATCTACCGCCTTGGATGTGCATGAAGACTCCGTATATGTTCCTAACCGTTATTATCCCGGGTCCGAACAATCCGAAGAGGAACATCGATGTGTATTTACAGCCTTTGATAGATGAGTTGAATCAGCTGTGGGAAGTCGATGCCAACACGTACGATGTTTCTAGAAAGCAGAATTTTCAGATGAGGGCAGCACTTATGTGGACCATCAACGACTTTCCGGCCTATGGAATGTTATCGGGATGGAGCACCCATGGTCGTCTCTCATATCCGTATTGCATGGACCGTTCTCAGGCTTTCCATTTGAAACACGGAGGCAAACCGTGCTTCTTCGATTGTCATCGACAATTTTTGCTGAAGGATCATCCGTACCGGAGGAATCGGAATGCTTTTCGTGCGGGAGTTGTGGAGAAGGCTAATCCACCGCCAAGGTGGCCCGGATGCACGATATGGGAAGAGGTAAAAGATTTACCAAGTGCTATCCAAGAGCCTGCTAAGGGGTACAAGTGTGACGGATTTGGTCGCACCCATAACTGGACGAAGAGGAGTATATTCTGGGATCTGCCATATTGGAGCACCAATCTGATCAGACATAACCTTGATGTCATGCATATCGAGAAGAATGTGTTTGATAACATAATTAATACTGTAATGGATGTAAAGGGGAAGACGAAAGATAATCCGAAGGCGAGGTTGGACTTAGAAGACATATGTAGACGTCCTGCATTGCATTTGATAGAGGAGGGGAATGGAAAGTTAAAGCAACCTAAGTCAGTTTTCTCACTGGATAAAGAGGATAAAGGTAGACTTTGTAGGTGGATTCAGGGTCTAAAGTTTCCAGACGGGTACGTGTCGAACTTGAAAAGATGCGTCGACCTCAAGGAGAATAAACTAGTAGGTATGAAGAGCCACGATTGTCACGTATTCATGGAGAGGTTAATTCCGATTGCATTTCGGAAATTCTTACCGCAGGTCGTTTGGGACCCATTGACAGAGCTGAGCATATTCTTCAGAGATCTTTGTTGTACTAAGTTGCTCGTCGATCGTCTAGAAAAGCAAGAGAGGGACATTGCGGTAACACTATGTAAGCTCGAGAAGGTGTTTCCTCCTGGATTCTTCGACTCTATGGAGCATTTGCCAATTCATCTTTCCTATGAGGCACGTGTTGGTGGTCCTGTCGGTTATCGGTGGATGTACCCCTTCGAGCGCCATCTGAATCACCTAAAGAGAAAGGTGAAAAATAAGGCACGGGTTGAAGGCTCTATTTGTGAAGCTTATGTTCTCGAGGAGATTATAAACTTTTGCTCGACGTATTTCAAACCGCATGTTGCTACTAATAGGACGAAAGCTCCCAGAAACGACGACGCATATCAGGAATCTAATGATGCAATACTCAAAGTATTCAATGCATCCGAAAAGCCCTCGGGAAAAATGAAGAAGAGATATTTGAATGATGATGAGCTAAGGGCTGCTCAATTGTATATATTACTCAATTGCGACGAGGATGAAGTGGAGAAGCTAGAGGGATAAGTAATTAATACGTCCACGTTTACATCATCTCAATGTAATAGTATAAGATACTATTATGCTACTAATCAGCAGTTGCTTCATTATTTTTTAGCACATATAATGATGAGTTGAGGTCGGTTAGACCCTACATAACAGACGAAGAAGTAGAACAAGATATGAGATACCATTTTCCTTCTTGGTTGAGCGCATATGTAAGATGCTTGGTAATTACTTTTTATTTCTGCACTTGCAAAACAAATAACTTACTATCGCTACTTTGGTATTTAGGTCGATCGTCTAATATCACCCGAGACTGAATCTATTAGGACTCTAGCCAAGGGACCAATTACTGCCGTAAAAATATGGCCAAGTTTCTGTGTGAATGGATTCAGGTTCAAGTCAACAAATGCTCCTATCAGAGACAGCTTTCTGGATCTTGATTCCACGAAAAACAGTGGTTTGTGTATCAAATCTTCAAACTACAAAGACGTCAATTCGGGCAATGATTTTTTTGGCATCTTACGAGAGATTGTGGAGTTGACATATAATTATGGCCCAGAACCTGCTAATATCGTGCTATTCAGGTGTGAATGGTTCGATCCGATTCAAGATCAAGGTTGGAAAATTGACAAGCATGGCCTTGTGGATATAAACTACAAGCATAGATATCAAGGCTACGAACCATTTGTCCTATCAAGTCAGGCTCAGCTCGTGTACTTCACAACTTATCCTAGACGGGGGACAGCGAGGTCGGATTGGTGGGCAGTATGCAAGACTAAAGCTAGAAATACCTTTGACATTGACGAAATAGCTTATCAGGAGGATGATCTACCTCTTGTAACAAATATTGTAGATATGGACTCAACGGAAGTTACTCATTACACGAGTAATAATGTAGAAGATGTAGAATTATCCGAAGAGGACGACGAAGTAGATGAAAGTAAAGACGAAGAAGAGGAAGAGCAGGACGAGGAAGGCGAACAAGATAAATTTTCTGAAGATGATTGAAAATATAAAATATTCCATATAGAATGTAACTATATTTGGACTGTAAATATTGCATGTAGAAGTAGATGTTGACATTAACGAATATATGTATTATATTTTGACTGTATAATGCTTTGAGATATGTATCACATTTCGACTGTAGAATATAGTATATATTTGTGTTTCTCTATATTCATCATATGTTGTTATCAGATATGACAGGACGACGCGGAGGATTCGGCAGGTCCCGAGGTAGACAGAGTGCCACTCCGGTACTGCCTACTGTTGGTTCGGGATCATCGTCGCCCAGTACTCCAGTATATCGATCAGTCACATCTCCGACTGCGACGATGTTGCGTGGCATCACTCCTGGGACGAGTAGTTCCAGGCGTGATAGTACTCCCTCGTCCAGCGTTCCTCCTGCTGACGGAACCATTGAGACAGATGAGCATGTAGAGGAGGTCGTGCCGACGTTGTCCCAGCATCAGCAAGATCCTCCATGCGTACCACCGGAGGAGACGAGGACAGAGATTTGGGCCGACGGTACAAAGTAAGTCAATTAGATGGTTTAGTATATATTTGTGTTTCTCTTTATTCATCGTATATTGACTTTTTCAGTAATCTAAATTATTATTTCTGTATAGATATCGTCCATCGTCGGTTCAGAGACGCCTGGGCCAATTTCTGAGGAACAACTACGGTGGCCCTTGGATCAACTACTCTGAGGCTCCGGAGGAGAGGAAGGCGTTCTGGTTTGCGCACTTCCAGGTAAAAGTATATTAAATAAATCCTCTAATTTATGCATATTCGTGATGCTAACTTAATGAATTATTTATTGTAGCAAACATATTTTTATCCTCCGCACCGGGCCGAGTTGATTGAGCGGCTCTTTCCTACCATTGCCGCTAAGCTTATCCGAGATGCTCTGGATGACCAGAAGGCTCATGATCGTGCTAGAAAACCGATCCAAGTTTGGATCACGCCTGAGTAGTGGACTGCGATGAGGGCTAGATTCGACGATCCGAGCTACAAGGAAAGGTCTAAGAAGGCCAAGGCGGCTAGGCAGAATGCTGCCAAGTGGTGTGGTGGCTCGATTCCGATGACGGAACATTTCCGTCGTTTGGTATGTTTTTTCTTTTAAAGTATATTATTTTAATATAAGTACCATAAAATGGTACTTGGAAAAAATATTTAAGTTTAGTAATAAAAAATATATTTTTAATAGGTACAGAGGGGTGAGGATGCAAACATGGTGACCGTCTTCTTGGCCACCCATCGCAAGGACGGAAATCTCATTGATGAGAGGGCCTCACAGACCTATGTAAGTATTACTTTACTTTGTGTTTATTTTAATATAACTTAGGCAATTATTGAGTTTCCAAACCTTTTATAGGCTGAGTATCTTAGGCTTCGTGAGCGGGCGACTGCTAGTGCACCTACACCTGAAGAGGCTGGTGCTTCGTCGCAGCCCGGTCCATCTCCGTTGGCGGACGACCTGTGGGTGACCGCAGCTGGTGGTCTCCAGAGGGGTACGTACTACGGTACGGGCTCCTATGGCGCCCTGGTTGCGACGCAGTCATCTAGGGCCTCCCCGACAGCTGTGCATTCCACACACCCCTCGCAGTCGCAGCCCTCGCAGTCGTCGGCCAGAGTCCAGGAGGCCGTCCAGGAGGCCGTTGACCGTCAGATTCCGTCTCTCCGTGACGACTTGCTGCGAAGTATGGAGGACCAGTCCCGGTCCCAGCCGCAGGTGGACGATCCGATGCTCATCGCACGATTGGATATGCTCGACCGCAGCATGACGGAGCTACGAGAATTGACAAATGATATTAGAGCCTCCAATGATCGCAACATCATGGAGCTGCAGGCGTCACAGCTATCGATGGGCGAGAAGCTGACGAGGATGCAGGCGTCACAGCTATCGATGGGCGAGAACCTGACGAGGATGCAGGATTCAATGGGTGATAGCAGTACGAGGCTGTTATCTACCCTGGATTCTTACAACCAGCGACTCGCAGACTTGGAGCGGGCACGGCCTCCACCGACGTCACTGCCTTCTCCATCGACATCGGTGTCGATTCCACGGGACGAGTATGAGGAGTTTTTATCCTTCAAGCGCGCCGCTGGTCAGCCTCCTGCAGATCCGTAGTAGTATAGTTATTTTTATTATTATTTATGAATTATTGATACTTCAACAATAGACATGATGTATGATGCTTCTTGTGGTCTTTAATTTTTTAGTTAATTTAATTGGATTATATAGTTATCCACATTTAATTGGATTGATACTTCTTGTGGTCTTTAATTTAATTGGATTATATAGTTAACTAGATTGAATCATGTTGGTGTGTATGATGAAGATGATGTAAAACTGCAGAGAATCACCAATGTTTGCTTCTGGACATTATTTTTTTTTATTTTTTTTTAAAAATTAGCGATGTTATTAGCGACGTGTAGCGACGTTTAGCGACGTTAATTTACGTCGCTAATTACGTCGCTACTTAGCGACGCTGTAAAATGTCGCTAATGACGTCGCTAATGACGTCGCTAAACGTCGCCAATTGCTGACATGGCAGTATAGCCAGGTCATTAAAGACGTCGATGTAACGTCGCGATAGACGTCGCTAATCAGCGACGTTTAGCGACTTTTATAAACGTCGCTATTTAGTGACTTGGCGTCGCAAAACGTCGCTAAATTTAGCGACACATTAAAGTCGCTAAAAAACGTCGGCATAGCGACGTTTAGCGACATTTTTTGTTTTAGCGACTTGGAGTTTTCCGACTGCTTTAAAACGTCGCTAATTACGTCGCTAAACCTAATTAGCGACGATTTTTGGTTATTTAGCGACGTTTTTAGACGTCGCTAATTTGAATTTTTCTGGTAGTGGACTACCCAAGCGATGGCTATAATGATGGCACTGCACTGCCACCCAGGCTATCAAATACCGCCATCCCCTTCGCGTAAACTGCTTTTTCAAGCACGAAGGGATACGCTGCCTTATTTTACACAGGCAAAACGCGAGCTATTTACGTTCTGCAGTAGACAAACCGCCTGCTACGCCAAAAGCTGCACTCCGTACGGGGTTCGAGGCACGTTTTTTCGCCTAATGCACAGAGCGGTGACAGTTTCTCGGGGCACGTCTCTGCGTCTGATGCGCAGAAAGGGTTGCAGACCGTCAAAGAACACGCCTCCACATTTAATGCACAGGATGGTGGTAAATCTCGGCATTTAATGCAAGAGATTTGATTATATCTTCAAAAGCCGTAATTCCGGCTAAGACGTCCACATCAGCACTATGGCACGGTACGCAGCGGCTTCTACGTCCATCAAGCGTTTGTGCTTATTCGGCTTCTACGCCTGCTCGGCCTCTGTGCCCCTTCGGCTTCTACGCCTGCTCGGCCTCTGTGCCCCTTCGGCTTCTATGCCTGTTCGGCCTCTACGACCACTCGGCTTCTATGCCTGTTCGACCTCTACGACCACTCGACTTTTGTGCCTGTTCGGCCTCTACGACCGTTCAGCTTCTATGCCTGTTCGGCCTCTACGACCACTCGACTTCTAAGCCTGTTCGGCTTCTACTCCTGTTCGGCTTCTAGGCCGGTTTGATAACTATTTGGCTTCTATGCCATGGTGACAGACATTTGGCTTCTATGCCAACCTCTTCTACACAATGGATACCTACCTACGTGGCTTTTACGCCGTGATCTTTGTAGCAATTGTACGCATTGTGTCCCTTAGTTGGACCCGCGTCACACGCTCATTCAAAGGATCATCTATACGCAGGCATTGGTTACTTTAATCGTTGTGTAAAAGGGTGCTGTATTTTCCACTCCTCGGTTGTTACACCGACGGAGTGGTCTCTGTCACTAAAACTCTATAAATAGAGACCTCTATCTATGAGGAACAAGATTGAAAAACTTCAAACTTGAAGATCGAACCAGGTCGACAAAAATTGGAAGATCGAACCCCAGAGAGAGAGAGAGAGCACCCGGAGCTCAGGCAAAGAGTAGGGATCGACGACTTTGGCATCGCGCATCCACCCTCTCCTGCAACCTTCGAAGCTGCTTCCTGTCTTCTATGGCACTTCTTCAAGATCGTGTGGTCCAAGGGCTAAAGTGATCGACTGCAGATCAGACACCTATAATAATATTTACCCAAATTAAATAAATTGTACTCCCATATCCTCGTATAGGATCAAATTGTACAAGTTTGTTTGTAAACCAAAGAAGGCGGGTTCTGTGTAAACCCAATATTGAATACATCTTCATTCTTTCGTTTAATACCACAAACAAGATGGCGACTCTGCTGGGGACATCTTTCTCTTCTGATGAGGAAGCAATTGCTCAACACGATGCGGTATCCGTGGGATCCGTGAAGAAGACACTGGTCGTCCAATTCGACCAGTCTGCCTACGAAGACATGCTTCAAACCAGGGGTAGCTCTCACTCTCTCCGTCCAAGACAACAGGAAGCTGCGCAAAGTGTGGATGCCCAAGACATCCTCTACCATTCCTGTGGACTCTCCGATCTCTCCAACCAATGAGGTTGTAACATTGCTCCCTCCGTGCCCTGCATGTAAAACTCAGTCTCCCGCTACGCGCGATACAGACAAAACTTTGGGAAAAGCCTCAGCGCTGACCCAGAAGTATTCACTGTGCTCTACGCGTAGGAACCAATCTTCCGCTACGCGCGGTACAGACAAAACTTCAGAAAAAGTCTCAGCGCTAACCCAGAAGTATTCACTGCACTCTATGCGTAGGAACCAGTCTCCCGCTACGCGCGGTACAGACAAAACTTCGGGCAAAGCCTCAGCGCTAACCCAGAAGTATCCACCGTGCTCTACGCGCAGAAACCAGTCTCCCGCTACGCGCGGTACAGACCAAACTTCTGGTAATATCTCAGCGCCAGGTCAGAAGTATAAATCACGCTCCAGGCACAAGACAACATCTGACCTCTACGAGGAACCAAATGAGCGTCGTGATTTCTGCGAGGGGAAGCAAGCAGCAGAATACTCGACTCCTCGGCCGATACGCCGACGAAGGAGCAATCTGCCTACCCTTCGGATTACGCGGGAAGCCGACGGCCAACTGAGGACCTATTCAGCCTTATGCCACTCTGAACGAATCTCCAATTTATGCCAGGCACAGTCCCTCGGCGTAAAACAAGCTCAGATTACGGAAAGGCACCCCCCCAGGGGATTATCCGCCACCCAGATGGCCAATCTGTTGTACACAGGTGGCACAGGGAAAACCGGGGTGCCCAATATCCGCACGCCCGCTGATGGAAGAAACAAGCCTTCGTCTTCTTCCTCTACTCCTCCTGACCTGCGGGATTACCTAACCCAGAAATGCAAGAACGAGAGTCATAAACGGACTTTGGTTCCCCTGACAGTCAAACGCGGGGAAATCATTTGGGAAGATACGTAAACATCTGATGTTGTCATAACAGGTGGACCACAGGAAGACTCCATCTTTATCATTCCACCTACCCATGATGATCAGCGTCCGATAGTCTTCGGCAGCAGGCGGAACGCCCCAATCGTGCAAGAGGAATCACGCGAGTCTGAATCTGGCAGAATACAAACCCACAAATACAGCCCACAAGCATTAAATATTATGCAAAACATGGGTTAAGACTTAAAACTAAAACAACGTCTCAACTATGGGAAAGGTAGGCGAATGCCGGTGCGTAGTGATTCTCACTATCGAGAAGCTCGTTTCGGGTTGGGATATACTGCGTCTCTCAAGAGACCCAAAATTCCGAAGTCCAGTCCTATACAACCAGAGGCAGTTCTTGATGAATCAGTTTCTGTGGCCAGAGACCACGGCATGGCCGGAGGTAACTTACCTCGACAGAACAAGGGGACGTCTAGGGCCGGGGGTAGAATCCCCTCAAGATCCAAAAATGATGCAACAACAACGATCTCCCTGTAAGACCGTAAAATTCAGGCATCAAGAGCCCGAAGACAAAAAGGGACTTTTTCCTTCAACGAAGACGACATCGTTGAGATCTTTGATATATTAATGAAAGAGCGCAAGCTCCAGCTACCCAGCATCAGACATCCTGAGAGGGCTGGCAACGTGGATCACCCAGATTATTGTCTCTTCCACCGATACACTCATCACCCCACAAAGGCATGCTATGTACTAAAAAGGAAAATTCAGGAGACGATCGATGCCAAGGTCATCACTTTGAATCTGTGAACAAAGGAACGGTCCGTACCAATTGGATTCCCATTCTTTTCTTACATAAAGATTTGCTCCTTTTAAAAGTTTCTCATGTTCATATCACCCCTGAATAAAACTTTCGGCTACCGACTATCTTCTGATATAAGTTGCCCTCCATACTTGACATCTGTACTTAACTCTAAAGTACGCCAGTGGTATTAAGTCCACAAAAACTGCCATGTCCATATCACCTCTGAGCAGATGTGTGCCTCCATCCCCGATGGAAGTCACAATCACAAAGTTTGTCATGTTCATATTATCTCTGAATAAACTTTCGACCGTCGGTTGTCATGTCCATATTACCTCTGATATCGATTGTCGTCTACACTTGACATCCGTACTTAACTCTAAAGTACGCCAGTGGTGTTAAGTCCATAAAAACTGCCATGTCCATATCACCTCTGAGCAGATGTGTGCCTCCATCCCCGATGGAAGTCACGATCACAAAGTTTGTCATGTTCATATTACCTCTGAATAAACTTTCGACCGTCAATTGCCATGTCATTCTCACCTCTGAGCAAGTATGTACCACTCCCCGTGACGAGATAGAACCCATAGCACAAAAATTCTTGGAAGCTATAAACTCCTACCGTCCGTATGTCTGGGAAGTAGCGTCATCATCCAACGTCATCACAACGTATGGACCCCATGAGGATTCTATCTTCATTGTCCCACCTATCTGCAGCAGTCAGCATCCAATATTCTTTGGCCGCATTCGCAATCAACCGGTTAACCAGGAAGATCCTTTCGATGACGATACCGGGAAAATGCAAGTTCACCGATACAGCCCGCAAGCGCTGAAGATCATGCAAAACATGGGCTACGACTTGAAGTGGAAGCCAGGCCTCAACTACGGAAGAGGCAGACGAAGGCCGCCGTGCAGCGACCCCCGCTATCGATAAACTCGTTTCAGTTTAGGGTACGCCACCTCCCTTACGACTTCCAATTCAGACGAGGACATCTTTTCCTCCTCTCAGAACGGCTCATCGCCCCCCAACTCACCTGATGCTCTCAAACAAACACTATCAGTAAATATGGTGGTGACAGATCCCTCAGGAGTAGATGAACAGGATTTTGAGCCGTTTGAGAATGACTCTTGGACTCAACAAATGGATACGCAGTGGGAATTCTGCTTTGAGCAAAGAGAACCTCCCACCAAAGACGAAGTTACCCAAATCGATGTTGGAGGTGAACTTTTGCCAAAGCCGATATTTATCAGTGACAATCTTCCCCCAGCTGAAAGGGAAGAAATCATACAGCTGATAAAGGAATACGTCGACGTCTTTGCATGGGATTATGGGGACATGCCGGGCCTAGACCCGAAGGTGGCTACTCACAAACTCAATATATTGACCGACTCAAAGCCTGTGAAGCAGCACCAACGCCGGTTCCGCCCAGACATGATGGACGCCATTGAAGCTAAAGTCAAGAAACTGATAGCCTGTGGTTTCATCCGGGAAGAACAACATCTCGACTGGGTCGCCAACGTTGTCCCAGTCATGAAGAAAAATGGGAAGGTACGTATCTGCATCGACTACCGAGATCTGAATGCGGCCTGCCCCAAGGATGAATTCCCTCTTTCTATCACGGACATCATGATCGACAACACCTGCGGCTTTGAACGCATGTCTTTCATGGACAGATTCTCAGGATACAATCAGATCAAGATGCATCCAGAAGACGAGAAGCACACTACCTTCCGGACACCATTGGGGGTATATTGCTATACGATCATGCCCTTCGTAATGAAGAACGCCGGGGCTACATACCAACGGGCTATGAGTAACATATTCCATGAGCATTTATGCAAAATAGTGGAATGTTACGTAGACGACATAGCCGTCAAGAGTCGCCTCAAGGGTGATCACATTCAAGACTTAAGGACGGTATTCGAGTTAATACGCCAACATCAACTCAAGATGAACCCTACGAAGTCCTTTCGGGGTGTATCCAGTGGCAAGTTCCTAGGATTTGTCATCATCGCCAAAGGCATCCAGGTGGACTCCGACAAAGTCCAGGCAATCGTGGAAATACGACCGCCCCATAATCTGAGGGAACTCCGGGGATTTCAAGGCCGTCTGGCTTACATCCGGCGATTCATATCCAACCTCTCGGGAAGATGTCAGTCCTTTTCTCATCTCATGAAGAAAGGTGTATCCTTCGTATGGGACGAAGCCTGTCAGCGAGCGTTCGGAGATATCAAGCACTACCTCACCAGTCCGCCAGTTCTGGTGCCTCCCGTCATGGGAAGACCATTCTTGCTGTACGTTCGAGCGATGGATCATTCACTAGGAGCTCTTCTCGCACAGAAGAACGACATGGGTCATGAACAGGCTATCTACTATCTCAGCAGGATGATGGTCGGAGCCGAACACCGTCACAACCCAGTGGAGAAAGAATGCTTGGCTCTGATGTTCGCTATCCAAAAGACGCGGCACTACGTCACCGGCCAGACTAGCCATATCATCTCCAGGATCAACCATCTTCGAGTACTGATGAGCAAGCCGAGTGTTCTTAATTCCCGACTCGCAACTTGGGCGATGCTGTTAACACCATATGACATAGTATACGCACCGCAGAAGTCCATCAAAGGCCAAGCGCTGGCCGACTTCCTAGCTGCTCATCCGATCCCGGAGGCCTCCAAATTATACGAAGACATTCCTGACGAAGTTGCAGAATATAATTCTGCAATGGAAGGTGACGCATGGCAACTGTTCTTCGACGGTGCCTCCAGAACTGGTCCCCAGAAAAACGTGGTTTCAGGGGTAGGAATCGTCCTAGTCACTCCTGATAAACTCGTCATCTACCGGGCATATTCTCTTAACGAACCATGCTCCAACAATGTGGCGGAATACAATGCCCTGTTAATTGGACTCCAAGTCGCTAAAGAGCTGGGGGTCGAGTCCCTGGAAGCTTTCGGTGATTCTCTGCTTATCGTCAATCAAGTCCGAGGAATATATGAAGTCCAGAATCCAGACCTCATCCCCTATCACCAAGCAACGGTCGAGATAGCCATGACATTCAAGGGGTTCTTCCTAGAGCATGTACCTCGATCGCAGAATCTGGAAGCTGATGCCCTAGCCAGTCTAGCTGCTGATTTAGCCACTCCTATAAGAAGGCAGGATTCGGTAATCCTTCTTAACAGAGATTTATTCTGCGTGAAGAACAACTTTCATATAGAACGCAGCTATCCTGTGAACACGGATCCCCCGGGAAAAGACTGGAGAAGTCCCTTCATAGATTTCGTCGCATACGAAATCTTGCCAGAGGACCCCAAAGAAGCAGTATCCGTCAAAAGACGATCATTACGCTTTTACTTCGATGCATCTTCACAATGCCTATATCATCGAACTTACGACGGACTGCTATTAAGATGTCTCTCAGGCGACGAAGCACAACAGATTATCCGGGAAGCTCACGACGGCGTATGCGGAGCGCATCAGCCCGGTCCTAAGCTACATGATCGTATCAGGAGAATGGGCTATTACTGGCCCACTATGATCACAGACGCGATCAGCTATGCAAGATAATACAGAGCCTGTCAGGTTCATGCAGACTTCATACATCAACCGTCTGAATATCTACATCCTACGGTTGCATCCTGGCCCTTCGAAGCATGGGGTATGGATATCATCGGTCCTATTCACCCGTCTTCTTCCAGAGGCCACCGGTTCATACTGGCCATCATGGATTACTTCTCCAAATGGGCAAAGGCGATCCCTCTGGCTGAGGTAAAGGCGTCTGACGTAATCAGCTTCATCAAGCATCATGTTATTTATCGCTTTGGGATTCCTCGAAGGATAATCCATGACAATGGGCCTCAGTTCATCAGCCAAGCGTTTCATCAATTTTGCGATAAAAATGGAATACATAATATTGCCTCTACGGCATATTATCCAGCTGCTAATGGTTTGGCGGAAGCTTTCAACAAAACCATTATCAAACTCCTGAAGAAGTTCGTCTCTTCGAACAAAAGAGACTGGAACGAGAAGCTGGGCGAATGTCTCTGGGCATACCGCACAACGGTACGGACACCAACATGTTGTACCCCCTTTTCACTGGTCTACGGGAGCGAAGCAGTTCTTCCCATCGAAGTCCAGATCCCGTCGCTCAGGATAGCCGTGACTAATGAGCTGACCCAAGAAAAGAATAACCTGTTAAGGCTTCAGGAGCTTGAAGGGTTAGACGAGAAACGCCTCCAAGCTCAACCGCGCATCGCGCTCTACCAAGCACGCATTTCCAGAGCTTTCAATCATAAAGTAAAGGAAAGAGTGTTCAAGGTCGGCGAGCTAGTCTTAGCCGTAAGAAGGCCGATGATTCTCACTCACAGGAGTAAAGAAAATTTTCAGCCCAAGTGGGAAGGTCCTTATGTGATCGAGACAACGTTCTCGAATGGCGCTTACAGGTTAGCCCAGCCTAATGGAGACCTATTAATGGCTCCTATCAACGGTAAATTCCTGAAGAGGTACTATGCTTAACCTCCTCTACCCCAGGGTGGAATATAGCGGGAATCCCAATTCTGACAAAACTACTTCCACAACGAAGCTAGTTAGGTCATATTCTATCATGTCCGTATGACCTCTGAATAGGTATGTCCTGCTAGAAGTTTATCGATAGTTTATCACGTCCATACTACCTCTGATATCACTCTCACTTAAAACCTGTCATTTACATTCCGAAATGATGGGTCCACAAAGTCAGCAAAGATTCGCTTTATTTCCAAAAAGAGCAGAATTATATTAGGGAAGCTAAAAGCAAGAAAGGGTACATCATTGCGGGGGAGCAGTCAGATCGTAAATCAGCTTCACCAGTGCAGCTACCCTCTCGCCCCTGGAAACCAAGGCATCAGCGCGGGCCCGTTCCAGCCGTGCCTCAGGATTGTTCGTAAAGGACAGTTCGGCCCTTGCCCGAAGAGAGCCAGCTCGAGCAGCTTCTGTACGCTCCAGGTCCTGTCGCGTGGTGCTCAGTCGACCAGACGCTACGCCTAGACCTGCCAGCGACTGAGAAGCCCACTCCTCTGCCCGGGCGAGTTTCTCCTTCAACTTGCGGACCCTCGCTGCGTTCCCTTCGTGCTCGGATTGGCACTTCATCTCGAGAGCAAGAGCCTCCTCCACGACGGCCTTTCTTTTATCCGTCTCCAGCTTACGGGCTTTGATAGAGTTATCCAAGCTCTCCAGCTATTTGGTAAGCCGCGCAGTCATGGAGTCGTATCTGGCCTGGACTTCGGCTTCAAAACTGCCCCGAGTTAGCTGCAAGTATTCGTTAATGGGTTGCTCCAACCCATTAACCATCGCCTCCAGGGCGTCAGCTACCCCGAAATTGCCAAACTCTCTGACGGCCCCAATCAAAAACTGGAAAGCCCTCTTTAGGCTCTCAAAATCCAGATTCTTCGCCAACACCATTGTTATCAGTGTGTTCAAATTGGCGTAGAAGGTGCCGGTATACAGCTCGGTCAGCGCAACCAGATCTGGTTGAACGCCAGGAGTGGCCGCAATATTGATGAGTTACCCTCCAAGGACGATTGCAGACGAGGTGTCCACAGCCGCTGCCTCGACAGGTGGTGCGACCGAAGAAGGTGCGGCAACGACGGTCGAAGTCATCGCCGTACTCACAAGAGGTGAGGTCACGATGACGGGTTCGTCCTCCTCTTGAGATGACGAAACCACTCTGGGCGAGCTGGCCCCCGAAGCCATTTCCTCCTCGAAGTGGAACGCATCCGTATCATCGTCAGGAGCCCGAGCAGAGCCAGAAGGCGTTTCAACGCTATACTCCCCTTGGGCACCATCCCCTGAGAAGAGGACAAGAAACTTGACATCAATAGGATAGTAATCTTTCTAAGAGAAGACATAAAGATGACCTTTATCCGTAGCCGACGGTATATATGCCGCGTTTGCAGCTGATGTAGCTATGTCACGCCTTAATGACGCAATACGAACTGTCATACCTGGAGAAGGAGGTGGGCCAACCGACATCGCCAGGAGCTCCACCAAGCCTCCGCCGGGACGTGTTCTAGGTTCGTCAGCTGGAACCTCGCTGGTCATGCTCACAGACGCAGCAGGGGTTTCCTCCATTGCTGGTCTAGAGGAAGATTCTCCTATTTGCCTCGGCCACGCGGGCGATTTCATTCCACTACCGGAGGCAGTGGCAACAACGGCAGCCTCAAGCAGGAGTTCTCCGACACCGCCAGCCGAAACTGAGGGTCCCTCTCCGAGAGACGGGGAACCTCCAATCAAAGGGACATCCCCAATAGGAGAGGCAGCAGGTTCCTCTCTAGGAGCCTCAATGCCAGGAATCCGAAGAGGGCGATCAACTGTCTTCTTCTTCCTCTTGCAAGGGAAAGTCTGCTTTGAGACAGAAGCACTTCGCTTCCCTGAGATCGCCAAAGCCCTCGCAGGCGGAGGCACTTCACACCTCGGCACCGACACTAGAGGCTCATCCGGAATGGCGGACTCCTTGCCCTCGTTAGATGAAACCAAGGGGACTTCGATTCTTCCCCCAGGCTTAGAGGAAGGCACCCTGAAGCTTCCAAGAATGTCAAAGTCGCGATGGAGGGTATTGATCGCCACGTAGAACTGAGCATACGAATGGAGGATGCGCAGCTCCGTGGAGAGGGTGGCGACCGGCACAATGAAGATTGCTCCCGTGCAGCCCATGATGAAGTACTACCACCCCCTGGCTCCATCAATAAGTCTGCCCCGGGACCTGAAGCTGGTGATGGTATTGCCCACGTGCAGCTGATCGTACCCAAACTGTCTCACGAACCGACTGGGCAAGTAAGGCTCGAAGAAGCAATGATCCTCGCTTCTGTACAGCAAATGGGAGGGTCTGATGCAGACCAACCAATTAAAGGCTTCCGGGGAAAGATTGGTCTTTTCTCCGCCTAAATCCTCGAGCCTAATCCCCGACTGATTACGATGTACAAAAGGGACGGTGCAGAGGAGCTTCCAACAATGACCAAGGCTCAGCGCCAGCCGACAGTCCACGACTGTGGTCACGTTCCAGAGGGAGCCCTTGTAGTTCAGCAAGAAACTACCCCCCGCGCTGCTACCAGGACCGGGAGACATCACCCGGGGGTTGTGAAGAACTAACCATCCCATCAAGTACAGGTATGGTAATTCCACCCGGGGAAAACTCTCACGCCGAGCTTCATCGACGAGCAACCCGTCAGTCATGGCTCGCAGTCCAGCCTGTATATGGCACACCATGGCAGGAAGCAAGCCTAGCCTTGCCCCGAACACCAGACGGATGGCGGGCCACAGGATGTTCCGATGAATACGATCCGCGGATGCGGTGCCAGGCACCACTACTCGACGCAGCCATAAGGAGAGAAAGTCGGCCAGCTTGGCTTCCTCAGACAAAGGCCTGCGGCAGCGCCTCAAGTAACTATAGGCCTTAGTGCCTTCAGGGTACTTTCCTACCTCGTCATTGAGAAATTGGTCTGGAGCGTTGGCCTCCTCCATAAGGTCCTCAACGACCTCGGCACTGAGCACGGCCAAACAGTTCACGGGCTCATGCTTGTCACCCGAAACCTTCTCCGACTTGACGACCCTGGCCCGGTAGAAGAAGAGGTAGGACATCCACTTAGTGGTGTGAGCCAAGTCAGAAGGCTCATTATAAAAGGCAGTGCATGCGAGGTAGTGGCACATCAGCTCCTGATACACCTCCACAACCCGAGGATCCGAGTCCTCCAACTCCCGGTTGGTAGGAACATACTCTTCATACGGGGTATCCCCCATCGGCAGTCTCGAGATCGCTGCCATTTCGTGGAGGGCCAACCCCAACTCCCCCAGTGGAGTGGCGAAGGTCCCGGTGAGCGAAACGTATCGCTCCATCAGCGCCAGAAAGAGGTTAGGGTTGGGAGGCAACCCAACACTCGTCACGCTCACGGCGGCATACAGTCCGATGATTTCCAGCTCTCTCCAAAAATGCTTCAAAGCCCAGTCAACTAGGTAGGACCATCGGAGATTTGTTAGGGTGATCCACCCATTGCACCGAGGATTCTCCTTGGGGTATACCCCCCTCGCACCATGAAGTCATTACAGAAAGTCGACAATTGCACCAGTTGGATCACTGAACTGTCTTCACTCGGGACGCTGCCCGGGCACAGTCCCCTGAACAACGTCACGACGCCAGTGGGGCGACTGACGAATGACCCCCGGTCGGCTCCTTTCAGATGAAAGATCTTTCCCGGCTTCCCGTGAAGATCAGGAGTCAGCGTCCACGACATCCTCCTGCGATGTGTGGCATGGAAGAAAGCCGAGATCGGGTAATCTCTCGACATGGTGGGCAGATACAAGACCACGCTCTCGGCAGGAAAAACCCAGGGTTCTCTCTTGGGCTTCGTCTGGGACTGCTTGTCTATTATGTCCCCAAAGAGGAAGGCCGGCTTGATGTACTGCTCCCCATCTACGTACGTTAGGGGCTCCCCGTTGATCATGCTCAGCAGCATTCGCTCGCCCTGAGCCGATATCAAGATCCCCCTTCCTTCGGGATACTGGGGTCCGGAGATAGGAAATATCACGTGCGACAGATCCTCCAAGTAGTTCGAGTGCAGCATCCCAGCAGCGGATCCCATCACCTCGGTCAGTGGAGACTCATGCAAGTCGACTGCAAAAATGCAAGAAAAATACGTCGTTACGAACCTTGCAACATAAAGACCAAGAAGCGACAGTCGGTGCTTTACGCCAAGACTGTACAAAATTTGGTCATCCTACGCCAGGAGTCATATCCCAAAAGCGTAATTAGCGGTATACGGTCCGTGCTTTACGCCAGACTGCCAAAATTCTAGTTATTGCGCCGGAGGTCCCATCCAAAGCGTAAAACTAAAATTTTACAGTATACACCAAGTCTTCGGCAGCCAGAGCTTTTACGCTCATAACTACGAAGACCTGGAGTTTTTACGCTGACACATTAGAAATGTGGGCGTAAAAGATGAAAACATCTCCGTGCGTCATCTTCCTCAAAGAGGCTATCAGCACAGAAAATGACCTAGCGCGGTCATGTTCAACGTGTGCGAAAGATTTTTCGTCGTTCTTTGTCATTTCCGATGGTTATACCTCTAAGACCGGGTGCGCTACTCGTCGGCAGGATCCTTCGCTCAGAAGGAAGTTCGCATCGCCCGGCCGAAGACTCTCTCGCCGGGGCAGAAGCACGAGAAGAAGAACCTATGCTCTTTCCCTTGGTGGAGAGGGTTTGCTTCGGCGCCATTACTGGAAACCTGGAGTGCTCGGAGAAAGTACGAGGGGAAAAAACTTAAACAATCAAAGCTCTCTCTCGTAGAAGACGGATAAAAAGTTTCTCTCTCCAGAAGCTTGGGATATATATAGAGTTCGGGTCGACTCCTCGAATCCTCAGGCGGCTCCTCGAAACCCCAACCGAATCTCACAAATTAAATATTTGGTTATGATTGGGTACTACGTCAGCCCGCTAACTCTCGAAAGACGGACAGTCAGCAAATTCGAAGAGTTTTTCGTACAAAAGCAGGTCAGTGGTTGCTATGCTAAGGAGCTTTCTACGCTCGACAGCAACAGATCTACGGTTTTGCGCTCGCAAGCTACAAGTCTATGGTTTTTATGCGCGGATGCCTTTGTGCTCGGTAGCTTTTATGCTCGAGAGGCTACAAACCTATGACTTTTTTTACGCTTAGCAGGTACCAAATTGATGATCTCACGCTCGGTGGCTCTTAGTTTACGCTCGGAGGCAACAGATCCGCAACCTCTACGCTCGAAAGATTTCTTTCATTCACAGGCTACAAATCTACAGTTCTACGCTAAGGAGCTTTCTACGCCTGACAGCAACAGATCTACGGTTCTATGCTCGCAAGCTATCAGTCTATGGTTTTATGCCCGGATGCCTTTGTGCTTGGTAGCTTTTACGCTCGAGAGGCTACAAACCTACGACTTCATGCTCAGCAGCTCCAAATCGATGATCTCACGCTCGGTGGCTTTCTACGCTCAACAGGCCTACGAACTCAAGATTTTCAGCTCATCTACGCTACGGATATCTGACTTTCCGCATATCCGAACTCAAGGCGGTCGATTACAGGAGTTCACACAGAAGATACTCCTTCTTGACCTCAACATATCCCAAGTACCCGAAGCATACAAGAGTTCAAACATTAAGAAATTACTCTTCTCGGGTCAATTGGAGGTTCATCCAGACTCCAGTCTGAATATCTCGTCTATCAAGATGGCAACTCAGTTAGACAGCCATTTCTCGACCCTGTTCCAAGGGATTTTTTGAGAAGTCATTCTTGAAGATGAAGTCTGAACAAAAATTCTGTTCATCAGAAGTTCAGAGCTCTACGCGGTTCCTCAGTCCTAGCAATAAGACAGTTCTAAAAATGTTCAAAATGCTCTACAGCATTCTATGGACTATTCGCTATGCGTAAAGGACAGGACCTAGCACTCTTTCTACAGAGTCGGCGTACAGAATCAGACGTGTCGAAGCTACACATATTCAGACTTCACAGTAACGTATGGCAAGATGATCATATGGAGAAGCAAGACGATTCTTATTAAAGATTTAAGTCATGATTACATATGAAGGAAATCCAATCTACAAGGTTTTTTTTTTTCATTTTTATGATTACATATGAGGGAAACTTCGTCTACAAAGGGCTTCCTCAGCATCGTCGTCGGAAGATCGTCCCCAGGATCCGTTCTACCGGGTTCTCGCATCGGTGCGGGTCTTCCTCTTCTTCGAAGGAGATGATCAGTGGCGAGAGAACAACAGAGTTGGGGCTTGCATAAATTATGCAGATCCCATGCTCCGTGCGCCATGGCGGATTGGGTTGAGGTATTAAACCCAACTCAGTCCGGGGAGACGGCTGTTACAGCTTGTCTTCTCTCTCATCCCCGAGAGTATAACAGGAGAAGACGCCGCTTGCAAGCAGTGTGGTCTAAAACGACCCTTCCCTTCTCCTGGAAGAACAGCCACATAAAGTTGCTGATTATCCCGAGCAAGGGAGGCTAAGATATCCTTCTATGATCCATCGTTGTAGTGGACACTTGCTCGAAGACGCCGTCTTTTTCGGCTCCTTACACGCTGGAAGAACATGATCTCCTTCTTCCTCAAATCGACCCGGCGAACTCCGGCGATCATATCTGCGTGGTGATGAAAATGTGGGGAGAACAGGCTAACTCCCCCAGCCTTTTTATAGGCGAAAGGGGTCACACCGGTCCCCAATAAATCTGCCATAAAGTCGGCATCGACCGTTTCAACGCTCCATTCAGAAACATTTTGAGTCACGAGGTGCGGTTCATGCTTCATTCAAAGCGTTCCAACTTCTGAGGAATTTGAAATCTTTGAAGGGGGTCTTGTAGAAGCATAAAAAATACGCCGGATGATTATACGCGGCATATCGGTGCAGAGCAGCATAGGCAGAGGCCTTAAGAGCCATCAAGCGTGCAACAGAGCCTTTTCTGCTAGAACAGAGCGTGAAACATAAAAGCTCAAAGGACCATTCGCGTAAGGCAGTACGTCCAAGCCGCTTCAGCGTAAAACAGGGTGCTTCATCGCCTCCAGGGCGTAAAACTCCTCCCCTTTCATACGCAGCATTGAGGTGTATAAGAGACGCTTCGTATTCCCCGAAGTGAACCTGTCAGATCCTGCAATGAACCTGTCAGAGTCTGCAATGAACCTGACGTCTGGACTTCTGGCAAAGGGATACTACTCGACTACCCAAGCGACGGCTATAATGATGGCACTGCACTGCCACCCAGGCTGTCAAATACCGCCATCTCCTTCGCATAAACTGCTTTTTCAAGCACGAAAGGATACGCTGCCTAATTTTACACAGGCAAAATACGAGCTGTTTACGTTCTGCAGTAGACAAACCGCCTGCTACGCCAAAAGCTGCACTCCGTACGGGGTTCGAGGCACGTCTCTTCGCCTAATACACAGAGCAGTGACAGTTTTTCGAGGCACGTCTCTGCGACTGATGCGCAGAAAGGGTTGCAGACCGTCAAAGAACACGCCTCCACATTTAATGCACATGATGGTGGCAAATCTCGGCATTTAATGCAAGAGATTTAATTATATCTTCAAAAGCCGTAATTCTGGCTAAGACGTCCACATCAGCACTGTGGCACGGTACGCAGCAGCTTCTACGCCCATCCAGCATTTGTGCTCATTCAGCTTTTACGCCTGCTCGGCCTCTGTGCCCCTTCGGCTTCTACGCCTGCTCGTCCTCTGTGCCCCTTCGGCTTCTATGCCTGTTCGGCCTCTACGACCACTCGGCTTCTATGCCTGTTCGGCCTCTACGACCACTCGGCTTCTGTGCCTGTTCGGCCTCTATGACCCTTCGGATTCTATGCCTGTTCAGCCTCTACGACCACTCGGCTTCTAAGCCTGTTCGGCTTCTACGCCTGTTCGGCTTCTAGGCCGGTTTGATAACTATTTGGCTTCTATGCCATGGTGACAGACATTTGGCTTCTATGCCAACCTCTTCTACACAATGGATACCTACCTACGTGGCTTTTATGCCGTGATCTTCGTAGCAATTGTACGCGTTGTGTCCCTTAGTTGGACCCGTATCACACGCTCATTCAAAGGATCATCTATACGCAGGCATTGGTTACTTTAACCGTTGTGTAAAAGGGTGCTATACTTTCCACTCCTCGGTTGTTACACCGACGGAGTGGTCACTGTCACTAAAACTCTATAAATAGAGACCTTTATCAATGAGGAACAAGGTCAAAAAACTTCAAACTTGAAGATTGAACCAGGTCGACAAAAATTGGAAGATCAAACCCGAGAGAGAGAGAGAGAGAGAGAGAGCACCCGGAGCTCAGGCAAAGAGTAGGGATCGACAACTTTGGCATCGCGCATCCACCCTTTCCTGCAACCTTCGAAGCTGCTTTCTGTCTTCTACGGCACTTCTTCAACATCGTGTGGTCCAAGGGCTAAAGTGATCGACTGCAGATCAGACACCTATAGCAATATTTACCCAGATTAAATAAATTATACTCCCATATTCTCGTATAGGATCAAATTGTACAAGTTTGTTTGTAAACCAAAGAAGGCGGGTTCTGTGTAAACCCCATATTGAATACATCTTCATTCTTTCGTTTAATACCACAAACAGCGGCTAGGCAGAATGCTGCCAAGTGGTGTGGTGGCTCAATTCTGATGACGGAACATTTTTGTCGTTTGGTATGTTTTTTCTTTTATAATATATTATTTTAATATAAGTACCATAAAATGGTACTTGAAAAAAATATTTAAGTTTAGTAATAAATAATATATTTTTAACAGGTACAGAGGGGTGAGGATGCAAACATGGTGACCGTCTTCTTTGCCACCCATCGCAAGGACGAAAATCTCATTGATGAGAGGGCCTCACAGACCTATGTAAGTATTACTTTACTTTGTGTTAATTTTAATATAACTTAGGCAATTATCGAGTTTCCAAACCTTTTCTAGGCCGAGTATCTTAGGCTGCGTGAGCGGACGACTGCTAGTGCACCTACACCTCGAGAGGCTGGTAGTTCATCGCAGCCCGCTCCATCTCCCTCGGTGGATGACCTGTGGGTGACCGCAGCTGGTGGTCTCCAGAGGGGTACGTACTACGGTATAGGCTCCTATGGCGCTCTGGTTGCGACGCAGTCATCTAGGGCCTCCCCGACAGCTGCGCATTCCACACACCCCTCGCAGTCGCAGCCCTCGCAGTCGTCGGCTAGAGTCCAGGAGGCCGTTGACCGTCAGATTGTGTCTCTCCGTGATGAGTTGCTGCAAAGTATGGAGGAGCAGCCCCGGTCCCAACCGCAGGCGGATGATCCGATGCTCATCGCACGATTGGATATGCTCGACCGCAGCATGACGGAGCTACGGGAATTGACAAATGATATTAGAGCCTCCAATGACCGCAACATCATGGAGCTGCAGGCGTCACAGCTATCAATGGGCGAGAAGCTGATGATGATGCAGGATTCAATGGTTCATAGCAGTACGAGGCTGTTATCTACCCTGGATTCTTACAACCAGCGACTCGCAGACTTGGAGTGGGCACGGCCTCCACCGACGTCACTGCCTTCTCCATCGTCATCGGTGTCGATTCCACGGGACGAGTATGAGGAGTTCTTATCCTTCAAGCGCGCCGGTGGTCAGTCTTCTGTAGATCCGCAGTAGTATAGTTATTTTTATTATTATTTAGGATACGATTGTATGGATATAAATTTGCCATATTCTTTACGTTTACGATGAGATTTGCTGGATGCTTTCTTTTCTTCAAATTTTATTATATTATTCATATTTTCGTTTACAACTGATGACTGATACTTGGCCTGTATTTACCCAGTGTACTAGAATTTTTTCTCTTGGTGCTGCTACTGTATTCTTTATTCAATTATTTCTACTACCATCATATACCTGATAATGAACCCAAGGGGGCTGGTAAATCCAGAAATGCATTTTTTTTATTTTTTTTAAATTAGCGACGTTTTTAGTGACGTTTAGCGACGTTATGTTACGTCGCTAAATACGTCGCTAATTAGCGATGCTGTAACAAGTCGCAAAATACGTCGCTAATGACGTCGCTAAAAATGTCGCTATACGTCGTCAATTACTGACATGACAGAATAGCCAGGTCATTAATGACGTCGGTGTAACGTCGCTATATAAGTCGCTAATCAGCGACGTTTAGCGACTTTAATAAACGTTGCTATTTAGTGACTCGACATCGCTAAACGTCGCTAAATTTTGTGACACATTAAAGTCGCTAAAAACGTCGGTATAGCGACGTTTAGCGACATTTTTTTTTGTGACTTAGTTTTTTCCGACAACTTTAAAATATCGCTAATTACGTCGCTAAACCAAATTAGCGACGATATTTGGTTTTTTAGCGATATTTTTAGATGTCGCTAATTTGACTTTTTCTGGTAGTGGATGGAGAACAACCGTGCAAAGCTTCTCGATACAAGTTTTAACAAACTTGAGAAGTTTGACGGTAAGTTTTCATCATTTGGAAGAGGAAGGTCAGTCTCAATCTTTAACTCGTGAACGTTGATTACGTATTGATAGAACCTAAGCCTACTATTCTGAATGATGCTCGGAGGGTTACTGCGGTAACTGCTTTGCAGACGAAGTGGAGGAGAGATAACAACCTCTGAAAACTGCTGATTTTGAACTCCATGGAAGATTCTTTGGCAGAATCATACTGGCAGAATCATACAGCAAGACGGTCCAAGCAAAGGATGTTTGGGAGTCTCTGGAGAAGCACTACAAGTCTGATAAGAACAGAAACAAGATCTATGTGACAGAAAAAGTCTGGAAGATGTGATTTGAGGATGAAAAGACGATGTTGCCTTAACTCAAGGAATTGCTTAAGTTATGTCAAAAACTTGAGGATGATGGCATGCCCTTAGTCAATGCTTTCATTATTGGGGGTATTGTCGCCAAGCACCCGCCTGGGTGGATAAACTTTATTGTGGACATGCACCGTAAGAAGATGGAGGTTGATCTTGAGCGCCTCCTGCACTGGATCCATGTTGAAGACGAGTTGAGGGCTCAAATCAAAGTGGACTCTATGTCCAAATAGTTGACCAAGGCTAACATGGTGTTGGTTGGAGACTCCAAGGGGAAGTAGAAGCAAGAAGAAGGACTTCAACCATATGAAGGTGAAGTCGGCTTCGTTCTAGCCAAAGCCTAAGAATGTTGGAGCTTGTTCCAATTGTGGCAAGAAGAGCCACTATCGGAAGGACTGCATATCCAAGCCTAAACCGAAAGAGCAAGGTGAGACTAACTTGGTCGGTATGATTGCGCATATTGACTCAACTAGTGTCGACACTGACTGGTGGTTGGACATTGATGCATCCAGCCATATTTACTCTAAGAAGAAATTATTCGCCACATACAAACCTACCTTTGAGAAGGTTTCGATGGCGAACAAGTGACAAGCTTAAGTACATAGGATTGGGATGGTGGTACTGAATTTGACTTTGGAGCAGCTACTGACACTTCAGGATGTGAGGTACGTATCGGTGATAGCGAAGAACCTGATCTCAACAAGTCTACTCTGCAACGCATGATTGAGGATGGACATCAACATTGGTCGAATGATTATGTCCTATAAAGGAACATACTTCAGAAAAGCTTTTTGTACCGAAAGGATGTTCAAATTTTAACTTGTAACTCCAACTGATAATATTAATACAGTCTCTTCTTATGGATATCCTCTTGAGTTGTGGCATAAAAGACTAAGACATGTTCATTATAAAAGAATTAACAAAATATCTACTCTAGGGATATCCAAATATAGGGGTAGGGAGGTGGAGAAGTGTAAAGTCTGTGTGCAGACGAAGATCATAATAAAATCATTCAAACGGGTGAACCGAAGCATAAATATGCTGGAGTTTACACTCAGATATCTGTTACTTCAAATAATTGTCCACATAGGCTGGGATAAAGTACTTCATTATTTTTATTAATGATTTCTCGAAGTACGCATTCGTGTATCTGCTCAAATCAAAAGACGAGGCATTCAAGAAGTTCAAGGAGTTCAAGGCTCAGAAGTGATCGAGGCGGAGAGTATAGGTCTTTTGAATTCACATCATTCTATAAAGAATAAAAAATTATCAATGAGACAACTGCTCCGTATTCTTCTCAATCAAATGAAATTTCAAAAAGGAAGAACAGAACGTTGAAAGAGATGCGTAACAACCTATTTTTTTAAAATCTTTAAAAAATGAATTTTTCAATTTTTCGGAAATTTTTAATTAATTATTATAAATGTCCTTCAGGGATTAATATTTTTATATTAAATTAATTATTAAAATATTATAAAAAAATATATTTTTGGGTGTATTATTAATTATTGGATGTTGTATAATTTTTCTGGAATTTATTGGACTCAAAAACTATTTTTAAATAGCTAAAAAACTCTGTTTTAATTAAACCAGCTTGAACCGGGTTGAACCGGACTGAACCGGACCAACCAAAACCGAACCCAACCTAACCCCGCTAAACCGGACCCTAACCTAACGGGTCGGGTCCTACCCAACCCGACCCGAACCCGACCCGACCCGACCACAAACCCCACTCCCCTCTCCCCTACGATCCCCCGCTACCTTCGCCGGCATGACCGCCCCGCCCCCGACTCTACCTCCCCGCACGCGGCCAAACGCCCATGACCCCGCCCACGTTCCCCCCGCTCCGGCATCCCCGCTCCACCGCCTCCCCTTTCTTCTCCTATATAAACCCCTTCGACAAACCCCCTCTGCCATCACCCACCGCTGCCACCACCACTTCACCTGACCCTTAGCTCCCGGCCACCCGACCTCGACCCTCCCCGAGCTCCCCTCCGTCGAACCCCACCGTGACCTAGACGTCGCCTCTGCCACGTCTCCAGCACCGTCGACCTGAGTCGCCATCACCAGCCACCGCCTCTCCGTCCGTCCCTCCGCTAGCCCAGCCCCGGCGACGTCTCCGCCGAGCTCCCCTCCGGCCGACTTCGACCTCGCCATCGATGAGCACGGCCCCCAACAGCTGCAACAGTGCCGCCGTGCCTCGTGCATACGCAATTTCAGTCATTACCTACCCCTGTTCAAGTAAGATTTTCTCTCTTCTCGTTGCCTCATTTTTTGAACTGTCTGCTGTGACGCGTAGACCTCGTGACCCTCTCGAAACCCGTGCAATTAGTTCGGGGTGGTGTGTCCTATGTCGGTCGTAAATCGTGACACAAAATCAGGAAAAAAACACATTTCTGAAAATTCAAAAATCGTCCCGAACTCGCAAGTTCACGACCGTTTTGCGTACAACCTGTTAACTATTTCTAAAATCTACTTGAACAGTAATTTAGACCATATAACTAAGTTTTAAAACCCTTTTTTAGTTTAATTTATGGTGCTGTATGTTGTATTTTATTCGCGGGTGAAAATGGCCAAAAACTTAGTCTTTTAAAACCCTGATTTTCCCGGAACTGTGTGCGCCCCCCTAAACGAGGCAACTTGGTCATGTGCGAACTTCACCGAAAGTTGCACACCGTTAATACGGACATGTAAGATTTTGCGAAAGTTGATTTGGATGTGCGTGCACACCGGAATCATCGCGTATCCGTCGACAACGCCCGTATCGGCCCTGTTCTGAAACTCGTTATAACTTCGTGTATGCTCGTCATTTCGAAACGAAACTTATGCCATCAGATTCGTAGTATTTTTCTGGTCCTGTGACCCAAGTTTGGTTCAATTCTAAGAAAGTTGACAAAATCCTGTATCGTGGGCCCCACGGCTCCACTTGACGGGCGATTTTGTGATCGGTTCATCGGAATCCATTCTGGACATTCCATTGGGTTCTTATTATCGTTCTGGACTTGTAGACACTAAGTTTGATGAATTTGGAAAACTTTGTCTCTGGTATGTTTTTCGGTGCGAAGTGGGCCACATGTGGACCCCGCTTTGACCAGAAACTGTCAATTTTGCCCCGCTTTGACCAGCAACCAGAGGAGTACCTACAGATCCCGCTAATACCAGAGCAGCAGTTGGAAACCAAACCCCAGGCAAGTGTACCTTGCCAACTTGTAGTAATTCCTGTTATAGTAATTGTTTGAGTTCTTTGTACATATATATATACTCTTGATATAAATGTTCAATCTAGGACCGTGTGACATTGCTTAGCGTCTAAATAACATTCGGGTGTCGACGCCGTACGCGAAGTCGTGTAACGTCACTAGAGATTGATATCGCGACTCTATATATATCTTTGTGCTTGTATTATCAAGTATGTCATACCATAGGATACTTAACACTGTTCATGAGACAGAATCATCTGAGTTATTTCTGGTAATTCTGTGTAGGTTACAATATTCGTGATATAGACTTTATTGCATATGCTTAGCTATCATTATGACTCGCTGCATCAGTTAGAGGTCATGATCTTGCGTAAGATGGACATGAGACATCGTGGACATGATACGTGTGATTATATTAGGTGGGGAGACTTACCATACTAAAGGCTGATTATATATATATTATATTACTAGAGATGCCTTAGACTCTGACACAGAGCTTTGGCACATTTACTGGCCCTTCGAGAAAATGCTGTTATGGGTTTCCCCGACACAAAGCCTATAGTAGTCTCAGCCTGAGTATGATTAATGCTCTCACTTGTATATCACATAGTTGGTTACATAGTTTACCCTATTGATTCATTTATTACTGCACTACATTTATTTGGCTTGAGTTATTCTTGTACCTTGCTATGTCCCCTGAGGACCTGGATCCGGATTATGTCCCCAGGTTTAACAGAGGAGATCTATCCCGAGGTATACGGGACATGAGCAGACATTGGAGCAGTACCAGAACCAGAGGACGAGGTCGTGCCAGAGGATTTCTCTTGAGTATTTGCTTTATATACTCAGTTATTTCTGTTTCTAGTTACTTTATTTCCTGTCTATTGAATTGATGTATCAAACTTATTCTCAGGTTGTTCCCTGAGACACTTTTTATTGAGACTTGTTAGATTATATTATATTTTGATTATTCTGGCATTTGATCTGTGATTACCTTCTGTGGATGAGATTAGAATTAGACTGTGACTTGTATCATAGACCTATTTATTGTTGTTTACAGCTTAAGTACACCCTAATGGGTCCATTAAATTGGATTTGCCCATTGGTGTGTACTGCTGGCCAGTGCCACGTGGCTAGTCCCTCGGTATTTTGGGACTGGGGTATGACAAGATGATAAACTCAATGCTAAAGACTGCGGTACTTCCAAACTACTTCTGGAGAGAAGTGGCGCTCACGACTACTTTCATTCCGAAATGAGCGTCATATGCAACTTCCAATGTCACTCCTCATGAACTCTGGTTCAAAGTCAGACCCAACTTGAATGTCATTCGAGTGTGGGAATGTCTGGCGTATGTGAAGCTTTAGGACTTAAAGATTCAGAAGCTGGGAACAAGGACTACAAAGGCGATATTCTTGGGATATATTGGCAAGAGTGATGCTTGGAGGTTCCTTGATATCGAATCTAACTATATCATCGAATCTCGTACTGCAGAATTCTTTGAAGACAAATTTGAAAGGCATAAGAACATTGTTCTCGCAGACATTATGGAGAATAATGTGGTTGCAAAGAAGGATGATGCTTCCAATGAATACGTAGTCCAAGAAGAATTTGTCGTTGAAGAGACAACATTTGAATCAGAACTCGCAGTGCCAACGACTAAGCGAGTGAGGAGGCAGAAGGACTTCAGAGATGACTTTGTTACTTATCATGTGGAAGCAGATCCGCTTACCTATATATGCTGAGGCAATAAAAACCAGAGATGATGTCTTTTGGAAGGAGTCTGTAAACTATGAGTTTGACTCTATAACCTCCAACAACACTTGGGTGTTAGTTGATCAACCTGAAGGAGCAAAGCTCATCGGATGTAAATGGATCTTCAATAAGAAGATGTAGGCCGATGAAACTATTGACAAGTTCAAGGCAAGGCTGGTAGCCAAGAAATTTTCATAGAAGTAGGGGATCGACTACTTCAAAACATATGCTCCAGTAGCGCTGATGACAACCATCAGGATATTGATTAATGTAAGTACAATTCATAAGCTAGTAATACATCAGATAGATGTAAAAATAATATTCTTGAATAAGAGTTGACCGAAGAGAATTATATGCAATAGACAGAAGTATTTGTCATCAAGGGGCTTGAAGACAAAGTCTGCAAGTTGGTAAAATTATCATACGATCTGAAATAAGCTCCCAAGATGTGGCATGAGAAGTTTGATAAATTCATAAGATCAAACGGCTACAGGGTCAGCGCGACGGACAAGTATGTTTACACAAAGTTCGCTGACGGGAGATGAGTTGTCGTTTGTTTGTATATGGACGACATGCTAATCCTGGGTTCGGATTTAGAATGTGTCACAGGGACAAAGAAATTTCTCTCATCTAAGTTCAGTATAAAGGACTTTAAAAAAATTGATGTTATCCTGGAGATAAAGATCACCCGTACGGACACTGGAGTTGCATTGTCACAATCTCATTACATTGAGAAGATGCTCACATGCTATGGATATCAGGATCTTTCAGGGATCGATACTCCGTACAGGTGTGACAAGAAGTTGAAACCAAATCTAAGGAAACATGTCACACAGCTGGAGTACTCAAGCGTCATCGGGAGTTTGATGTATGCAATAATTGTCACAAGGCCTATCATAGTTTTCATCGTGGGGATGATGAGTTGGTTCACGAGCAATCCAGGTGTGGAGTACTAGAAAGTTGTGAAGAGAGTGATGAGATATCTCAAGAGGACTCAGAAGTATGCACTACACTACAACGGTTATCCGACAGTAGCGAAAGGCTTCAATGATGCAAGCCGGTGCTCAGAATTATAGAGCAAAAGATTCACCGAAGGGTTCGTCTTCTCCATGGGTAGATCTGCTATATTGTAGAAGTCGAAGAAGCAGACAATGCTCTCTCATTTCTCTATGGAATCAGAGTTCTATGCACTGACAACTGCAGCGGATGAAGCATAATAGCTTTGGAAGCTTATGTATAATTTTTCAGTGGTAGTGTGCATATTCTGGTGGTACTGATATAATGCGACAATCAGGCGGCTACATCGGTGGCATCAAATGATCTCTTTAATGGTAAGAAGAGGACTGTGAGACTTAAGGCGGCTACATCGGTGGCATCAAATGATATCCTCCTTAATGGTAGTTTCGTTCACCAAAGGTCTCAAGCGCCAGCTGGTTGAGGACATAACAATCAAAATAGGCTTGAAGACATTCTAATATTGTGTCTTTGTAGTTCTATCATAAAATTTTATGTTATTAGTTCCAAGAGAAATCTAAAAGGCATCTAGCTTTTTGTTCAAAAAAGGATAATTTACTGGAGAATATCAGGAACAGAGGATAGTCAATTGAGACATTGAGGGATTACAAACCCTGAACCACTATTCTCTACTATTTGTTTTTGGAATAGAACAAGTCTTGTAGGAGGATATCCACGAGCCTTAATGAGTTCTCGAGTATTTTGAATGTCCGACGTGCTTTACAGGAAGCACGGGTGTCTCAACACCACAAAGGGGATGGTACCCCCATGCTACAGTGGCGTGACACCACGATGAGGTGAGAGCCTCGGCCTAGAGTCATGTCATAGCGGCAGTAGCATCGCACATAGGCAGGTAGCCTAATGCAGAATACATGAAGAGTAGTAACACAACACTACAAAGAGATCGGCAACCTCATGCTACAGTGGCACAACACCACCAAAAGCTTGCAGACCTCGTCTTTGGGCTATGTCGTAGCGACGTAGAACCACAAAGGAGGGAATTACTTTATGATGGGTAGTACAGTACTACAAACAGGCTTGGGACCTCATATTACTGTGGTATGACACCACCAAGGGGTTGCGGACCTTGGCTTCGGGCCATGTCATAGTGGCGTAACATCGCATGGAAGCACAAGGATTCAAGTCGGAGAATTTTAAACTCTCTGAAAGAACTCACCTAGAGTGTATGGAAAGAGATGTAGGTCGTCACTTGAGAAAAAACTTGTAGACACCAAATATATATACATCGAAATTAGGCATGCACATGACCTTTAATGTGCAATCGGAAGCACAGCTGACGTCATTATGTGAGTGGGAAGAAATTAAGTTATGGTACAAAATTTAAGACTTAGTCTATTCTTGTATCATACTACTATTCTATCTATGCCGGAAGATTAAAGTCGTAAGCGACATCTATCCTAATGCATGATGCATAGTCTCTGTGGGGAACGTTCATCCCATATATTGAGATATGTGAAAGATTGTTTGAGTTTTTTCTTTGGTTGTGAGAGTTTTCTCTCACAAAGCTAGAAAGATAGTCCTACATTAGAAAACACTCCAAGTGGACATCTCAATATAATATCATATTGGTGTTGAGAGATGCACATGGGCTGGTGGCCCAAGGGTGGGTGTCATGTGGGATATTTTTCTAGTAGGAAGAAGGCTAAATTTCTCAACAAAGCATTTATATTTTTTGTCACTTTCTTGGGAAAATTTCCTAAGGAGCTAATAGTGACTCGGACTCAGGTTCATGGGCACAAAGTGGTGGTTTGTTGAAGCACTTTGCACTTAGCACGTCAGCATCATCGCATGACACTTGTGCGTATTAGTTGTGCTCGTCCGCACGTTGTATGCGAGAGTTGCATGCGTTGTTGCTAGCGCGTTTGCATACGCGGGTGTATGCGCGAGAGCCTAACCGGCCGCTGAGTGGGTGCATACGCGGGTGCATGCGCGGGCGCTGAGCGGGTGCATGCGCGGGCATTGAGCAGGTGCATGCACAGGCGCATGCGCGAGTGCATGCACTGGCGCATGTGCGGGTGCATGCGTGGGCTATGCACGGCTATGAGCATGCTATGCTCTGGTTATGCGCGGCCATGCGTGTATGCATATGCGACGTTGTAGTGTTGCGCGTATGTGTGCATGAGCCGCTGTGCTGCTGGATCTATGTGCGCAGGGGCAGCTGTCGTTGTGCTGCTACGTGCATATGCGCAGATAGCGTGGTTGGCGCATGATCCCGCTAATTGCGGAATTTGAACGGTTATGGAAAGATTGGTTCGTTAATTCAGATCCTATTTTTGTTTAATTTTAATTTAAATCGTTCCTATAATTTCGTAATTGGTTGGCGGCCAGGATTATGATTAAGCTTTCCATCCTACTCTTCAAATACTCTCTTCGTGCCCCTTTGAGAACTTACTTCGTGAAAGAGAGACGGAGTATGTATCTTCATGCTGCCACCGTTGGAGTCCAGGAGATCGTGCGAGTTCGTGCAAGTTCGTGACAGAGATGACAGCGAGCGTTCCAGTAGTTCTTTCTCTGAGCTTGCTGGTTCCTGGGAGCAGATCGTGTGGGACGAAACTTGCTTTGAGTAATGGTGATCTTCATCATCCCGGCGAGGGTTGTTCTTTTCGTCTTCTTCTCCTTCTTTTCCGCTTAGATGCATTACGTTATGTCCCTTCTGCAACTGCGTTTGCAAGGAAGAACGAGAGTTTGATATTTTGATTCTTGTAATCACAAAAGTTGTAATCGGGATATATTCATATAAGTTCTTCGTCGGAATCGGGTATTCAGAGGACAAACTTGTTTGCGTGAACTTCTGAGTCTCGACTACAACTTCAGGATCAAACTGAGGGTGAACTGTAAAGTTTACGTCAACCTTTGTTACGGACTTCTGTTCTACTATCTTTTGATTAAGCCTCGGGACTATCAGAAACAACTGGTCATTCATGGTATGCGCAGTCGTGGTGACGACAGTTGTTGACAATTGATTGGGGGCACTTGCGTCATAAATTCTTATCGACGGTCCATCGCTTGAAATCTGGGGAGCGGAGGCCATAACCAAATTAAGTGAATTCCTGCCCATATGTAAAACATGAACTTTGAGGATCAGTGAATTGCGTCATGGTTATAACAGTCGACATAGACCCTAGTGTATTTACGGTTGGAATCTGCTACGTCTAGTTGATGAAACAAGCGGGAGGAGGGGGTCCTCGCGCTTTCGATCAAATTAAAATTATGAAAAGAGTAAGAAATTTGACAGGGTTTCCATAGCATAGAAAAACTTACCACTCTCTTATATTTCTGAAAGATTTATAAGATGGGGAGGGAGGACATATTTGGGCCTCATCTTCATTGTTTACGAGTTTACAGTAGATATTTGTTCCCTGTAACTATCTGCTCCTTATTAATTAGCCTTATCTAGTGATGGGCGATTCTTTCTTGGACTTTTTCTTGCAGCTGGATTTTATATAATAGCTTGAAATTGTTCTTATTGGACTATTGTGGTGGGTTGGTTACTTCTGGATATATATATCCCCATTTAAGTGATACATTTTTGTTTTGTCATGGATCATATGCATATGATAGTTTTTGTCATCTTTTCTTAGAAACCTTGTCATGACAATGACATGTTGAAGGTAGTACGGAGAGTGCTCCTTCGGGTATGAGTGTGCATTGAAGCAACCTACATGTGCAGGAAATTACGTGAACAATTCAAACCTTGCAACCAAATATTCCTAAAATATGCTTCCGAAAAAACTGTCAGCAGCACGAGCCCTGTCCTCAAGCCTGCAAAACCTTGCAGTGCCATTACATTATGCTCGTAATTTAAGCTTTGAGCAGGTCGTAAGAATGGATAGCCGGCAATCGATAGCCATTGGCTATAAACCATTATTCTTCAGTTAATACAAGTCATCGACAACCAAAAATGATCAAATCTGCACCATGTCAAAGTATCAGAACACTAATCTCACACTCGAAACAATGACATACTGACATTGCATATGACAATTTTCATAAAAAAAGAATTCCAATAGGATTATAAGGTCAGGGTGCCCCAACAAAACTTCGGACTTGGACAACCCAGCTTCATAGGGCAATCATCCAGACTATTTGGTTTTCTTAAGGACCGTCCCAACAAACCCAACTTAAACCTATGATACACAAGAACACTGCCCTTGTTTCCTTACAGCATGCAAAAAACATAAATACATTTTTTTTTGTTTTTTTTTTCTGTAATCTGTAATTTTTTTTTTTTCATCTCATCTTTGTAATTCACATGTGGAGTATCCCGTTACGGGCCAGCGTCCCCTCGATGTCTCCGATTATCCGAGCTATCCGCAGCTCCAGGCCTCTCTGTATCTCCCTGAAGAGGCTTCTGATGACATCTGCGAACTGCTTGATATTGAAGCCGGCAGACTCCTCCAGCCCATGCATGCTGCCGAAGCTCTGCGATATTTTGGACTGTATGTCCATCAGTTTCTGACCAGTTGCAACCATGTAACGTTGGAGCTGGAACGTTTCTTCCAGAAATCCATGGAGAATATTCCTCTGCTCCTTCGTCTTCCCCTTTGGCAAGTCCCTGTGGCTGTTGCTCCCAGAATTCACACTCTGAACACAAGAAAGTTAGCAAGCGTTATTTTAAATACATGAGGGGATAAAAGAAATATACTGAGTTATGTTGCAAGGATCCTCCTCAGGAGGACGGGCAATATCTCTAATTTGTATGTATTCATTGGACACATACTTCCTCAACACTCCTATTGTCCATATTTTTGGCATGTCTATGATGATACCAAACATAATTGAGATACAATTCTTTGCGTTCGTAACTTATACAACTTTTTGGTACTATCTAAAACCATAGTTTGCAGTATTGGCCGATACCTATCCGATACGGTCGATACCGATACGATTTGGGCACGTCCCGATCCGATACGACCTATACCCGATGCTCACAGATACTGACATTGGGGGTCTCTTCTTTGGTCAATTCGGCAAATAAAAATTGAACCAAATCAGCAAGGGTGTAAAAGATAGTATGGTTGCAAAAGCATGTAAGAAAAGAAAACTTATATATCGCATGTAAACTAATCGACAAGGGTGACTATTATATTATTCATTTTTAAAACTACTACGAAACGACACCGAAAAAACTTAAAATTATGCCTAAATCTATGAAATATATTTTCTAAAATATTAGTAATTATTTGTTTCTCGATACCAATAAATTTGATATCCGATCCGAAATTGCTGATTCCGTCAATCCCGATACTCATAGGAGTTTATCGATACAGATTCCGATACCTTTACTGGAAACTCTTCCATATCCCCAAAAAGAACTTCTGAAAGAACCTTGTTCTGATTCCGCACTGTGTCCGTATCCTAATCCGTGTTTGTGTCGGTGCATCCTACTGTTATATGAGAGGTCCAAGAACTATTACCATTCTTGTGCACAGATCATCTGTCTTGTCTTCGAGGGACTGGAATCGCTTCACCTGCTTATTTAGCAAGGACATTACAAGCACGAACCCCTTGGGCTGCTGCTGCTGCTGCTGCAGTTTGTTATCGTCAGAACCATCAGAGTCACTGA